>JANVCC010000034.1:14441097-14877126 GCA_025345505.1 Todiramphus chloris collaris
ATGATTAAGGGCATGTTAAACAGAAAAGGCTAAAAAAAAAAAAAAATTAAAAGAAAAAAAGGAAAAACAACAATAAAAAAAAAAAAAAAAAAAAAAAAAAAATCAAAGAGACATAAAATAAGGCTATTAAGATTCCATTTAAATTATTTTAGATTAATATTAAACAAACAAAATCCCAACAGCAACCCATAGCACCTGTTACAATAGCCTACATGAGCTAGCTAACTTAAGGGAGTTTTTTTGCTAGGTTTCTTTGTTAGGAGGTCAAAAAGAAATGCTTTCATCACTCAATTAATTTGATTCTAAATCTGGGATTCGAATGAAAAGCTTACCTGCACTTACAGAATAAAATCTCTCCTGCTGCACATCAGCAACGGGTCTTGCTCAGATGCACCAGGGAACAAGACCTCTCTTCATTTGATGTGTAGTTCTCATAATTTTAATTTAAAGTCTATGAATATCAGTATTTGAAGTAAATTCTCTACTTGAAATGTCTTACTAATTGTATTCATTTGGTCAGCAAAGCCCAATAGGGAATTTTTAATCAGCTGGATTAGTTGCTTTTGATGCCTATACTGTAGCATTAACAGAAAGCATCATTCTGCAAATGAAAAGTGTACTAATTGTCAGCAACACAGAAGAGCTCTTTTCCATAAAGCTGTGTGTTCAGCAGTTTGAGACCCCTTTTCACAAGTAACGTGTATATTCAGGAGATCTTCCCCTTTAGGATTTTGCTGTTTGGGTTTGAAAAATTCTGTAAAAAAGCTTTTCAAAACTAAGATATGATCAGTCCACTTATGATACCAAAGTTTCTCCATAAAAAAACCCCACCAAAACCCTCTCACTGAATCAACAGGGAATGACTCAAGACTGCCTAAGAGCTGACTATGCAATATCATTAAATCATAGCCTGTCAATAATCCAAAATTTGTACTCCCTAAGTAACTTTGCAGTCACAGCTTTGTATCTTGAATTTGTGCTTCTTAGCATCTATTCTGTAGGTTGGTTTTTAACTGGGCGCTTTCTGCTGATTTTGATACCTTACACAGTTCGTTCTCCATGATCTTAGACACACAAATGTACTAGGAAAGGAAGACTGAGAGCTACTTGTCAGATCTCTTCAAAATGAATTTTCTCTTTCTCAAAAGAATGTTGCTTTTACCAAATGTAGAACATCTATGAAAATAAAAGCATCCTGACTGTTAGGAAATATGTGCAACTCTCAGAGGCACCATCAAAACATGTCAAATGAGGATACTTTCTCCCTGACAAGCTCAAGAGTCTTGATCCATTCTTACAGAGTAAGTATAGATCTTGTGGAAATGTTTTCCTTACTGCCGATTTTAAGTGCTAAAAAAAAAAAAAAAACAACCCCAAAAAAAAAGGAGAGATGACAAACTAAAGCAACTCTTCCTCAACCCTGCAAACTTGCTTGACAAGCCACAAGATGAGGTCTGGCCCCACGGAGAAATGCCCCAGTCTTGCTGCCACCTGACTGCAGGCGAGAGAGTATTGCTCTCACCCTCTGCCCTGCACAGCCCTGGGTGTGTTACTGCAGTAGCATTGGCACACCCACAGCAGAGGAGTTTTGCTCTTCCCTGAAGAGGGTTCCAGCTGGGAACCACAAACAGCACTACCTCCACCCTGCCAGGAGAACATGACAAAGTCACAGCACTATCTGTGGCTACAGGAATACTGGAGAAGAGTCAGGGTTTGGACATATGAGTGTTGGTGGTGAATTGGGCTTGGAAGAGGGAAGCTGGGGTGGCAACTGGACCTCCTCTGGGCTTCAGAAGTGAGCATTTTTTGCCTTTGATGCTGTGCTGAGGAGATCTGCTGTGCTGCCAGCTTGTGCTTCCTCCGCTGTTGTCGATAGGGAAATCAGAACTAGCTGATATCCCACAAGAGCAAAAAAGGGTGAGAACAAGCTTCTTGCTCATTGCTCATCCTGGCTGGGGGGTCTAGAATGAGTACACCCACAGCCACGTGAATTTCACACCTTTATAATGTAATATTTTTCATCCCACCTGCAAGCAGACAAATAACTGGGACTTCTCTTTCCACTGATTCAACATCAGGCTTCAGACAGCACAAATACTTCAAGGGCCAAGCTGTACCTTCAGTTATGTTAGCATAAATCTGAAATAATTCCACAAAGACTGGAGAATTTGCTCTTCATTTCCAAAAGCAAATGCGAACAGTCTGATCAGCAGCGTTCAGGATTTGAACAACCTATATCCAAAGTGTGTTTTCACAGATGCAGAGTAATTTCATTAGAGTACTCTGCAAAATCTTTTACTTGCATAACTTGTTTCCATTTCTTTTTAGTGTAATGAGATTTCATGATGAAAGCCAAATACAATCTAGTATAGCAAAAGTGCGTGTTACACTGATCCTAATAAGCCCAATGAAAATCAATAATGTTTCTAGTTTCCCTGAAATCAGCCTACATAAGCTCCAAGCACCGTGTTCTGCCTAAAGCAGAGTATTAACAGCTTATATAGGACAGATAGTTCCTAGTATCAAATCTGAAAACAACCACACTTGAGGAGAATAAAATAAAATAAAATAAATGTTACAAAAACTCAAAAAAACCAAACCAAAACAAAAAAAACCCCCAGAGATGGCTGTCCCCTGCCCTTAAACTGTGGGTAAAAGATCAGTTCCCTTCTCCTTTGGTCCCGCTGCCAGCTGCTATTGAACTGCCATGCTCACTGCAGCCCGCACAAGGGTGAGTCGCCAGGCCCTGGCTTCTCTATCCCCTGCAAAGAACAACATTATTCACCCATTTGCTGAACAAGGATAAGAAACTTTGTTCCAAGAGCAGAAGCTCCATTTTCACTAGCAGAGGAATGAGGATTATAATAAAACTGAAAAAGAAAAAAAAGTCAAGCACTGTATCAAGGAGCGGCATTAAAATGTCAGGCAACCTGCTGCAATCAGCTAGGAAAAGATGCACATATCGTCTCTTGCATTTCACTCCTGTTGCTTGTAGCTTGCCCTGCATTCAGTACTGGGAAATCCTGAGTTCAGAGGGAAAGACAGGGCAGATCTGAAAGCAAAGAGAAGAATGTGCAAATGTCAGAAGACAGAAACAGACAGTTCTTCTATATGTTTAGCCATATATAGCATATCTGAGAGCAATACCCATAATTATGTAGATTTTCATACTGCATGTATTTCAAATAAAACACTTCTTTGAAGTTTGCCTCTTCTCAAATAAGCTAATAAATGTAGGAGGCTTAAAATATAATTTCCATTGCATTAGTAAGCTATTTTTCCTTCACATCAGAAAATGTTTCTCTGTAATGATCTACCTTATGAATGACCTGGGGAAATAATTTCAGGTTTCTTTAAAATGCAACCATTTGTTTCTTACTGGTGATTTCAATTTCACTAAAAGTTATGTGGTGAAAAGCAATAGCCTATTTGCAATATTGGATAGCCATAGGTGCATAATTATTTCCAGTTTACTATTAAAACAATATTTAAATAATTCAGCATGCAGTTGCTTTTTTCTTTTCTTAATGATGTACTATTAGCAGCTTGACAGATTTGCAAGAGTGAGGCACTTTATGAATGTTTTGAACTAGGAAATTCTTACAGAAGCAAATGTAAGCACAAGCTTTTATTTTCGAGTAACTTTTTCATTAGAAAGTCTTCCCTCAGGACAAGAATATATCGAATTTCTGCAAGCGTATCACTTCAATGTAAGTAGCATATTTGTATTTATTTACCAAATGTAAGTAAGGCAATTCCGAATAAAATTGTTGTATATAGAGACCACACATATGTAGCATGCAGAAATAGGTGCTGTGGATCCATCGCCAATGAACTCCTCCCTTTGACGGGGGGATGGGACATGGCTCATTCTGCCTAGTTCAGAGGTTGTAATGGCTTGTGCCTGTACATCACAGGTGTACAGTGCTGTTGCTATGGAGACTGGCTCAAATGAGCAGGAAATTTCATTTTGATAAAGTTCTATTCTTGGGCAGAGGAAGAAGGCTCTATATTAAACATCACATATGGCATTTTCTAATGTTTGAGACACATGTTCTCTAAATAATAACAGACTCGAAAAGTGAGTTGCATTTTCCCCTTGTGGTATTAGCACCTGTAAATAACACCTTGGAAGTGGGTGGTGCAGTTGGGAACATCCCTGTAACACAAACCTGCTCTTTTCTCCGCAGAGACCATGGCAGGCAGAGCTGCCAAGAGAAGCACAAGCACGAGGGGCAGCAGCTCCGAGGCACGCGCTGTCGACGCCGGGCACTTGCTGTTCAGGGGATCAATAGCTCAGTGCTGGCCGAAAAGAGAGCGAGGCTTTGTTCAGCTGGAAAAGGGGAAAATCAATTGCAGGTGAAATGTTTTATTAAATTTAACTTCCGTAAAACCAATAATGTTTGTTAATAAAAGAAATCAAACTTCTTCAGATGGAATATCTTTCAGACGTAATGAAAACAATGTTTTGAATACAGTGAAATTGAATATTTTCACTTTTTCCAGCTCCCCACACACCAGGATTTATCAACTCTTATCAATTCACTAAAGCTGACAGAAATTTACTAAGCGATTCCACAGACCAGAACCTGCAATTTTTAGGGGCAAAAGGATTTCATAGAATCATAGAACGATAGAATGGTAGGTGTTGGAAAGGACCTCTGGAGATCATCGTGTCCAAGCCCCCTGCCAGCACAAGAACACCCAGGGCAGGGCATGCAGGATTTGACTGAAAGCTGCCACCCAGCTCTCTTCACTATGACATAGAAAAGACAATTACCACCCAGGTGGAGAACATCTGAAGTAGTTGCCTCTAACCCCCAGCTCTCAGTAGCACCTTTGCCCTCTGGGGACATTGCAAGGTGGGTTCCCTGCCACAGAACGAATGGCAACGTCTTTCCCCCAGAGCCTGCCAGAACCTCTCAAGCCTCCCCAAACTGATGTGTTCCACTTACAGACAGGACAAAATCTACTATTTATGGAAGAAGCCAATGAGAAGATTAAAGCGGGAGTCCAGGCCCACCAGTGGGAGAAGAGGTGACAGAGGGTTGCAGAAGGCAGTGTAAAGTGCTGCCTTGGCGGGAGGGTGCGGCTGTCACACAGGGCTTGGTGAGGAGCAGGCTGCAGGGCTTGGGGAGCAAGAGACCAGATCTCCTCCGCAGGTTAAAATCAGGAGGAGAGTTCTTAGCTCATTTGGCAAACAAGGATCAGAAAGTATCTTCGGTGAGGTTTGTTTGGTTGTTTGCTTTTCTTTTCCTTTTTTAATCGTGGTATTTGAAAGCTTCTAGCTATTTACATCTAGCAGCCTTATGCAAACAGCTATTACACCAAGACCTTTTTTGGATCATGGGAATTTTTTTTCTGCACTAATTTGTAATGAAAATCCTTTAAATATTGAAGAATTTACTACTACTACTCCTAGACTTTATTCAATGCTTGGAAAGTACAGAATATTAAAAGCTTTCTACCTCAGAAACACCTTTCCTTAACCCAACTAGTGTTTCACTCCGGGAAGTCATGGTGAAATCAATTCTGCTTCTGGCATATATTAAGCACTAGTCATTCCTGGGAAGGCCTGCTGGCAAATCTGAGCTCTTAGCTATCATACCTCCTTTCCTAAACTATATCTTAACTTCCATAAATAACAGATGAGGTGGAATCTCCTTTTGCACCTCAGTATTGTGCTCTTTTATTATAAGAAAAATCTATTTTGTACTGTAATAATACCACTTGCCACAATAAAATAAGAGGATTCATTTCTCCCCCGTCCCTGCCTGAAACAAGCACCTCGACTGCAGTAAGATAAGGAAAAGCCAAAGAAAATGAAAAATATCAATAAAGTTACACTGGTAAATTGAAATATTTACTACCATGGGGGGAAAACCCGTTATTAAAATAAAAATACCTGAGATAGTGCCAGGCAGTGTGACAATGAAGATGTCATTACTAAATAGGACTCTTCAGTCCCTTAGCTGTCAATAATTAATACATTATTTACACTTGCACATTCTCATTTTCCAGCTTTCAAGACTTCATTTACACTCTGATCCTTTGCTTAGCAGCAAATTTAACATCACTGTGACCTTCTTCTGCCTGACACTATACACCTATCAAGCAGAGAAAGAGAACAGCATCTAATATGTGCATTTATTAAAGCAAAAAGCGACAGTTACTGGAAGAAGTGACAAATGCCAGTGTTTGCCACAATAAACTGGAAGAGAAACAAACTGCTCCTAAAGAAAAATCAATTAAAAAGCCATCTTAATAGTGACATTTGTGGGAGCATCAGCGTTTGCATGTTTTAGGGAAATGTAGCTGAAGTGTTTCTAATTAAAACCCAAAGGAATTAGCAAACTTACAAAAGCCATACCCCAAACTGCAGGCAGCCTTAAAGATAGACCATTTTGACTATATGAAATGAAAATATTCTGTTAGGTTGAAACAGCATTTTCCTCATGATGCTGAGGAGATACATCCATTCCTAGGAGAAACAATGTCAGATGGTCATATGAGATGTAAACTGCTGTTACATCACAGTGTACATAAATGTACGTATTTATTTAGTATAAGAATATGTAAACTATCAGCATAAAATTTAACATATGTTAAAGCTGTGCTGCAAGCAAGGAGTGCCAGAACATAGCTGACTGGGGCAATCCTTTTGAAGTCAGTGCCAAGTTTCACGTTGGAGTTAATTTCTTCTGTTTTGAAAAGCAAGTGTTCTGGACCTATTCTGGCACACTGAGGACAGACACTGGGTGATCTTCAATGAGGAAAACCACAGAAATTTGGAGTTTGGGCTCCCAGTGAATTTTTCTGTTGGTTTCAGTGGACTTTGGAGCATGTCCTGAGGGCAATCTGAAATTGTTAGGAGTAAAAGCAGTAATAGTCCTACCCCAAAGAACAAAGAGCTGAAGAAATGAGATAACCCAGAGATGCTTTTCCACATGCAGGTATTCTACCAAACCATTAAACAAAATCCCAGTGAAGTTACTTTATCATTTTTTTTGTTGTGTAGAATCTGGGAGACTCTCTTCTTCTGAGTGTATAGTAATAGAAAGCTCTGATCTTAGTTTCTCCTAACTTTGCAGAAGGGGGCTTCGTTCTCTTAGCCAAGCCTCTTGGCTTCCTCCAGCTGGAGTTTGTCCACACTGCCAAAACAACAGGGATGCACTAGGCAGAAAAGATGATTTCTACAGTGTGACAGCTTCAGAGTTAACCCATACCATTGACTTTCTCGATCTCTCCAAGCACCTCTGCTGAAGGATGGCTGCAGTTCTTGTGCTTCTCTGTGGTGGGGATGACATTCTCATCAATCATGCAGAGGCCTGGCTAGAACTTGCACTTCTGAAATTTCATCTCAGAAGCTGTAATCAGAGGGAAAACACAGACATGCTGGACAGCTACTACAAAATGCTGTACTGCTACTACAAAATGCTGTACCATCTGCTTGACCAAGAAGAGCACACCAGTCAGGAGGAAGCGTTGAAGTGATGCAAACATGTTGTCTTAGCTAAGGCTAGGCTTTCTCACTGTGTTCAGACACTGTGGATGTGGAAATCCACCTGAGACTAACTTAAGCCCGAGTTCACCTACGCAGAAATAATACAACCACCAGTTCAACGGTGCCATAAAATGCTTGCAGTGATAACCAGCTTCCGATTCCTTCTCGTATAGCTGGCACTCAGCCTTCACTGTCAAAGCTATGGAAAACAGGGAGGTCTGCATTATAGACATTACTATAACCGCTCCAAAGTTATATCTAATTAACTGATTTACCATTGCATGACATGTTGATTCCAGTTGCTACAGCCCTGTGTCCTCTTCATCATCAGCTGGTTGACATCAGTTGACACTGGAGTGGGCATATGTTATTAATGCACCCTTGATGCCTGCTGCATCCAGATGTCTCTTTCTCTTTTCCCAACCAGCTTTACAACGACTGATAGCTACAATGCCATAAAAATTAGTTAACATTCAAGAAAAGAGAGTTCGTGTATTACTTTGCACTCTGAGAAATTTGTATCATTTGCTGCAAATAAAAATTTCCAGGATGAATTCTTGTATGCCAGTTCTTAGTCAGGAGCACAATATATTGGTTGAAGTGTGTTTTCTTGTTAGCAATAGAGATTTTATAGCAGAAGCCCTGGCACAATCTTTATGATGGAAGAGCAAACAGTATTGCATCCACTCTGCCATAAAAAGTAATAATTTCTGGAAGACTCTAACACGGCAGAAAGTCCAGGCTGTGGACTGGATTCAAATTGGTGAATACACAAAATGTGTCCAAATGCCACCCAGTTGCAAGAAGATCTGTTCTGAATTCCTGAGTTATTATGGGAATATAGTGTTTATGAGACATGCCAGATTGATGGCATCTGCGTGCAAATTCCTTTTTGCTTGCCATACAACAAATACACTTGGAAGTAGAGTGTAAGTTTCCTTCTTATGTCCATTTCTGTAAATCACCCCTTGACAAGTGATGGGCCAGCATTAACTGGTTAGAAAACAGACTGCTCTCTCAATAGAACTGTTCTTCATTTCTATTTACTCTAATTTTTGTCATTAGCAGAAATATTAGTTATTAAATATTAAGAGTTTTGCAAAATTAATAATTTGAAGAAATTCTGTTCACTTATGGACTACAAGGGGCAAGTCTAGCTTTTCTTTCGTCACTACGCACCCCATGACTATTGACAGGTTTGTTTTGGTCTGTTGGGGTTTTTTTTGTTAGAAAGCCTATCTGAATGGAGTAAAAGAAAGAAATGGAGGGGTTATTTAAAACAGGGAAGAAAAGAAACCATTGATGAAGGTGAAACACAGGAAGTTCCACCTCAACATGAGGAAAAAACTTCTTTACTGTCAGAGTGACATTGCCTGGAAGAGGCTGCCCAGAGAGGTGATGGAGTCTCCTTCTCTAGAGACTTTCCAGACACGCCTGGATCTGTTCCTGTGTGGCCTGCTCTGGGTGATCCTGCTCTGGCAGGGGGGTTGGACTCGATGATCTCCAGAGGTCCCTTCCAACCCCTACCATTCTATCATTCTGTGAAAACAGGAAGACTAAGGAAACAAGAGCAGGAGTGGCAGGGAAATACCAGCAGGCACCCAACACTGGGGCAGAAACCTGCTCTTCTCAGGAGCCTAAGGGCCAGGAGCCAGCTCTGCCACAGCTAGCTCAGCGTACCTCTGAGCCCTGCACCGCGCAGCTCCAGAGCAGCACCTCCAAGCACACTGTACTGGCCTGTTCCCAGGCGGAGGTTGGCCAGCTCAAAGCCTGCCTGGGGCGTGCACAGTTTCCACAGGCTACACGTATACACACTGTCTGCAACCTTATAAAGGGAACGTGGCACAAAAATAAAGCAATGCAGTGCACACATATGTATGCGTGGGCTTATGAATTCAGCTGAGCAGAGATATAAAGCAGATCTAACTAGTAGGAGGGAAGGTCTTCACCAAATTACAGGCTTTTTGATTTTATTTTGTTTTTTATATATTTTGCCTTGAAGATAAGAGGAGACAGAAGCAGCTTTGGTTTTATATGGCCAGGCTTGCTGGTTTGGATAGTTTTGGAACATAGCTGTTGATACATTACAAAAACACAATTTGATTTGGCAGTGCCAGCCCACGCTGTGTGCCAGTCTGTTGTGTGGGGGTGGGTATGGATAAGGATCACGGCGCAAAATGTGAACTGTATGCAAAAGCCCAGTAACTTAACTCTAGAAGAGGAGTTTATGCAAATTACTATTAAAGCCTTTACTCTTGTTTGCTGATAAATTTATAGACATTAGCATCAAGGTAGCAATCAGGATTCATCAGCTTTACTTTTTTATAACCTGTTAGTGTCTGATAACTTCTCCAAGTGACATACTGTAACATTGTGCAGTATTAAATCATATGCACAAATAAGTACCTAATGGTAGATTTAAAGATGTTGCAGCAGTCCAAGTTCTTTCATTTTCCTGATTATAATGGCATTTGCATAATGTATGAATTCAAACATTATTGCTGTTAAATAATGCATAAATATTCTCCCATGCTGAAATACATCTATTTCCTCTCCATGAATTATTTTGAATGTATCATTCAGTTGTTTTTCTATTTAAAAATGTAGTTGGAACTCTGCATATATCAGTATTATGACTGGAAGAAGTATCATCACAAGTAGTTGGCTAACGCTCCAAACTGTAAATGAAGTATACATTATTAAATGGGCCATCTCCTTCCTTCTTCAGAAAGCATTATCACCAGAATACAATATTTAGTATTTCTGAAATGTCAGAAAGAAATGCAGGTACACATTTGATTATCTGTTAGGTCTTAGGAAAGAAAAAAAAGAAAAAACATTTTGCTCCCCAACCTGAAGGGAATAAGAACACGGTCATACATAAAAAGAGATAAATCTCTAAGAGATGACTGTGTGAGTTCTTGAATAGCTCTTTGTGAAACTAAGCACTATCAACACCCATTGACTTCCAATTCCATATCCCCCAGATGATGGACCCTTTTATTTATCTTTGATTTTATAAAATGTGCCATCCAGCAAACTCTTAGATAAATCCTGTCAACACTGGCACAGAAGTCAGCTACATCAATGACAGATGACAGCAGGAATAAAAGGACATCAGGATTCAAGTATCTAAACTTGAGCAGAAAAAAAAAAATTAAGTCAGTGCACAACATTTAACAATAAAAATGTCAAAATGAAAATAACATAAAACTTATGTCCCTCTTGGGTCTGTAGCCCAGATGAAACGGTCAAAGAAGGTAAAAAATTTAATAAAACCTCAAAGACTCAAAAATATATGCTTAGAAATGTGCAAATGTACATATTTTCCTCTTCACCCTAGTGCCTTTTTCTTCTCCTTATGCCACTGCAACATCTTTGTTATAAAATATCTGCTTTTTGCAATCGCAGTGCTTAACATACTATTTAAGCATTGACTTCTAATTGTATTGCCTCTCTCTTTTCCCTCCCCTAAAATTAGTGATTTTTTTTTTTTTTTTTTTTTCTTTTTTTTTATTTTTTATTCTTGACTTTTTTTTTTAATTTGGACCCTAACTTGCTGGATTCTCATCTCAGTCAATTTTCCATTTGGTGACATTAGGAAATAATAAAGTCTCTGATAAACATCATCTTTCTTAAAAGTCTGTCAACTTTTATGATTTGTCATTTTACTGCTAAAACGTGCCCACTCCCATCAGTGCCATCACCATTACTTTATCCATATAAACCACACACCTATATACACATATGTGCAAAGAATCTATTTACTCTGTCAAATAGATTTTCTGTCACTGCTCCTCCCTTTTTGCCTTTACTGCTGTTGATGGTGTAGTGGAAATGCACTTTTAAAACCAAATAAGCTGATTTAGTGGTAAAATGAACATATTTTGCTTGAGCTTATCTAAAGTGAGTCTGCATAAAATGGGGAACATTGTGAGATGAAATTAATCAACTTGAAACTATTGTAAATAAAACAACAAAAATGTCATCTCTTAAATACAATACACTTGTTAACCCAAATAAAACCAACTGTGAAAAATCATGTTAGTTTCTAATGCAGACGTCTCAAAAGAAAATAAAAAGGGGTGGTAAAAAAAAAAAAAGATAGATAATTTGCTTTACAAACCCTTTAAGATGAATAAAGCCCTTAATTTACAAGACTATTATTCCACATATTGGACCACAGAGCCATGAGCATATAGTTAAAAATGCTGCAATTTTACTCAGTGCAGATATTGCCAGTTTTGTAGCTGAGCTGTGACAAGGAAATATCCCACCTCGTAATACCCACACAGACAGTGCTTAGCAAGAATTAACTCTTCCTTTCCCTTTAATCTGAGGTATATTCTCTCTACAGAGACAGAGCTTTTCAAACCAGTTCACACTTGCACCTTCCACACTGAGGGCAGCCTGTGCTGAGAAGCTCTTCAGTAGCTGAATATCTGGCTAACTTTACTCAGACCGACAAGTACCACACTTTGGTTTATGTTTTCAAATGCAGTTAATAAATCTGGGTTACTTTCTCTTGGAGAGAAGTATCTGGAAGATGCAGCTAAGCTGGAATACTTTTTTTTCACCTGTTTGAACAAATGTAATCATGCAGATTCCCAAGGTGCAATTAGTGAAAGGCTGAAGAGACAAATGGGCTGCTAGAACAAAGCTACTCTATGGGAAGTCTGCTGTACTTCAGAAATTTTAGCAAGTCGTAAAGAAAGGACTAGGCAGGTGGAAAGAAATACACTCTAGATGTAAATGTCTTTGTTTAATTCACAAATGAATCGATGAAGTATGAAACTCACCTCCTTATCTCATTGTGGGTTTCCTGTCAGAAGCAGAGGTGCATAGTTCAGAACAGTGACAAAAAAGAGCAGTGGTGTACGTTTGAAACGCTGCTTCCCCTGGGTCCTGTGCTTTGATTTCTGCCTTTAATACTGATAAGAAGTGACAGTAGTTGGATAAAACAATCAAAATTGTAGTTGAAGAGCTTATAAACCTCCTGACACTTCAATAAACCAAAAGCTAATACAAACCTTAAAAAAAATCATGTATACATTTTGACTCCGAATGGCCACATGGAGCAGAACTGTGTTCAGAGGGCTAGAAGTTACCTCCCAATTTATTTTACCCTCATTTCATAAATTTTAAATAAAAAATAAATGCTAAATTCTACATTGAAAAGTAAAATCTTTTATAATCTTTTAAACAGTTGCTGCCAGTTCTCAGGAGACCTTTACGCCTGCTGTTAAATGTCTACAAATCAATATTTAATATTTTGGAAGATGAAGTCTTAATTATCCATCTCCCCTTTAAGCATCAAGCCCACTTTCAGTGAAAATACTACCATTCCTTTGCTGATGGACTGACTGCTGCTTATTAGCACACCTTTTCCTGTAGGTCAGAGAGAAAGGCTTCCCCAACATTCCTTGTTTGGTAAAGATTGTATACATTTCACCTGACTTTAGGCATCTATAAGTTGACCCGAGCTGGTTTTTAAAACTCCTGCCATAGTCAATGGCACCTCCAAGCACACGATGCAGCTTATCAGACTTAACTCCCTGCCCGGGTCGGAGCTGCCTGCTTCTCTGAGTAGGCAATGGGGAGCACAGGCAACCAGCCTGAACTACATACCCAATATACAGACAGCAAAGACTGAGCGAGAGGAAAACCACAGCTCACTGAAAGTAAATGTGAAAATTAGAGAATTATATTGCTTAAACATTCCTAATTTGCAGTCCAGACAAATCTTATTGCAGAATATATTTTTCTCATTTGCCAAGTAAAACAGTTAAATGTGTGCTAAATTTATGCAGGAAATTCTGAGGAAGGCCAGATTTTCAGATATTTGGGCAACTAAGAATTCTGATGCCTCCACTTTCAACCATCCCATGATGTAATCTTGTTCTGAATGCTCTAGGAAGTGTCACTCACCTTCTGCTTAATGGAGTCTGAAAGAAAGCTAAAGCACAGAATCCAGCACACTCTGGACCTGGATCCTTTGCCAGTGAGTTACCTACCAATCGCTTCTACTTTCAATACCCACTTTTCAGTTCAGTATCTCCAAACATCAAGATTTTTAGCAGAGGCCAGAAATGAAGTCCACCAAAACTAATAGGAACCATTCAGCTGATTTCAGTGGAACTTGGATAAGCCCCAGGAGCACAAAATCATTGCAAAACAGAAATACATATACTCCAATTGAGTGGAGATTTTGACACAGGAACTATCTGTTCAAATACAGCTGACAAAAACAAATGGATTTTTCTAATAGATGTTTCTATTTTAGAAAGCCACTTACCTTCTTTTTTTTCCTTGCACTCGATCCTGCACTGAAGTCCTGGGTTGAATCTGTGGCATCACATTTATTTCTCCAGCAACTGATTTTTGGGGTCACAGGCACAAGAATTGTAACTTTTTTTGCAGAAGAGGAGTATGAAATAAGAAAGCATAATTTTAAAATTAATGAAAAATATTTTTCACTTGTCAATATAATACTGAAAATAAAAAGTCTTTGTAAATGTAAAGGTTTAATGTAAATGTAATATGTGTTTTCAAAAGCCTAAGAAAGCATGCTGTACCAGATCCTATCGTACGGATCCCTCATCTGACAGTGGTCCATATTTCAGGCTTACTGAAAAAGTTTAGGGATAAAAAAAAAGGACAACTGTAGTAGCTTCTCTCCAGGCCTGGCAATCAGCACTTTCTCATTAGAGTATCTATTTCATATACTAATATTGGGATGTATCAGAAGCTGCAGTATTTGTATACCCATGTTGTCAATACACTTAATGTTCAGGTAAAAAAAAAAAAAACAAACCACAACAAAACCAAAGCAATCGATAAAACACAACAGAATACCAATGAGGCCACAGTTTCATATCCCACTAAATCAAGTGCAGGGCTTGTTATGTCAATACATGTGTGTGTGAATATGTACTCTTCTGAATCATCAACGATGAGCACAATTATTTCTTGTTATGCGAAGAGTCTAGGTACAAGAAAGGAAATCTCGAGTGCCAGTATAAAACAGATTAGTGACGTGTCACAGAATTGGAATCTTCAAGGTATAAAGAAGCACAATTACCTCTGTTACTGCAATCTCACTTTGCCCACTGAGTTACCCAAGGAACAGACTAACACCCCGGCTCCGTCTTGTTTTGAGCGGTGTATATTTATAGTAGAAACCTCTTTTACAAGGTGATGAAACGTCCATCAGGGACCCGGAGTTTCAGGTAGAGTGCTGTTTCAGGTAACATTACAAGTCGAGATTTGCTGTCAGACCCCAGTCCCCCCAGTCTGGCACTTTACCACACACTCAGTTGAGTTTATAGCCAGATGGATCACTTCTGCAATACTAAACAATGTGCTCACATGACTCTGCCCATGAGCACCTCCCTTAAGGTCACCCTTCCAATGACCGAGACTTTCACATATGAATATGTGGCCCTGTGTGATTAATGGTTTTGTGTCCTACTTTTCCCCTTTAAACAGGCTACTTCTCATCTACGCCAAAACCAGTGTTTTAGCTTCAAACTCATTAAAAAAAAAAAACCCCAAAAAACCCTGACTCGAGGCACTAATTCAGTCTTGCAACACAAATGCACAGACAACGTGCTTCATGGTGGCATGGCCACAGCAGGCAGCTGCCTTGTGTGAACCACCCAGGGGCAGCTCCCATCCAACTCCTCCTTCAAAGAGGGGCTGCTCCTTGGACTTACCTTTCAGCAGCCTCAGCTCTCACTGCCTGTTTCTCCGTGCCATGTGGAAAGCATTCCCTGGCTGTAAGCAGATGTCTGCAGAAACTCCTGCTGCTCTGTAACAAGTGCAAGGCCCTGAGATAGGATGGTGTCCACAGCACCTGGGAAGAGCCCAGAGGCAGATGGTTACTCCAGCCCAGCTAGTGTAAAGCAGCCTGGCTCCCTCTGAAACAATGACACCTTAGCAAGGTTTTTCCACAATCAAAAAGCACCTGAGAAGTCTCACAGGGAAGAGAGAGAAGAATGGAGCCTTCAGGGCACCATGCCTTCAAAGAAACCAACAGAGCAGCTCCATCATCTTCCTAGTGCAAGGAGGGCTTCTCCAGCAGTACTGTGATGTGCACACCTTTAAGTCTCCAGTTAGCTATTTTCATGGTGGCTTTAGACAAATAGAAGAAGATGCTACTTTTTAGCAAGTATTATTTCTTTGAACAGTTCTGGTGGATTGGTAACATCTTTTCAATTTTTCCTATTTCATACCTGTGTTCATGCATTAAGAGAATTTCATTGCATTATTCAATGACAATAACAGGAGACATCAGTGTGGCTCCACTGAATTCAATAGCACCATGTTGCTATTGAATTTCTGTCCACAAGCAACTTTGAGATATTTAATGTTCTGCACAGAAAAATTCATCAAAAGGTGTTTGTTTCCTCCCCCCTTCCCCCCCCAATGGGTATTGTCCTCAATACCATGAATGCACAGCAGCTGTATCAGACATTTGGTCCACTAATTAAAAGAACTATAATAATCAGCTTTAAAGCTCTATACCCATCTCTAAATACCTCTAAATGAATTCAAACTAATTTTTTTACACAAGAAGCAGAGATTGCTTCTTATACAGATGTGCCATTTTGGTATAACCTGAAGCACCGTTACTTATTCTGGTTTTATTTTTGTGGGGACAGTTATAAGTGACCTGGTCCTGCCCACTTCAGGTTAAAAAGAAGACTTTCTTTTGGCATGAGTAGAAGCAAGATCAAGCCCTAAATACATGTCTTCCCTAGAGGGCCAGGATATGCTGATGTGAGAGATCGCTTAAGCAACCGGAAAAATGAGCTGGAAATTCTCCTGCTTCTGCTTTGTCCTTTACATTTTTCATACTCTATTGACAGCTTCTAGATGTGCAGCATTCTGTGGCTGGTGATCCTTTCTACGCCTATGTACTTTGCTGTCTATAGCCCTATTAACCTCAGATTTATTAGCTAGTTTGCCAGGCACTTACACTGCCAACTTCCCAAGCAGCAAACACATCCCTATATGAAGAAGCACCCAAAAGACAGCAACGGAAAAAAAAGTACTACCCATCTCACCCTTTTAAATTAAACTTTAAGAACACATAAACAAAAAGCAAATATTCTAGATGTATTCAGCCAAGCTTTAAAATTTACATCAAGCGTACAACACATGTAGCAAACTCCAGTATTTATTTAACCCTCAGAAACTGTTATTTTCTTACTATTTTATATTGCTTGGGGAGGGAGAAATATGGTGATTTATGGAAAAAGATCATAGTGAATATTTGTTAGGAAAGTAAGATACTGATAATGAAAAAGATACATTGTTTTGTGTGATTAAGGCTCATCTATAAAATGTTTCAAAGGGATGTTTTGATCACTGTGCTTGTGACTCCATTACAACGATGTGCTAACATTTAAATGGTGGGCATAGTATCTGTTGTATGGACACAGCCTTGCTTCATCACCTACACACAGAGGCGGTTGGGGCACATAAGCAACATGTACATTCTTGAACACTAAGAAATCTGTCTCTAAGTGCCAACTGGGCATTGGAAATCAAACCAGCAAGGTTACAGCAGGAAAGTCTATGAAATATTTAGATAGGTGGAAACACAAAGGTAGGTTTTTCAGCTCACACATAAATCAAGCAATGAAACTTTGCTAAAAGGTAATGAACACTTTTATAAGTTTTTTTTGTGTAAAGCACCAAACATTTATTTTTTAGGCATGTTTCTGCAGTCAGGATACATTTGAAGAATAATCATTGTTCTCAAAGGCCTTCAAAACATATTCATCTTCCTGCATGATTTGCTCTAGGGTGAGTTCATCAGGCAACAAAATAAAACATCAGTTGCTTCAATGCTGCTGAGGCTATTTTAAACAAAACCTTTCCCTGGTGTACATCTTTGACATTTAAAAGAGTGACGAAGTGGTTTTATATTACCTTGTGAAAAAAATTATGAGAATACATGTAAACCTGTGTAAAAGGTTATGGGGGGAACAGGGAGGCACTCTGGGGAAGGATATACCAGGAATTTCAGAAACTAGTGTTGAGTATCTAGCCACCCTATGTTTTATCTCTCTATGTCATCAAGGACTCAGTGGTATCTATTGAGCTGAACCTAAGATGCGCTTGGGACAAACAAAACCTTTCAAATAAATTGTACTAAGTTTAAATAAAAAAAAAAAGGAAGAAAAAAAAGAAAAAATAGATTTAAGTGTCATGATATGAAAAGCATAACCAAAAAATTTAGAAAAAAAAAATTACATGATATGCTACTGAAGCAGCCTATTTCAGTTACCAAACAAGTCCACTATGTATTAGAGAAAAATGAAAGGATAGGAAAGGGAAGCAGAAATACTTGAAATGTGGCCGTAGTTTACAATGATTGCAGTTTAATTGTAATGGATCTTTTCTCAACCATATATATTTATCACAACACAGTTCTTTGGAATGAATGGAAAAAAAAAAATTGCAAGCATGTTTGTACGAAGTGACTGGACTGTGTTTGTTTTTTGTTTGGTTTTGTTATGTTTTTTTTTTTTAAATACACATAGACTCTTAAAATGTGAAATGGTAGAAGCCTCTGAGACTCAATGCTAGGTCCAGGGTACCTAAGGGTGTTACAATCACTCACTCCTTTAAAGCTTAAGCTTGAATATGCTTATCAGTGACTCAGAATGCTCAAACACAGTCCACAGACCACCACGCCCCTTTAGATACTTATTAACTACAAGACTAATTTAGAGGAGTATCTTGGTTACTGAGAATGCTCATTAACGCTCCGTAGTAAGTGTTGCCAACAGCCCTGTGGGTAAGCCAAATAGATTTGGTCTGGTGAGGACTAAAGGGTCTAACTTGGTTTCTGCACCTGCTCAAGATAGGTCATATTCTACAGACAAACTATTTGGCCCATCACAGTGATGTGGAAGGGCTGTTGACATGCAGGAATGGGAACTTACTCCTGCTGACCCACTGCTCTGGTCTTTCTGGATTCCCCTCAGGCTATGTTAAGAAAATCCTACACAAAGTCAGCTACCACAGAAGCATGGTGGACAAACGCAGTCCCAGAATACCCTAGTGTGACTCCACACCTCAACGTTTGCTGCACTGGAAACCGCATAATGCTGCTATTTTGGGTCAGCATTACCACTGGGTGAGAAAAGCATCATAAGCTGTTTCGTTGAGGAAGCCATGCAGAAAGGACTAGCTGGGGAAGTTTTTCTGACTCTGGAGAGTAAGGGTGTAAATATTTTGTAAAACCATCTCCATAAACTGAAAGGTTATCTCTGGATCAAAGACTCCAGATTTGTATCTCAAAATGTATTTATACATAAGGTTTCACAAGGCTTGGAAGACAGAAAATCTGTGCTGAAAAACACTAACAATTTCCATAAAACAGTTTCTTAAGAACAAGGTGACCGAAGTGTTCCACACAGGGATGTATAGGGGCAGATATTTTGAAGTGTTAATTCTTAAAAGTTGCATAGTCCTCCCCCTCTATTTATAAGGTCTTTAAAATAAGGTATTTAAAAACTCTCAAATACTGAAGTCTGGCCAGTGCTTTTCCTGCAAGATAGGCTGATGTGCAGGTAGAAGGCAAGTCTAGGGGACTTCAGTTACAGCATATCCCATCCACCCATTCCTCTTCCTTTTACCTCTTCTACAGAGGAACTTTTCTGAATACAATAGCAGTAAAAGTAATTATTTGGAGTTGTGCTCTCCCATTTATGAGCCCTTTTGTAAGATTTTTACCAGGCTGATTGCTGGATAATGAGGTTGTGATATAAAACCACTCTTCACTTCAAAAAAAATCAATCACACATTATTAATTCTGCATGTTATTTTCACGGTCAGTGTTGATTACTATGCAAGTATATTTTACCTAAAAAAAATAAAAACCTAAAAAAAAAAAGTACAAATCCCAGGTTTGTCAAGGTATTTCTAAATACCAGATTTGACATTTGCAGCCACATACTTATAACTGCTTACTCTTCACTGTTGGGTTTATTGACTGAAATGCCATTCATTTTGTGGAGATAAAAGAAGCATGGCTTAGCCTGTTTCTCTTTATTAAGATGTGGCCAAGTAAAAATTTTACGTCACTTAAAAAAAGCTCAGTGATCACTTACCTTGCATTTGCTTCATATATACACTGTTTAAAATTCTGAAAAGAATTATTATATAATGCATTAGTTCACATTCTGTTTAGTAGAAACACTTGTATTAGCTTAATGGCTTCTGCAACCCTCTTTGCTAGTAGTTATTCAGCTGTTTACACATTTACATGTGTGTAAACTGTAATATTAGATTTAACTAACACACGTAAAGAAAAGTTTAATTGAAGAAAAAGTGAAATACAGGGAGCTCAGAAATGTTAGACACTTGTAGAATGCAGATCTTTATTCTAACCAATCCACCAGGATGTCTAAACAATTACAATCTCTTTAGTTGCTGTGGCTAAATAGGATTCATCCCCCTCCTGTGATTGAGACAGAGGATACAAGACTTCTACTGCTACTAGGTAACTAGTGGTTTGAAGTTTGGATGGCATGGCTTATACCCACTGATAACCTGTGGACAAGAGATCATTAAAAAAATTATGCATTTTAGAAGTAATGGCACAATTTCCCTTAAGGGGAAAGTATAACAGTGACAAAGCATTCCCAGCTGAGAAATAACAAAGAATTCGCCTGGATTTTTTCCCTTTTTCGAATCATATTTTCATCTTGTAACAACAATAGGAGCAGAAACTGGGTAAAAAAGACAAATTATTAACTCCCCCCCCTGCAGCTAAGAATAGTCCTTTCCTAACCCAGTATTATTTGTGATAATTATACATTTTTCTTTCCGCTAGAAATCATAGTAAGTGTATGCAATGAATGTTGGTAGTGCAAATGACCTTGCCAATAAATTCAGTCAAGAGTGTAGTCCATGATTATAGGATGCTCAGCAGGAACATTAAGTTTACAGCTGAGCAAAATTACCAAATAGAAGCAACATCATTATGAATACAGAGAAAGATGGGGATGGATATGGTGAGGCAAAAGCAGAGGAACAGGGTCACAAAGGTCTCCAAAGCCAAAGATGAAACCCACAACTTGATACTGCAAAAAACAGAATAACAGTCAAATCAGGAAATTATTAGTTCAAACTAATAAGCACTTGTATTTTTCTACAGTGGTAAGGTTTTATGTACTTCAAAATGGTCAGAGAATCCAGATTCCAGGGATAGAGGCTGAGGAATGCCTACTGCCTTGTAATCAAGAACTTCGAAGGCAGCAGCATCATTGGGGCTCCAAACTACTGCCCACAGCATGACCATCCTGTGCACACACTCAACAGATCTGTCAGAGGAGTAAGTAAAGGAAATCACTTTCCCATTCCTACAAACAACTAACTTGAAAAGGAGCTCTGGAGTATAATGGGATAAATAATACCAAACAGGAACTGTCCTAATGCTAATATTGCTTTAGCTTCAGAGTCATAACTAAGTTAGAAATGGCTCACGCTGTTTATTTGTGTATATCCATGACACTGGATACACACAGCTGTTGTGTTCAATTATAAAAGTTCATTCTTAACCTGTTTTCTGATGCTCAGTTTAACCACAGTGAATGAGACAAATGATTGCCAACCCCCAAACCTTTGGCAATACTGTGCAACTGTTACTTAAGTTAGCATAAACCCCTTGTGATCCTCCCACAATTTATTAGAAGTCTGGAAATGAGTGTTACACATTTCCTTTCACCATTTGCTGTCTCCTGCCAGCGGTGTAAGGACTCAATAAAACAGCCATCCATCCTCTTTTGTCAACCAATAGTTCTGTAGTCTCAAGCTATAAATGAACAGCACAATAAATTAAATGTTTGACAGGGAAGATGTATGGCTTTGCAATACTGTTTGATCTATGTTTTTAAGGAGAAAACATTGAAACCCATAGCTCTAGTTATGCTATCGATTACTGGAAAAATGTGTTTAAATAAAGAATATAGAATATCTCTCTTTTTCATTCAATCTCGGAAAATATTCTAATACATAATCAGAATAAACAATAAGAAAATAAGGAGAAGTAATAAAAAAAAAGTATGGCACAAAATCCAGTTTGGTGCTTCAAAGACATTTCTTCATGATTAAAGGGAAGAATATTGATAACTGAAGTTGAAAAGATACCTTTGGAAAACAGAGCAAAAGATAGAGCTTCCCTCACCTTGCTGTCGAAAGTCACTAAATTAAGTCAGAATCCCTGGGGAAAAACAGAGATGACTTAACCTCCTATCTCTGTTGGAAACCCATCTTGACACAGGTCACACTGTCCTGTTGAGCTGCTTATCTCCGATGACTAATTTGGAGACTGTGCTAGATGACTGGTTCAGATGAGATGTCTAATATTTAGGCAGCTAAATTTAAGGAAGATGAATCACACAAAAGAGCCTGCCTAGCTGCTGCTAAAAATCAATATGAAGAACAAGTTTTATTTGAGTGGTGCACTACGAACGGTAAACTAGGCATTTTAACAACTCAGTCATGCTACCATCATGCTGTAACATGCTGGACCAAAACCTTTAAGTACTGAGCTGTTTAAAACACTCCAGGATGCCTCTAATCCAGGTTAAGTACAGATTTCTGTATTTATCATCTAAAATAAATTGCAGCCCAGGAAGCCACTGATGTGGGCAATTTGACTGGCTGTTTTTCAGACAAGGAAAGCCAGGACAGTTTGTGTTTAGTCATTACAATCAGTCGAGCTGTAGAGTCCTACCTGCATTCAGAGAATCCTGTATGCATGGTGAATATACTGTAGCTGCTCCTATGGAACTGCTCTAGTTGTAGCACAACTCTGTGGATAAGAAACAGCAATACACACATAGTGGTTGAGAGAGAGGTGTCAATAATTGGCACTCAGGAAGGAGCTATAGTTCCAGGAAATCAGGAAAATGTGTGCAGTACTCTGTCAGTATTTATGTGGACTTCAGCACTGCCGGAAAAAATCCTGCTCTGTGTTTCAGTGTCTCGTGGTAGGCAGGCCCAGACTGAGCATAGTTTCATTTTCAGTGAGCATCAGCACGTCCAAATTAAGCTCAGATCACATCTGCACAAAAGATAACCACCCCCACCCAACAGGGTAGCACAAGGATGTTTTTTGTAGATAAAAAAAACACTGTTATGAAACACTTTCTGTTCTTTCCATGTCCACCTTTTCTTGACATATGAACTTTCAGCATCCAGTGCTGTGTGAAATAACTGCAATTTTCCTTCAAGCACCTATTAACAGTGATGAGCTGACAGATGGGGAGCATGTGATCAGCCCACTCACCTTTCTGCATACCTGCCAAGGCAATGATGCCACAGAATAAAACCTGCCCTTATCTGTAGAGAGTTTTTGGAGAAGCTGGTGTGAAAATTTTTGGAACATCTGCAAAGTAATAGGAGAATCAGTAGCAAACAATTTGTGAGGTGTCAGCCTGACATTTTTTTCACATAGTACCTAAATAATGAAGTTCACAGGGATGTAGATGTTTTCTGCAATTTAAAGTTTATGCAAAGCATAATTTTAAAGAAACTTCCCTCTACCAACAAGTCACTAATCTGTCCGTAGGAGGCAATTTTCCAGTACTTCCCACACATACACACAGATTACAGGCCTACCTCTGGAAACCTTAGGCTCCTTTTTATTTAGCACATTTTTCTTGTAAAATGAACTACAAAAGACTGAGTAATCCAGTGTTTTAAAGACAGCTTCTTAATCAATTTACTTATCTGATTAGAAGAAGTAACGGAGATAGAAAATATCTTAGCCCCAGTTAACTTCTCTATCAAACACACCTCTCTAAAGCTCTCTCAAAAAAAGAAAATAACCAAGCTCCCGCTTGATACCCCAGGGAAAATACTGAACTCCAGTAAGAAAATCTGCCTGTGTTGGGTCAGGATAACATCATTTTTTGTATGGTATTTATAGATGAAACACTCACTGTGAAATGCTGCCAAATCCAGACCCAGACACAGAATGAGACACCCACTGGACTCTCCTGCAAGTGAGGAAGGAGTTGCAAATATCGTGGGGGGAATGAGCCACCTAGTTTTCTTCCTTCCAATGCAATTCTCAGTCCAGAGCCATGCATATACCCTGTCTGCAGTACAGATTTGCAACAGCTTTTAAAAAGGCATAAATCCTGTAATTCTGCATGCTCTTCTATCAGGTGCCATTAAATGCTTTTTAAAGAACTCAAGTGTTCAAGCCTCTACCCAAACTCAGGTAGACATGTGCCACCCCATAGCCTTTGCTCCCCAAACTGATGTATCTGAGAGCACTGCTGTGCTCTCTTGGGCTTGCTTGCTCCTGTTGTCCTGCATGAGCTGAGACCAGTCTGCAAGTGCCCCTGTTTTGCTGGCCTCAGCAGCACGTTTCCTGATCAGTTGGAATTTAGGCTCAGAACTTAGACTGGGTTACAGGAGCATAGCAAGGTGTGACATGTTATCAGTTAAGGTCTTGATTCTTCCTTATACTAAATATGAATTAAAATATCTTAAAAAGTGCAAATCATACTATTGATACATCATGCCACATCTGAACAGATGGGATCGGGTAGCAGATACAATTCATTTACAGTGGACAAGAGCTCTGTGCAAGGTAGCTGCCCTGGGCCAAGTGCCTGCTGCTCTTGCAACTGAAGTAGCCCGGTAAGCGAGTGTCTGCCTTGGTGTCTTGTCACACTCAGTCAGTGAAGGACGCAGTAACATCAATTCTGTGGCTGAGGGCTAGATTAAGGCAGACAGGGCATTCCTGGTGCCAGGGAAACCCGAGGAAGAGCGGAGAGACCTGCCAGGAGCCCAGCCGGTGACCCCTGAGAGCACAGTAACCAGGAGTGTGGCCAGCAGGGTGCATGGCAGTTGACATCCTGCATTGTGGGTCCACAGCCCAGGGAAGTGCTCCAGGTCTCCACCAAAATGGTGGTCACTCACCTTTTCTCTCCTATGGAGAAAGTCCCCGAGAAGTCTGACGTATCCACTCAGATGGATCAGGTCAGAAAGGACACTTCAGTGTAGGCAGCAGGTTGTAGCGAGTGCCTGGATCCTTCTCCTGATGTAAGGGTAAGTACTCGCAAAAGGTGTGCGCAGGCCCATGGTCTGTTACACCAGGTGGCTGAGTTTGCAAGAAACAGTCATAAGGTCACGCAGCATTAGAGGAGCCCAGATGGGGACAGATGAATGGTTTCAAAACCAGGGCACCACTGAGAAAGAGGCACCTTGGACCCTGGTGACCCAAAAAAGCAGGACTCTGCTTCCTCCTCCACCCTCTAACATCACCACCAGAAACAGACATGAAGCTCTAACACCTACAGACACCCAAGAGCAAGCTCTACATGGAGAAACTTCAGCAGCAGTCCATAGTGGATACCATAAAACCAAACAATGTGTGCTCATAGTGAGGCACTCTCCGTTAAAGGCCACTGAGATATCCACCTGCTGACCTGACAGGGAGTCATGAGAAGTGTGCTGCCTCTCGGGAGCTAAGACCTGAGACATTGCTGGGAGAGTGCCACAACTTGTCAAGAGCACCAACTACTATTCACTGTTACTCTTCCATGTGTGCATGAGTGACACGGTGAGCCAGAACCTGGGCAGAATCGAGGAAGACTATAAAGTCCTGGGGGTGCAAGTGAAAAACATTGGTCCCCAAGCTATCTTTTCCTCCATTTCACCAGTTAGAGAAAAGGAGTAGCCAGAAATAGACAAATAACGAATATCAACTCCTGGCTACATGGCTGGTGCTGTTACAAGGGCTTTATGACAACAGGACATTCTCTGATGACTATAAGGTGTTGGAGAGGGATGGAACACACCTGTCTCACAGGTTAGTTATTGGAAATACTGTGGGGTTTTAAACAGTATCTGTCTCTCTCTCTAGGTAACCCTCTCCTGTTACCCTCCTAGGAACATGCTGTTCTGATGAATACGTGTTTATCAGAAAGTTGCAGGCCAGAGTGTAAGGGGGCCAGGGGTCTGTCCAAACAGCATCACTTTGTCTCAGGAGCTTGCTTAGTGGGAAGCCAAAAAACATTAGGTAGGATGTATGTAACAAGAATGGCGACTGTGAGATTCCTAGGAAAAAACATGCAAGATCAGGTGTTTGCTGTGATCCGGGAGCCCACTGCAAGCTATTGTTGGCATCTTTGCCAACTAGTGGGGTCAAGGGTCACACCAAGTGCCACACATAGATTGTCCCTGCGCTGGGTAAAGGTAGCCTCAGTGTTTCCAGAAGAACTGAGCACTGCTTAAAAAGATAGCAAGTGACCAACATCCCAAGTGCTGCAATAGTAACTGAGACATTTTTCCCTGAAACAGACCCTGGAAATCACAGTGAAAAGAAAAATCACAATTTAGAAATGTAATCCTAAAAGACTGCTCCCTTTGAAAAGAGCTCAGTAAATCTCTCTAAATTAGCTTCTGAATAGCTCTAAATTAACTTCTATTCACAACTAGATTAAGGCAGTCTGGGTTCAAAGGTACCTTATGAGAGAGAGAGAGCCATCAAATGATCCTGCAATCATCCAAATAATCTACCTGGGATAGTCAAGAGTGACTGAAAGTATAGCTCAGGCCCTTTCTCCCCCTCAAAGTGCTGGCCAGGCCCATTCTCCTGTCTGAAGAAGGGATACCTTCATTACCAAGAAGCTAGATTAGCTCTGGTGGACATGTAGGTTAGACCTACGGCACTTTTCCCCCCTGCCACTCCACAGAGTGCTTCACTGGTATCTCAAGCTGCTGCTTTGGCTCTGGTAGGCACTGTGATACTGAATGCATCTTCAGGCTCTGGGGAAGCAGGGACAGCTCAAGCAACATCAGACCCATCCAGGCTACATTGCTGACATCTACTTATTTATCGCTTGAGACCTAGCAGCACCATATGCCTTTGCGATGAAAGCAAATTGAAAAAAGAATAAAATAATATATTTTATATTTTAAATATATATTTTAAATATATCTATCTCCTATAATACTGTAATTCCTGAATAGCTTGTTCAAGAATTCCAGAGAATCAGTGCTATTTTCAAGCAAAACTTGTATTCTCTACATCTGAACTCTCAAATACTTAAGATTATTTTCATTCCAGAATATTCATACTGCGTTTAGCTTCACAAGTTTTTGGCTACATCTTGCAGCTCTTATATTTGGAGGTAATTCCAGTGTAGCCTACATTAAGATACAGAAGTTTTGCACACTTTACCATGTCTCTTCCTATTATTGACCCCTCCCACAAAACAGACAAACTGCCTCTAGTGACTTTTCCTCCTATTGGTGCCAGTTTTGCTGGTTTCTGTGCCCCAGTCTGGTATTTCTGGTATCATTTCCTATGCAATGCCAGCCTGACATGGCATGACTGACAGGGTTACCTAGCTCCTGTTGGCCTTGCAAGACTGTTCCCCAGCAGAGACAGCATTCAAAGGCAAGGCCTGATCGTGCTTACTTGCACACGATCAGTGATTTCATTATGCAGAAGCGGTTTTTTATATATAAATTTATTTTTAATAAAACGTAACTGTCAGTTCTTTGAAACAATATTCTCTTTTTAATCAATGTGATAATTTCAAGTATCTTATCGTGTGACTAAGGTTTGACTTAAGGAAACACTGACTAAACTCCACACATGCTGCTCTCTGCATAAGAAATGGACATAAGTACTGCACAATTTAAATCATCAAGGACTAGCAATTGTGATTAATGACATATTAAAAAAACCTTTAACTTTATCAAGGCATTAAGGCAACAGCTTACCTCCACAGAAAATTGCCTTGGCATGAAGAGCATCCTGAATTGTTACTATTTACATATTGACGTGAAAGTCTGAAGTGCTGAATACTATAGAGAATCAAAACCTGCAGAAATTTAAACATTTTCATGGATATGTACTGTAATTCAAGTAAATTTTGTTTTGTCATGTCACTTTTGCTAGTATCATTTCCTCTCTTTTGAGTATGGAAAATAAATCCAAGTGTCTTTTGTCAAAACTTGTACCATACACATCTTTCTTTTGAGTATAGACCCCGCTCAGAGGGCAGCAAGAGATACAAGAAGGGGAAGGCACATCTTAGCAGGAGCTTGCAAATAAAGCTCCTGTATTGTGAGGCACACACAGTTTTCCTCTCTTTTTCACGCCTTGTATACCTCTACCCTTAATCAGATATTTACAAATGTTCAGAGACTCCAGCAG
This sequence comes from Todiramphus chloris collaris, assembly GCA_025345505.1. Lineage (NCBI taxonomy): Eukaryota > Metazoa > Chordata > Aves > Coraciiformes > Alcedinidae > Todiramphus > Todiramphus chloris. Next base: position 14,468,811 of record JANVCC010000034.1, read on the forward strand.
ATTGTATCTGCACAGCCTATACTCCTTCATTATAAGGTTAAGAGCACATAGAGGTTATATTCCTTTTCTTAACGTTTGGTCTCTGTCTTAATCTTACACACTTAAATAAAAGATATAAAACTGCAAATACTCCTACTGCTGAATTTTCCAGTTTTCTCTGATGACTTCAGAAACAGTAATTCAGTTTGTGTGAGTGTACCTTAAGCCCGTGACATTTATAGAGCAGAGAATTACAGCACCTTACAAATTTACATGTTAGCTCAGTATTCAAGAGTTTTAAAAGATACTGTAAGATTCTTTTCACAAAGCACAATGGTATTAAGCAGGAGTAGTGAACTCATGCTGATCACACTTAATCTCTTATTCCAAATAACACACGTAATAGATGGGAACAGGAAAAAAAAATGCCAATCAAAAACTTCAAAATAATGGGTCTTAAGCTTGGCTTCTATGTAATAACACAGCCATCACCAGCCCAAAGTTAATATAAAAGACAGTAGACATGCATTATGTGACAAAACAGAAGAAACGCGGTGAGCTTGCAGCCTGGGAGATTAAGAAGGAAAAAGTCTGCAGAATTATATTTTCAATTAGCACTTTATAGGTTTCCACAACCCATGACTTGCCTAAAAGTAATGACAACTGTGCTGATTTATAGGAAGCAATCTTAGCCATAAGGAAAGACAGAGTGAATAACTTCTTCCTTCTACCTTGGCACCGCTGTAAATATCTCAAAGCAAAAAAGTCACCAAAAGAAAGCATTATACACCTGGAACTGGTGGTTTTTTTCCTGCTCACACAATGGTGATCTAAATGCCTCCGTGATTTTTCTGCTGCTTCCTGCTATGGGGTTTTGTTTAGTTTTGAACAATTCTTCCTGTGAACCTGAGATCCATACCACTGCAGCTGATTATTCTTTTCAGGTGGTTTCCTTCACTAACATCCTGAGACTTAATTCTTGTTACAGTACTCTCCCTACCCTGAGGAGCACATTTCCTATTGACCAATACTCTGCTCAATTCTGATTATAATTGTAAAGGCACTGCACTGAGATTAAACCTCCTACTTCCATATCTCACGCACAGCAATCTGAGAGGGTTATTAAAATAGACTCCTTTCTGATCATCTCTGTAGACATTTTAATCTTACATTCAGTGTTTTTATATCCAAACCTTGCTCCTCACACACAGAGGGGAGGGAATTAATTGAATTGAGTAGGAGGTTGATTTGGTGGAGTCCATTGGAACTGAGCAAAAGTATATCTCATCTATTGAAAAGCGCTTACCTTGAATTCTAACAAAATAAGCCCATTTTTAAACCGCTCACTTCAAAGGGAAGAGTGGGAATTGCTTGTGTTCCATCTTTCCCCACTAGTGTTCCTATTATCATTTTTCTTAAAAACAAAACAGGCACCTGGGAAAGGATGATACAACTGCAACGTGGAGTGCAGTGTGGTTGGGTTTTTTCTACCCCACAGATAATGTTATTTCTAATAAAAAAACATGAAAGGCCTTTCAGTGGACTCGTGGGATGAGGATGGACTGTGAGGGGAGACAGGCAGACAGTTGACAGTACTTCATTTTCTCTCTCTGCTCACTGCATTAAACCTAATGGGCTGGGCTCACTGATTTTCTCATGTCTTCACACTTATTTGTAAGGGACACAAAAAATAGCAATAGCAGGAAAATGCATTTGCTTAAAGCTTCCACTCAGCTATTAGTGCACAATGCAAACCTGAGCTTCCTCCTGTTAGGACTGTGAAACTTCACATAAACCATGGCACCTTCTACAACAAAGCTTTAAAGAACAGACTACAAGGTTTGTCTTGAAAGAGAAGAGGATCATGGACTGGGAGGACATTGGGAGCACACTGGGTGTACTGCTACGTTTACTGTCATGACCTGCCAGTATCTCTGAGAGATGTGTTCATTAGGAATGAGTAAGAATTTGCATGAGTCAAGAAAATGAAGATGTGCATGTGTCCCATATCATAGAATGCTTTGGGTTGGAAGGGACCTTTAAGGTCATAGATTTACACACACACACAGAGCAGTAAGCAAGGACATCTTTAACTACATCAGGTTGCTCAGAGCCCCATCCAACTGGGCCCTGAATCTTTCCAGGGATGGGGCTTCTACCACCTCCTGCCCTCACACTGAGGATCTTTTGAAGATCTTCAGCAAGAAGGCAGAATATTTGCCAGGAATGCCAGAGAAAAAGAGAGAAAGACTAACATTAATATTAAACATAAGGATACTCATGTGCCTGACGTCCCAGTTTGCAGCCAAGACTCAGAAACAGACCCATTAATTTCTAACCTCCTTCCACCTCTTTCAATAACCTGGAATATGACACAATATTATAGTACCCTAACATACCATGGATACAGCGAGTTCAAATCTCCTCTGCTTTTCTGGAACATGTTAGGACTAAGACCTAAACATTAGGTGTGAACCATCCTTTGGGCTTCTAGGACTAAACAAAGTTTCAAAGAGGCCATGACTAAAAGACAGCACTCTCAAGAAGAACTGCTATGGAGCCGAGCTGTTGGTTTCCAGGACCAGAGGTATCTCAGAGAAATTACAGGCAAGCCTTGATGTCAGTTACGTGTCAGTGTGGTCTCTGGAGTTCCATGTTTCCAGTTTTGCTACAGCCCACCTCTTTTAATACTTTTCTAGTAGGTAGGGGTGCCTTAAGCAAGTCTGGCAAGTGTGATACACAACAGCTCCAAAGCTCCTTTCCCCCGAATTAAGTACAAGCTGGTGAAGAAAGTCTGCATATCTGCAACCCAACTAGAAATCCTGTGAGGGGAGACCTTATTTTCTGCTAAGCTTCCATGGTTAGTTCAGGGTGAACAGCATCAAATGCTGAAGCACACAGAGCCTCTCCAGAAGGAAATCAAGTTCTCTCTAACAAGTAACAAGGAGTCACAACTTAGTCTGTAACTTCAGGAGCATTTGCAGTTCCATAGCATCTTGTTCTTCCTTATGTTAAAGCTCCCCTCACTTTCAATCAACAACAAGTACTGTCCTACTCACTATTTTTAATTAATTGCTTTTATTTACGAGATTTTACATTTGTTAATCTGATCAATATCAAATTAACCTCACCTTCAAGGTCATTAGTGAACATGTTGAAAGAAAGTGTTTCCAGAAAACCCTGGGAGTAGCACGTACATCCTCCCCATTTCAGACTAGTGATCACCCTCTCTCCTGTCAAGTGATTCTCTCTCATTGCTAGCCCTTCCTTGAGGATGTCAGTAGATTTTTGTGATCTAAAAAACCAAACTAACTAGCAATTCTGCCATATCCAATTGCTACCTTCCATGAGAAACAGGCCCAGGCGGATGTGAAGAGGTCAGAACCACCAAAAAATTAATTTGGATTTGCACATCCATAAAATGGAAAGCTTTGAAGTGTGTTTTTTGAAGTGTTGATACCACCATTGTAATATTATCAGCAACACTTGAAATCTTTTTTCATCCAATATATATATCCATATAAAGCATAATCCCAAACATTCCCATCCCCCATTTCAGCATTAAGACCTTCCCCATTACCTGGAATCCTCGCCACTAAATCTTGTGATGTTTCTTGCACACAACGCATCTTCCTCACGTCTCCCCTTGTCCAACTTCTGCTGTACTTGTAGATTAGGTCTTCTGGGGCCAGTGCTCCATACACGGGCGTGAAGGATGAAGACGGCACATCAGCAGGTGGCTCTCTCCGGGTTCAGCTTTAGATCTACTCAACCCTTCCCAGGTCAGTTCTGTCCAGGGAAGACAAGCAGGTTCTGAAATCTTACCGAACAGCTCCCAGTGTGCTTACACCTGCAGATCAACAACAACAGGATTTGAAAGCCAGGGCTGCCACAGGACCATCAGACATTCACCAAGGAGCACAAGAAGCCTGCAGGAAGTACATAGGGACCATTCAGAGGAGAAAGATGGTGCACAGAGGACAAGGAAGAAGCAAAACCAGGAGAATAAGGTACAAAGCAGCAGTGCTGGATAGAGAACAGATGAGGAGAGCAGCTTTCAAAAACAAGCAGAATGTAAAAAGTGTAAACGCTGTGAAGTTGGGGAGGACTGGTGGGGCAATGACAGGCAGGTGTGATAAAGAAAAACATTCATTTTATTGAAGGCTTGGTGTATCTGGCCTGAGCTAGATGGGAAAATACAGGAGGAGATAAGAAAGTGCAAGGTGGAAAGTGATGCAGAATTTCAGAGGAGACAAACAGTCTAGCAGAATTTTTTCTTTCTTTTAATTTAATTTTCAGTCCACTTCAAGTCTAAAGCACAGAGCTATTAATACACTTCAGAAATTTAGTACAGGAACTAGTCTATGCTTAACTTTGCAGCATGTAATCAGCTATAGGTATGATACTGCTTATCACCTTTACTTTTTAGCTATAAACAGAAATATTTTAGTCTAGTCCTTGAGATCTTCCCTTATTACAGCTTCTTAAAATACTCATAGTACTGAATCAATTTGGTAAAACAGCTTTACTTCTGGCTCACTTTCTTTGACATCCAGATCCCAGATCTGTGTTAATACACATGGCAATTATGTTCCAACTAGAAATGCCACAATATTTTACTTTATTCATTACTACATAAATATGTAGATTTATGTGTATGGCTCATAAGTAGTAAATATTACCATGATCTGTCACAATAAAACACTAAAAGTCTGGCTTCATGACACATTTGTTTCTTGCCTTTCTCCTCTTACACTACAGCGAGGGGCAAATACTGGAAATGTTTCTTTGAGAATCATTACGGCCTTTACAACATGACTGACACCTCAAGTAAGGGAGAGCCTTTGCCTCAAGAAACTTAAGGTATAAATGTCAGTGCAACTCCATCAGGTAAAAGCAAGCATCATTCTCATCGTGATTAACAAGGAACTAGAACAATGTTTCAAAAAAACCCCAATTCTGGAAACCTAAGAACAGGAAAATCCCACTGGAGATGACAACTAGAGACTTAAAAAGGTGTGACTGAAGATTGCTGCTCAGACCTAAAGCAGCAATGGCAGAAATATAACAAAACTGGCAAGATAGGCTAAAGATGGGGAAAAAATCCTGCAACCCCCCCTACCCCCAGGCAGAATAATCAGCATACTGGACACCACTATCATTAACCCATGATTACAAGTTTTTCTTCAGTGAGGTGGGAAAAAATAACACATTAAGAATTTAAGTAACTTTACATAAGCAAAATATTCAGCATAGCCCACGAAGCTGATGCAATCCACTATTTTGGCAGCAGACGGCAAACCACTTCATAAGATGCTGCTGTAAAGTGGTGCATTTATATATTATTTTATGTTATATCTGTAATTATTAGTGTCTAGAAACTAAAGAAGTTCATAAGGGCACTTATGTCAATGAACATCACAGTGTGTATTAGCTTAAGTCCTAGAACCACTCAGTATTTCCACTGATACTTAAAATCCACAACAGTTCAGCCTTTAGGGCTGGAACAATCTTATCAGCATAAAAGTGTTTTAAAGCTGACATTTTATTACAATTTAGCTGATTTTTTACTTCTGTTGAAGTCCCTCTCCACCCAGGAGTATGGCTCCACCTGCTCTGGCACTTCTCTAATCATTCAGTGACCAGATTCAGTCCACTAAAGAGCAAAATCTAATACCAACAGGGAGTAGGGAGAAGGTAGGCAGGTGGTCAATTCAGAAGGTTTCATCATACAGGAGAAGAGCAAGACAGGCATCAGAGCTGGCAGAAGTTCCCTTAACCAAGAATGGGAGGAGCAGGACTAATCCTTCCAACAGCAGCAAGCCCTAAGAACAGCCCAGCCATGACTTAAAAGCACCACCTGAATGAAAGAACATGTCCCTGTACTCGATAGTCACATTAGCCAAGGAATAGGAGAGAGAAATAGGTTACATTGTTAGTATCACTATATTTAAAGTGTTTTGTCTATTGTATGTATCTGAATCTTTCATGTAACGTCACATTTTGTTCAAGGAATCAGGCAGTTACAGGTGATACAGACTTTAAAAATTGTTACAATTTTACAAACATTAAGTATATTGCTTCTGCTTTCCACTTCTCAGTTCCTATAATCCCTGGTCCTTGGACCAAGATGTGCTGCAGACTTACTCAGACAAGGTATACTACCTGAAGGAACAAAAGTGATTCGGAGTTCATCCACAGCAACGCGGATCTGTTTGGTGTTAACCATTCTCATTCTCCTTTTGTAACCAAAAGAGCAATTCATTTGAACTACGCCCACCCCTGTGTAACCAGATGGCACCACACCTTCAATTTTAAGAACTATCTTGAGTGAAGAGCCACCTATGAGAAAAAGGTCATCAATAACTAAATACTCCAGAGTACTACGGAAGATATGGTTTAGCTACATGTGAAAGAGGAATTTAAGATAGTCACTTTCTAAAACCCAAACTGGACTTAAATTGCAGCAAGAGAGTTAGGTCAAGAATGTTTTTCATCTTAGGCCTAACAATAAGCACAGCAAAGCAGTGATGAAGACTGACTAGAAAAGTTGTGCAACTTCTGTATTCAGAGTTTAAAGAACAGGTTAGATGCACGTCTGAACAAAATGATTAAGGTTTACCAGAATTTGCTTCAGAACTGGGAAATGAAGGTCACCTCTGGTCTCTTTTCTATAAATGTCAACAGGAAAAATCTCTCTCAAAAGAGGAAAAAAATAAAGAAAAAGCCCCCACACTTTGAAACAAAAAAAATGACAAAAAATGTATCCAAATTACCTTAAAGTCAATACCTGAAGGTGAGTGTTCAGACAACAAAGCACAGCATGCTGAAGAGAGTAGTTTGCTGGCACAACGCTGTAGATTTTTACTAGCTGAGGACTGTCAATGCTTTAAAGCAGCAGCAAGGCTGGTGTCCCACCACATGCAGCAAATCATGGGTACTTGTCAGGTGCAGCTGCCAAGAAACCTCTGTTGCTTCAGGAAATAACAGACTAGTCCAGCATGGCTTTGGCTGCACAACTGAAATCTTCAAAGGATGCTGATGCTGCAAGAGGTAAGCCCAGGGCATTAAGGAATCAAAGAGTCGGTGCAAAGGACACTGGAGGACAGTTCCATGGAATACAGATGGTCAGAAATTTTACAGTAGATATTTTTTAAATCAAAAAACACCAGTTCCAACATGCCTCACTTTCCATGACTCCTCTAACAAATCTCTTAGTAGATCCTGCTAGCTCATTTTATCTAGCTCTTTGGTAAGCCATCAGTGTCAATCATTCGAAACTACCCTGACATGTAGCCTATCCTTGGGCTACAGGCTTCAGGCTTTCAGTCTTGTTGGCTTCCAGGGATGATCAGTACTCATCCTGGGAAAACCAGCTTCTACAGCAGTCTGCATGCAGTTGCTAAGCTCTGACAACTCTGCACTGGTAGAGTGGAAATGAAAAGAAAACTACATTAGCCTCACAAGCTGTACTGATTTTGACCAGACTTGTTTGGAAAATAACCCCCAAAATAATCCAACCAGTAACTCTCCCATTAACAACAATTTTTAAGGGTTATTTATGCATGAAAACAACTTAAAGAAACCTACTGAAACTCCCCCAATGCTCCTCTGTCCAATATTGCTCCTGCTGCAAAATATCCTGTCCCTCCAGTTTCTTACATACTCCACCCAGTACCCCCAGTCATCATCATGTTCGCTACCTCACAAGCTGCCACCTGTTAGAGGACTGTGTGCATGCCCACTCAGTAATTCCTGCCAAGACAAAAGACAGAAGATTCTTTCCTTCCCTTTCTCACGGCACTCAAAACTTTGACCTATCAAGCCAGCTAAACACAAGCATAGAAATAGTAACATCTTAGTATGCGAGACCTCCATCCCCTCTGTCAGACAGGAGATAAGGCAAAGGGTGCAGAAGTGACAGGGAGGCGACAGGTTATCTAGGGAACAGGACATTCACATGGAGACAGAGTAATTATGCATGTCTCATTTCCTTATGAAACTGGGCTAAAACTCATAAAACATTCAGAACTCTTCGATAATAGGAGTGCTATTTTGAGGGGTATTTTAGATATTTAAGCCAATCTGCATTTTCCTGAGGAAGAAAAGTTCCCTGCTTTCCCTTTGCTGCCTGCGTGCAGAACTAATAAGAAAGAAATACAGATTTTAAATATTGCATGCTGTAAACTTTGAAGGGGGAAAAACAAAGCAACATTATCCTCTTCCAAATTCAGTTCATTCACCAGAGGAAAGTTCAGTAAACTCAGAAAATTATAACAAATGTATATCATGCAATAAAAATGCCCTTTTTTAAGATAAAGCAGGAACTCACCAGTCTCCTTTTGTTAACTGACCTGAAGACACCAAACACACATGCACGTGTGTGTAGATGCACTGTAGAAATTTTCAAAGCTCAGGAGACCCAGATTAAGTAATTATAAATAAATTCTTACATTAAAAGAAAAAAAAAAAACAACCCATAAAAAAAAACCAAACCAAACCAAAAAAGCCCCAAACCAAACCCACACAAAACAAAGCAAGCAAATACGCAAAAAAAAAAAAAAAACAAACCAAACCCACCCAACCAAGAAAGACCTACTTAAATTCTCTAAAGCTTCGTTATTGTGGTATGTAATTCCTCAGCAAGGCAGGAACTTTGTCACTGGTTCTAGCACACTAACTGTGGACAAACAGAATTAATTATCATTCTCTACAGTTAGATTACTGCAGTCCACCGGTTAACATAACCAAGAGCCATTAAGTAGGAAACAGCATGCCAAATCCCACTGTTTCAGAAAAATCAGTCTCTTTCCTTATCCTTTGTGTGGATAAGAACCACTCTAGCAGGTCTCAGCTGCTCCACAAGAGACCAAGAAGTATTACAGATGTTAGATGACCAAAACCTGGGTAAACCTATCTACAGACACAGTCTCGACCACATTCACAACTTAAATAGCCCTTTCTACCCAGACCAGGATTACAGAAAATGAGACATTTTGCCAAATTATTTAAAAGAAAATTTGTTCACCTCAGCAGAAATCCCAACTTTAGGTTCTCTTATTCTCTGGATGGAATAAGGTCTAGCAGATAAGAGACTTCAGCCTCATACCTACCACCAGAATCTTATTCTTAAGAAGCCTTGCTCGTTGTAAAACATTTCATACTGGGAAAAACATTTCTTGAGATGGACTAGTAGATTGATATACCTGTTTGCATAGAAAGACATAGTTCTTATTTTTTCCTAGTGTTTCAAGAGAACTACTTATTATCTAAGCAGAGAAATAGACATAGTAGTCAAATGAGCTGTTACTGCTGCAGGACAAAGGTACCTTTTAATAACATATAGAAATACTGCCACATGCATTCACTTAACTTGGAAGCTTTGCCACAATTTTTAGTCAGAACACTAACAGGTTCTGCTTTACTTCATTTCCATGTTATGTTTCCCTGAGGACATGACCTGATCAAAGAATAATTTGACTTCTCCAACCAATTTCATTGCCCTGTTAGAGAAAAATCTAACAATTGACAAAGAAAAAATGAAATCGGCAACCAACTTCTGTCAAAATACTAGAATTATTTTAAAAATCTGAAATTGAGTCTGGAGTATCAATACGCCTATAGTAAAGTTCTACTAACGTAATGTGAAAACTCATATTCCATGAAGTGTAAGAAGTTATTCATAAACCTTATTTTTAGTAAAATTTTAATTAAAAAAAGATGCTTTGCATTTTCACAATCTGAAGAGCTAAAAATACAAAAGATACTTATTTACATTTTGTAACAACAAAAATGTACAAATTACTATACAAAATGCAGTACCATCTCAAGGAAAACAAGTTTTTTAAAGTTCTAGCAGTTAGGGCATCAATCCTGTAGTTTCTGAAGAGATACCGCTTTAAGGACTGCATATCAGTAACTGAACTGTGATTTGCTTCACTGAGTTAAAAATGCTTTCATGACAATTATGACTATCATTACTTCTCATTTTGTCTGATAAAAATACAACCTCATAATAAAGGTACTGAATTTATAACAAATCAAATTCAATATATATTCCTTCCCTTGGTTTTTGCCACAGAACTTTCAAATGAGAAAAGAAGTATGGAAACTTCTTTTTAAGGAAATAAGCCTGGCAAGATATGAGTAAGTTACAGTTTTACAAAACCCCCGTATTTGTAAACACTCAACCTGCAGATGTTTAAAGTTATTTTGAAATTATACATATGGCAATCACTGTATGCTATCTGATACAGATGACTTAAGAGTGGAAACAGTTCAACACAAGCTGAACCCAAGGAATGGTAAATTCCAGTTCACATTTGAAACATGCAAGCACATTCCGATATGCAAAAGGAAATCTGGCACACTTTTACTTTTAAAAATATGGGAGATCATAATATATAGATGAAAAATGTAAAAGATCAGCTCAGCCAGACCCTTAAATACTGTTCAGCCAATTGGGAGCCAGTCACATCAACGCATTTGGGTGCCTGAGTTGTAAAAAGATGTTGATGAAACTTATGAATCAACATGTATGGATGAATCTGATTCTACTAGCATTTCAAACCGAGTGATCACTGTGGTACCTGGAGTATAACTTAAGTCATATCTTGGATGTATTTGATAAAACGGGTAAAGACCTAATGCATTTTATTTAATGTAGTGAAGACTAATGCAAGCCTCTTGTGTTATACCATGACCTTTAAAAAGCTTATAGCTATTTATTGATTTGAAAGCCAACCCAAGGAACAGACATCAGGTCACAAAGTAATCTGACATCAATAAGTCTACAGTAGTTGTACTGCTGAAGTGACAGAAAAATGCTTCAAATTGAACACTGACAGCTTTTACTAATGTAATGCTTCAGGATCATACAGTCACTCTTAAAAGGGACTGTGTAAAAGTTTTAATCCTATTTTTAATCAAGGGGAAAAAAAACAGAGCAGTAAATTCAAAGTAAAACAAAACCACCACTATTAAAGTGAACAAACTGTTTTTACATTCATTTGAACCCATGTCTCTGAAAAGGTGAAATACTGTGGTCTGGAACATGTATGGTCCACTAATCTCATGTTTAAAACTTTGTTACTTTAATCCACGAGTATACTGGATGATTAGGAGAAAATCTTTAGCAGACACAAAAACAAGAAAGATGAAACTGCAGCAAGAGAGCATGGCAAACCTGAGAGATCTATTAGTGCATAAATCTGCTTAGAAACCAAAAAGATAGAGAGAGAGCGCTAACGAACTACAATAAAAGTTATGTCTTTAAAGCAGTAAGTTGTAACAGGGTGGGAAACGTTTAATATGCACATATGCCTGCAAAGGGGTCACTCTCTGAAAATAAAGCGCTGGTATTTTTCACAGCATCCGATTTATGGTAGAAAGCCATAAATTGCATTTTTTAATATTATGCTTTTCCCACCCTGGCAGAGAATAAACATGAATTTAGAAGCACAGTAGAAGTGAAAAACAAAGAAGAGGAGAGAGAGAAAGCAGCAGAGAAAGACAGAAAAGGTGAATACAGAGCTACAGAAGTGTTTATTGAGCATGCTACAGAGGTAAGCAGAGTACACACAAAATGAAATTAAACAACCATCAAACCTCCCAACTTTGTTAGAAAATTAATTTTTAATTGTGCCACTTTCAAACTATACTGAACTTTACAATTCTAAAGATGTAAAAACTCAACTAATAGAAAATATACATGACCATTTTTTTTTTCTACATAGATAACAGAATCTATGAATCTTGAAACTAAGTACATCAATTTCAAAAAGTATTGGTCATTTAAACACAATCAAGGTTAACAGTTCAGACTGACAGAGAACTGCTTTCAAATTAACTGGATCTGTAGATTCTGAGCCATGTTTATAGTAAAGTCAGATCAATTTCTAAATACAAAATATTTTGAAGAGATTTATTAAAACTGAATATTACAATGCAAGGTAAATTAAGACTAAAGGCACATAAACTTTGGTCCCACCTGGTTATCAGTTTTAGAAAACTGCCACAAGATTTCCTGCAAGCATTTGCAGCAAACTTTCTTCGTCACTGAAAAATACATGCACCATTTCCTGAACTAGCTTGACCAGTCTGTACATGCTCAGAAATCCACAACCATATTCCATATCTTAATTACAAACTAAAGATGGCAATATATATTGAAATGCACATAAGTCATGTCAACTTCAAAAACATCTATGAAAAATATTCAGCCACAAACAAGACATTACTTAGTGCTGACATTTATATGATACATTCCACAAGAGTGTGTACAAAAAGGTTAAGATTCCACAATGCTTTTCACGTAGGGCTTAAAGTCACAGAAGTCACTTCTTGTCCTTTAAGAAATTAATATTCCATACTTATTAATTTTAACTAATGCCTACATTCATAACTGAATCTAGACCAGAACCATGAAATACAAAAGGCCTTTTTAAAAAAAGAGCGCAAACCAAAAAGTAGCATAAATCAAGTCGTATCGTTTTACTCTCTCATTGTAATGCATCTTACCCAATTAAAAAGAAAAGTAAGTGACAAGCCAGCAGATAAATCTATCAAGCAGGAGAAACAAAAGCTTAACCTTTTTACACACCCCTGCCTAAACATATTGAAATTATCATGTAACAATGTGCCCCAGACAACCAAATTTGCTTTTTACTAGTTACGCAATTCCAGCAGTACTAGTTTTCCTTTTTAAGGCACGTACGTCAACTAAGTTGAAAAAACTGCGGTATTAACTTGACATCTTTTAAACAAAATGATGGTTTATCTAAACAACAGCTGAACAACAGCAGTTAGTATCACTGCTTTTTTTTTTTTTTTTAATTATTTTTTAAAACAACCAAGGAATGATAACAGCATGAAAAAAAAAATAAAACAAAAACAGAAGACGAACTCTGGTCCCCACTTTCCTGAACAGTCAATAGGTGACAACACCAAACAAAGCAAATACACCCCCATTTTCAATCCACCATTTTAAATAGTCGACTTAGAGAAAGAAACTCTCAGATGGTGATTTTCTCCCAGATTATAATTGTGAAGATCAATCAAAGCCTGAATAGCTTCTTCTACTGTTGACATCTGAAGAAGTGCCATCTTGTGATCTCTTCTGAAACAAAATAATGGCATTAGGAACTCGAATGCTTACAGGGGTTGCCCCTGTTTGCTATCCTCTATGTATTTTCCCTTAAGATATGCTACAAAAAAGCACTTGGGCAATGTGCTGTTTGAGCTACGTACAGAAAAGTTACTTACTGAAAAAATTTAAATGCTTTCACAGTGCCTCCAGTGTTAGCAAACAATGTGCGTAGATCCTCTTCTGCTACTGATGGTCTGCAGACAGAAAGAAAATAAGCATTAGCAAAGTATTAGTCAATTCAGTGTGTTGTGATTCACTTAATACTACTGTCTTACTGACAGCCAACACTTACGGAATATTGGACAGATGAAGTGTTGCAGAAGGAGGGAATATATTTTGAAAGTTTTTTGAACCAGGTTTTTTGAAGCGATGCAGAGGTGAATTTCCAAAATCTTTAGTCAGCCCTTGGTCATCAAGTCCCTCTCGAGGTAGTTGTACTGTCTGATGTTTAGAAAGGGTAACCCGGATAATCTTTCCATACATTTTTTGTCCATTAAGATGGCTCATGGCTGAAAAAGACAGAATTTTACTCAATTCAGAATTATTTTTCAATAGTTTGTGGTACACAGAATCACAGAATGTTAGGTGTTGGGAGGGACCTCTAGAGAGTCCAACCCCCCCTGCCAAAGCAGGATCATCTAGGGCATGTCATTCAGGAACTGGAATCAAGAACTAGGTCTGCAGAATCTACATGAGTATCTGATTTTCTTTAAAGACCATCACATGTGATTCAGCTGGTGGAATTAATTTAGGATATTGTGCAGACCAGCTGGAATACAAGTGCATGCAGAAGGATTTTAGACCCTGTGGGTAACCAGGATAGAAGACAAATTGCCAAAAATAAACATGCTTATTTCACCTGACTTTACACAGCATAATTTCAAGTACTTGGACTAATGGGAATACAAACAGAAAACTAATCTTACCCAGCTGTGACTGGTTTCCATCAGCCATCTGTATAAGAGCACTGTCTTTCTTATTGTATAAAATCTTCACACGCTGCACATCACCATAAACACCTTTTCAAAGTCAAAGGTAACCCAAAAGAAAAAGTTCATTTTAAAGCCAGTCACCTAAGTAATATATTTTGACATATCAATGGAACATTCAGACAGCAACAAGATCACTCACTCAAACTCAACACTCTCACAAATGAATAAAGGAGATAAAGATTTTGAATAGTGAATTTTGAAAAGAATAATTTCTGATAAACCCTCAAAGCTATGTGAATGATATTAAATTAAAGACCATGCAAAATATATTAGCATGCATTAAAAGAAAATCTGTGTCTATGGAGAGTTTTAAACAGCAAAAGAAAAATAGCAAAAGATTTACTATTCAACTTTAAGCCAAAGTGCTAGCTACAAATAAGAATTAAAGTGAAACGAAAAAAAAACCAAACAAAAAACCAAAAACCAAACCAAAATCAAATCAATAATAAAAGTATAGTGCTAACAATAACATACCGAAGAGGGTAAACAGACTTTGGGGCGTAACCATCTTTAGAAGGAGAGAAGAGCAAGCAGCGTAAGACAAGAAGAGAGAAGAGTCGAGGAAGAGCGGAGATGAACAGATCATCCATAACGAAGGGTGGTTCCCGCAGAATGGTGAGGTGGTCATGGATCATGGTTTCAAGGCGGTTAATTGGGGCAAGTTGGTCCGAGGAACATTTTGTTCAAGCACAGAAGCATGAACATAGGGAATGAAGACAGGGAATGTAGACAAAGACAAGGAGAAGGGTAAGACAGGGAAGGGCATGGGAATTTGGGTAAAGACAAGGAAAGGGAAGTTGAACACAAAGGGAAAAGGATGAAATGGGGAAGGGAATACAGCAATGCAGAAGAAAAAAAAAAATAAGGAAGTGGGGAACAAAAAAAAATAAAATATAGGTCAGTACATAGGAAATGCAGGAATTTGGTCAGAAAATGGTTGGTTTATGTACTGTACAAGAAAAACTGAGTAAAATGTAGTCACCCAAGACAAATATGGGTAAAGTACATTCATATCAAGAGTAAACTACAGCATTTCATCTCAACATGAAAATAAATAAAAAAAGCATGCAATAGAAATTTTAAACTTCGAACTGTAACTGCGTAAGCATGGCTGGTTATGAAATGCAGGCAAAAAATCTTTCAAAATAGCACTCTGATCTAAAACATTTTAACATGCAAGACTGTGGATGACAAAATAGTACCGGATGATAAAAAAAGCTTAATGATTTACAGTGACAGAGGCCGTTAAAAATGGAACAGCTAGACTGATACAAACTTCCCACATTTCATACCAGCTTTCACAGCCATCAAAATAAATGAAAAGGACAGTAAAAATGCAAAACTAAATAAACCCCTTTAGATTTCAGAGTTAGCAAGAAAGATACAGTTAAGGTAAAAATGCTTTGCTTCATATTTTAAATTATTTTTTCTAAAGACAAATGAGTAACTGCAAAGAAAAAAATTACTAAGAAAGACTGGAAGAGTGCCTCGTCAAGATCTTTGGGAGAACCTTCAAAGAAAAATGTGTTAGAGTAGTTCACATAAATTAAGACCTTAAAATGTGACATACAAGCATGAAATGAAACAGCAAACAATCAGAAGAAACAAAACAGAAATCCTAGTTTACGTGATTATAATTGTAAAAGAAATCATAATTGCTATTTTGTTAAAATAAAGCTTTCAATTCAAATGTCAAACAAGCCATAGTTACATTTTTCTTAGAAAAAATAGGTAGCCAACTATCAAAGCATATTTTAAGTTGTTAGCTACCTGAGAAAACAAAAGTATTTAACAATAATGGCTTTAAAATTAACTTTGGGGGATTATAAAAAAAAAAACCAGCAAAAATACTTTGAGCTTAAAATCCAAATGTAAGAGGCCAAATAATAAAATACTGACAAATGAAGTGTGACTAAAGAGAATAAAAATACATAAATAAATAAAAAGCAAACACTTAAATTCTTTCACTGACCTCTTCATTTAAATTGCTAACCAGAAGGACTGTATTGCCACCAGCTGAAACTCCAGGCATTCCCACACGACCAGCAGCAGCAGCAGCAGCTGCAGCAGCAGCATTTGGAATAGCCAAAGGACTCAGAGCTCCTGGAACAGCTGCAACAGGAAGCCCTAATTTTAAAATAAAGCATATTTTACGAAACACACACAAGTCGTTTAAAAAAAAAACAAAAAACAAAAAAAAGGTACCTAGATCAGTACACGTGTTGCATACAACACCCTACAAAGCAGGCTATACTACTGGTAAGGTCATCCAAAGGGTTGTGAAATGGGTTATTAAAATTAACATGAGGCAATATGAAATATTTTGTTTCACTCAGATGAAGTCTTCAAACAAGTGATGAGGTGTACAAAGTACTCTTTTCAAATAAACATTCTTGTGCACAAAAACTATTTCCAGTGTACTCCAAAATTCAAGTGTCTAGTTTATTAAAAATGATCTAAAGTAAATGTTGATAGAATCAGTAAGAATAAATACTAATTGTGTTCTCTGCATGCTTATATCCTTATTCTACATCACCCTTTGAGAGGCATTCCTCACTTCACCTTGATGCTTCAGACTAAATATATAACACTGGAGCTGGTCATGTGACCCATCTATCTCTCAGAGCCTTAGCATAAATAAGGTGAGGAGGCAATCTTCTAAATTCAAGATTCAAGGGAGCACCACAGGTTATGCTCTGGGGGTTTTGTAATCCAACTCCCTGAAGCATCATGTTACCCTTAGTTAAAACTTCAGCTGTACTTTTAGTTTTTTATTTCTAAAGAAACTGAGCCTGTAGAGACCAACTGGTTTTCCCTGGTTAAGTCACTGGGGTACTAGGCCAATGTGCTATTCCCAGGACGTGGAAAGATTCTTGTGATACATATGCACCATACGTAGTTTATGTAGGAACAACTTTATCGTATTTGGTCAAATTTTATTTGCACATTTTAGAGAGTCCAGCAGAAGGACACAAAAACATCAAAACATGTAAAAGAAAAATAAAGAAATGTAACTTCAGTACTTTGTTTTCTTTTACTGAAGTTGGGTACTCAGATTTCAGTATTTTGGCAAAGTTTCTAATGTTTACCTGATCAGGCTACAGTAACACAACTTTTGACCAGTCTTCCAGTATGCCAGCTAGATGGTCTAAATAAAAACTTTCCACTGTGTCCCTAAGACTGCTTTCTAAAACAAGGGAAGAATAAGCAAGGTTACATTTTTTTTTTTTAATATTATTATTTCTTAGAATATATTTCTAGCTTCATTCTACCTCTTTATTTATGTTTTGTTACCCTTTTTCTTTTAATTATTTATTTTTTACAAATGTGAGAGACAGACAGATTTTTTTGGACTGGACAAATGACCCCTCAGTGGGAACAGGGCAGCCATCAGTGCTTTGTGATGGTGACTAACAGTATTATTGATCAAGCATAGAAAAATATTTTCTGGTTATTTCCTGTTAAAGCACATACAGGTGGAAAAAAACAGTATATGTTCTAAGAAAGGAAATTAAAGATATGGAATGCTTTTGGATAAAGTTGAAAAGACTAAAACTGTTAGTATCCAGGGATCAAACCAGAGGAAAAGAATGTTCTGAGTAATGACAACTCTAGTCATCTCTCATGCCACAAGATACAGGGAAAATCTACTTGAATCAAAAGGTCACAATTATTATTTTTTATAGCATTACATGTGGTATTTGTGGGACTGACTGTAATATATAAAAAGGAAAAACCCTATCTTGTCTTTCTCCCTTACATCCTGAAAAAACACTTAATAGATTTGAGACTGTATTAGATGGTCTATGGAAACAACAGCCAGTTACAGTAAACAGGCAATAAAGTGACACACGATATGCTTCACCACATAAGCCAGGCACTAGCTACCTGGGAGTTAGAAATTCACTCCCCCCAGGTATGCTACCATATGATCATCCATTATGAGGGCTGCACTATATCTTCCTTCAGAGAAGAGAGAGTAACACTGGCTCAGAGAAAGGATAGGAAAGGAGATGAACCACTGCTATTCCACACACAGCAATTTTGTTTCTCAAAATTAATTCTGTGTGAGAAGAAAGTGTAATGCTATATGCTTACATATAGTAGTACTAAGACAAAAATGTAACAGGCTTAGCTCTTGGGTTAAAGCTGAAGAATGTAGTTTTACTTTAAAAAAAAAAAAAAAAGGATGCAGTTAAATTAAGTATCCCTGGGGAAAAAGTGAAGAAGTTTATTCCCAAAAATCACTGGGAAACCTGTGAATATCGAATTAAACTCCTTAAACAACTTTAAAAAAAAAAAATCAAACTCTGTTCTAAGAAAGGATGTTTTCATAAAGTACTTCTGAGTGCTTTGTATTGAATAGGCAGAATGTCATGGTTGTTTGCACTCAGCTACTGTAGAGGTCATAGGGACAGAAATGTGAAGAATGACAGTAAGTTGTGACAGATGTCCACTTGAAGGGAAACAACTTATTTTATAGTAGGTCAATAGCAATCATTTAGGTATTAGAAAATGCCAAGATACTAGAGCATTTCAAATCTTCTAGTGTGACTAGGCACCTCTGCCTAACCTCAGAAGCTTTAGGCCAGTCCAGCATGGATGACTAGTGAGGTTTTTATAGTCTTTCCATAGTTGGGCAAAGCATAGCTAAGTAATTAATACTTTAAAAGGCAAAATCCATCATAGCATTTGTCATAGCATCAGACTCTCTACAGGACATTCTTTAGTCCCACTGAAGCAGTTAAAAAAAAAAAAAAAAAAAAAAAAGATTAATTCAGCACCATTCATACAAAATATTTTCAATACTTGCCCTTTAGATTAATTTATTAAGAATCTTAAGAAGAGGTATTAGCGGAAAACGCTAATAAAGTTAGTGATGACAGCAAGCGATAAAGCTGTGGGAGCCCTAACCACAACATATTTTCATCTGTAATACTAAAAACAAATCTGAATTGGAGTTGAAGTATTACAATTGCAAATACTAATATGTAATAAGCAGTTCTTATTTAAAATCTTTTGTTCATTTTAGTTAAGAAAAATATAGCTGCAGTTTAAATTAGTTAAGTTTTTTGTCTTGTAAGATCTCCTGTAACTGGGAGTGGGGGAGAGAATGTGTATCTTTTTGAGAAAGAAAATAATAACAATACAAACCAAACCAAAACCAACCAACAAAACCCCGAAACAAATCAAAAACCAAACCCACAACACACCAAACAACCACCTGCTTCTGACAATTCATTTGAAACCAGCCTGTTCTGTCCATTACCGATTTTCTCCTTCTTTCAAAGGTAACATGATGCATTGCAAAGATGTTCAATTTACAGCTGCAAAAATTTCTGACACCTTATTTCATCACAGCTGAAGATGTAGTAGACGAATGAGTAATGATGCATGCAGGCTAGAATCATCTATTTGATCTGCACTCTGACATTCGAATTTAAGCAAATCCAAAATTTTTAATGAATAAAAATAAGAACAACTTGCATTATGATTATTAGTTCACATGCAATGCACTGTTTAAGATTTCAGGACTTAACTATGTAGAAATATTAGCTACTTTGTCAGTAAGATCAACCAGTATTAGAAAGCTTTGTCACTAGCTTGATTGTAGCTTCCAACAATTGCAGGTAACAGGATTTTGCTTTCTCCAGATTGTAATGAAAACATGCAAATATTATACACCTTTTTCCTAGCCTTCTGAAGTCTTTTTCATCAATGAGTTTTAAACACAGCATGTCACATTATTTATTCTTCCTCAGTGTATCTTTTTGCATGGCTTCTGAAATGCAAATTAGCAATGCCATTTTAATAAGGCAAATTAAAGCTTTACTAAAAATACATGACGAACTTATGTCTGAAAACCATGGGCAGTAGGAGTAGCCATCTTTATGCAGGTATATATAACTGTGACTGAGAACTGGATTTAGTCCCTAGTCCTGTTATGAACCATTTTTGTGTCTCTATGTCAAGTTACCACCATCTTTTTGTACTTGTTACTGGCCTACTTCTTATGCTTAGCCTGAATGGGTTTGGGAGAGGGTATGTTCTTTTAAAATCTCTGTGTAACAGCTTATCACAGAATCACAGAGTGTTAGGGGTTGAAAGGGACCTTGGAGATCTTCGAGTTCAACCCCCATGCCAGGGCAGGATCATATAATCTACCCTCCAACCTAATCTACCCTACCACAGGTCACTCAGGAACGCATCCAGGCGAGTTTTGAAAATCTCCAGAGAAGGAGACTCCGCAACCTCTCTGGGCAGCCTGTTCCAGTGCTCTGTGACCCTTACTGTAAAGAAGTTCCTCCTCATGTTAAGGTGGAACCTCTTGTGCTCCAGCTTATATCCATTCCCCCTAGTCCTATCACAAGGCACGAGTGAGAAGAGGCTGTGCCTTTCCTCTTGACACTTAGCCCTCATATATTTATAAACATTTATCAAATCCCCTCTCAGTCTTCTCTTTTCCAGACTAAAGAGCCCCAGGTGTCTCAGCCTCTTCTCATAAGGCATGTGCACAAGGCATGCAGCTTATGAAGCTGCAAGGGTTACCATGCCACACCATTAAGTTACACTTACTGGAGAGGAGGGTTAATTCCATCCAGAAGGAAACCAAGATATCTAATGGTTTAGTATTAATGCAGATTTAAATCTAAACTTCACTTCTGACATTACAGTATACTGCTAAAAAGCCAACAATGAAAAGGCACTCAACTATCCAGCATATAACAGCGTAACATAAGCTAAAGTCAGAACTGAGTCCTTACTGTATTTTTCTGTTAGTGATCTCATTATATACATGTAACAGAAAATCTACAGCAAGAATTTTAACAAGAATGTCACAGGTTCAACTTATGGTACTCTTTTTGAGCATGCAGAAAAGCCTGAAGAGTATCATATTAAGTTCAAAATGGAGCTCCATTCTTTCATGAAGAAACATGCCCTTTGGAAGCCATGTGTCAACAGGGCATGGAAGACACTGAGTAGACTCTGAAGGTACCTTTATCAACATTACAGAAATAAGAATTGTAAAGCAAATAAAAGGAAAAAAAATATTAAGATGAAAGAAGGAGGTGGAAAGTTGCTGCCGTAATTCTGACATATTTCACACATTGTAGTTTGCTAACATCCATCTTGTAACTCTCAACTTGGGTTCTCAACCTTATCCTTTTGAGTATCTGAATAAAACTGCAGCTATAAATTACATGCACAAGCATCCATTAGGACATTTGAGTTGTTTCATTTTTTTGTTGGTTTTTTTCCTATCCTTTGTCCTTTCTTTTTTATGACACTTATATTTTGTGTCTTTTTGCACAGTAAGCAGCCCAGAATGAGAACCCTGTTCTTCCATATTCGGACAAGCACCATTCCCATTTTGACAATTAACAAAATGGCTAAGTACTACAAAGCCTTTTTGTAAAGTTTTTCAGCTGTAGAGCTCAAATTCTGTAAAAAACAAAGGCAACTAGGGGGAAAAAAACCCCAAACCCAAACAACAAAAAACATCAACACCAAACCCCTAAACAACAACAAACAAACAAACGATCACTGTATAATCATCCCCATTTGACAGGTAATGCAAGTTACAATATAGGAGGCTCACCCAACTGGCCACCAGCAGAGTTAGAAAATGTATCCAGCTCCTTTAAGTCTCTTTCAGACCCATGAATGCTTATACAGAAGAAAAAAACAACCATGACATATAATCTCTACTACTCATCAACATAAATATGACTGACTTCACTGATGCTCTGAAAATGTAGCGAAAGTTTCTCATGTCATGTACCTTTATTTTCCTGTTTCTTGGAAAAACAATGCATTTAAAAGGACCATCCAAAGTGAAAATTAAAATATTTAATTAGCTAATATGGTTGTAAACTTCATAATTTTACTAACAAGAACATTTAATATATACAAAAAAATGGGTCTGATTTTATTAAGAGAATTTATGTAGCTTCTTAAGGAAAAGTGACAAAAGCCTCTAACTGACTTTCAAGCCTAAAACACTAGAACATAACGTCCGCTAAAATCACTTGGATAAATATAACAAGTATAGTAACCCCAATTATTAGACATATCAAAAGTGAAGCAATGATTCAAGCATCCTCAGATAAGATTCCACTGTGCCATGCAAATTAAATCTGTTAATTCGATGCATAGTTATTAGAAGCATTATATACAAAGAAATATGTTAGTAAGCCTTAGACTGGAAAGTACGTTTTCAGGACTCAGGAAAATGTCAGAACTGGAGTTACGTAAGTAATGCTGTATTTGGCAGTGTTTTATAAGTCATGAATCTTTACTCTTCCTTAAATCCCTGCTTTACAAACCTAATATGATGGGTCTCATTAATAAGCAGCTTCTTTTTGTCTCCTTACTACTCATACTGCAGCTCAGTTGCGCTGACAAAAGAATTACTAACTGCCTCAAGGGTGTTTCTACAGCACTCATCTCTGTGCTGTCAAACTTCTCCACAAGCACTCATCCATCTTCCCTATCAATACATGAAATGAGAGACAATTTTTTTAAATGACAGGAAGCTGGGGGGGGGGGGGGGGGGGGGGTGTGTGTGTGTGTGTGTGTGTGTGTGAAAATAAACATATGTAATTCTTCTCAGACTTTAGAGCTTTTTTTACTTTCCAAAACTACTGTTGTAGCTACAAGTGATACACCATTTTGCAAGTCATATTGGGGAATGGGAAGTGAAGCACTCAAAAATTTGTGGGAGATGGGTGTGTGTGGATTTTACAACTAGGTATGAAATGCATCCTTCAAGTAATGCTATTTCAGAAGAGGGCAGATATAGTGCCTTGACTACAACGCAGTAGCCTTTCCAATATTGACCCTTTTCTTTGGCTCACATCACAAACTAAGTGCCTTCTAACTTCTGTATCATGCAGGGAGCAGAGATCCCTCTTTACTACATGAGCTCTTATTCCAAGTTGGCGCACCTTGTACAAAAACAAGGCAAAAAATGTACGTTCTTAAGTTTTCTTAGAAGAAAAATGAGAAATTATGAAAGAAGGAAAAAAAAAAGAAAAAAGATCAAGTGGGAACAACAATTGCAACATAAATCAGGTTTTATGAAAGTCATGGAATTACATCTCAGTACTATTCAATTTTTAAGAGTAAAAGGTGTTTTCACCAAAGAACAGCAACTTGACAGAAGCAGGAGTGGAACTTATGCAATGAATTATGATAAATTATAAAACAAATTACAATTTTCTCCCAAAGCATGCATTAAGTATTTTGCAAATAGTTTACCCACATCTTTCTCAGAGCATTTCATCTACTTCTGATGAACTCAAAAGCTGACAGGGTATTAGAACTCATGTACCACAGCACTAGAAGTGCAAATACAGATGTTTTGGGGTTTTTCCCTTTTATTTACAGAAACCACAGACTAGCATCTTTTTTTTTTTTTTTTTTTTTTGTTAAGGAAAGAGCATAATCTCTCCTCATTGAAGGAAACCACCACATGTTATTTTCCTAATACAGTATTACAAATAAGCATTACTATGAATGAAATACCCCAATCATGAAGTCTCTGAACAAATTTGGGTGAAGGGGGCACGGTGGGCAGTACCAACTGACAGGAACACATGAAAGAGGGGCGGACAAATTTGGGAATAAAAGTAAGACTAACTTGACTTTTCCTTACACTTTGTGCATTTCTCATTTTGTCACGCATTCTCTCACTCATTTACACAGGAATTCTAAAAATAATATAATTATGTTACTACAATTCAGGGCAGAATATAGACTGAACCTTGAAAGGGCCTTCGGACACTATCACAACTTAACATCTTTCACTGTTAGGAGGATAACCAAAAATTTTCAGTGAGTGACTTTGCAATACAAATGAACAATTTCAGAATCATACCTAGAAGAGAAGTCTCCTTTGCAAATGCTGCAGCAATAGCTGGGTCCAGCGCTGGCTGTCCATCTCCAGATGGAAGATCAGGACGAGTGTAGTCCCTGCTTTTATCATTGTTGTACTTGACATTCAAATTCACCAATTTGGAAAAATCAATCCGCAGCGTACAGCAAGCATTATAAATATTTTGACCATCTAAAGCCTGGAAAAGGAGTTAATTTATTTTTAAAAAATACATTTGCACAACTTTTGTTTTTTAAAAAACAAGGTCAGCATCTAGATATTTATCCGTCTTACTGTCTAGCTTAAAACCAATTAAGATTAAAATGAATTATCCTCTCTTAACATGATTCCAGGAAGCAAAATGTTTAGTTTTCTTACCTAGAAACCATTTAGGCACCAAACTGCCAAGAAATATTTTAATGCAGTCAAACTTAAAAGTTAGTCTGTTGAATACAGTTAATTAACCTGTGTTCCACAGTACAGCTTTAATTCAGACACAAAGACAAATATATTTCTCAAAGATATTAAAAAAACCCAAAACAAAAAACTAAAAAACAACCAACCAACAACAAAACAAAAAAACCACAAAACCAACCAAACAAAAAAACCCAAACCAAAACCACAAATCGCACACTTTTTACATGGGAAGCTGACCTGAGGAAAAATAAAAATAGTGTAGACTTAAATAGCATGTTAGATGGCTACCTGTTAAAGCAGAATATTTACATTGCTCCTGCATGTTTTCCTTCTCCTGTTGATGTAATTAGTGCCAAAATAAAAGCAACTTTATGTGCTAATGTTACTAACACATATAAAACCAAAATACAGATCTTATTTTCACAGTTATTTGGTACTTCTGAAAGGATGGCTATTAACAGTGAAATTCACATTAATTCTTAACATAACACCACTTAGAACTCTATGAAGACACTCTCTAAAAAGGCCTAATTATATTTTTTTTGTCCATATTCATTATATGCCAGACAAAATTATATACCTGTATTTTACTCCATTTACATTTTGGGCATACCTTCCTTTCACTTAAAGCACTAACACCTAACTAACAATGAGAGACCAAAAAACTGGAAACTTCTACAACTAAGTTGGTTTATATTCTTAAGAAATGCTAGGAAGCAAAGACATGGGTTATCTTAGAAATTTATCCATCCAGTCAAGTCATTACGCTAAATGTAGAACTAGCTTATATATACAGATGGTGAAAAAAACCCCAAATCAATCACACTTTCAAATACAAAATGAGATCTTTTGTTTCTCTTGATTAATGCTGGGCTGAAATGCAGTGCTACTGGATCTGAGCTAGCTCTTGCACCATGTCCTGGTTTGACTGAGAACAGAACTAATTCTGTTCAGTAATTTTTGCTTTTCAGCTCAGTTCTTATAACTGCACTGTCTGAAGTTAGCAGCCTGTTCTCACAGGGTCTGCTCCCAGCAGTGCTAACACCCCGTATTTAGAGTTAGTACCAAGGGTTGGTGTGCAGACCAAGGCCACTGCTGGATCTTCTGTACCACATTTTGGGGTGCAGAAAAGTAAAAGTCTGCACCTGCAGGGAGGAGCGGACAAGACAGGTGACCCCAAACTGACCAATGAGGTATTGCATCTCATATACATCATATTTGGCTTAGAGCTAAGTGATCCGAAGGGTCTCTGGGCTCTTCTCCTCTTTCAGTTCCTTCCTTGGAGCACCCAAGGAGGACTTTGTCCATTCTGCCTTCGATCTGGTCTGTGTGTTCCTGAACCCAGTACCAGAATCCAGCTCCTGAACACAGCTCCCGTCTGCTGCGGGGTCCAGTCTGGGACTGCCCCGGTGCCTGCACAGCATCAGTGGTGACGGTGATGTAATTACCATCAGGGGGGTTGGGTTCCATACTGGTTTTGTATATATTCCATTTTTACAATTATTAATTTCATTTTCATTAAAGCTGTTCTAGTTTCCTTTTCTAATCGCTAAGTCTCTATCCCTTATTCCCTTTCTCATTCCCCTTTGGGGAGGGAGGGGGGTTAACAGAGCGTCTGTTAGAGATCTAAGGGGCTGCCCTGACCCTAAACCATGACACACAGCCTACCTAGTTACATCTGCAATGTACTTTCCAACACATTGAAGTTCTTGTAGGACTTAGTATTTTCCAAGCCTGCAGTGCTTGGAAGGGGTATACTGCAGTGGTATGGAAGCAACATAAGTATTTTCATACACTGATGCATCTGGAAACTGAACATCCTGCAGAGATCACCCTGATAGCTCTGGGACAGCAAGGCTGTCCCTTCCTACAAAACATATTATCACAAGTGACATCTCCAGGGCTCATGAAAAAACTTAAAAGAATTACCACAATTAGCAGCCAACGTACAAGAATAAGGAAGTCAGTATTAGATTTCTAAGTAAGGGGAAAATAATAATACTAAAAAAAGGTATAGAAATCTGACAATCTAGGCATCTCAACAAATACTCAGCAAACAAAGAGAAACTCCTGTGCTTCAAACTCAGCTTAATCAATCCTTTCTACAATACTGGCAAAGCAAAATCTACTGTTCCAATTCACAGAATCACAGAATACCAGCTTGGAAGGGACCTCAAGGATCATCTGGTCCAACCTTTCTTGGCAAAAGCACAGTCTAGACAAAATGTCCCAGCACACTGTCCAGCTATATCTTGAATGTGTCCAGTGCTGGGGAATCCAGCACTTCTCTCGGGAGATTATTCCAATGGCTGACTGTTCTCAATGTGAAAAAGTATCCTCTTGTGTCCTATTTGAATCTCCCCAGGAGTAACTTGCACCCATTGTCCCTCATCTTTCCCATGTGACTCCTAAAAAAGGAGCTTCCATATTCTTTGCAGCCACCCTTCAAATGCTGGAACATGGTGATAAGGTGTTACAAAGCTTTCTTTCCTCAGGGCTGAACAAACCCAATTCTCTCAGCCTTTCCTCACAGGGCAGCTTCACAGACCTTTCATCATCTTTCTGGCCCTTCTCTGGAACCTCTCCTTTGTGTAACAGGGACCAAATCCAAACACAGTATTCAAGGTGTGGTCTGACAGGTGGAGTGGGATAACGACTTCTTGATCTCTGTTAGTGATGCCCGTGTTGATGCAACTCAACATCATGTTGGCTTTCTTGGCCACTGCAGCGCACTGTTCACTCAGACTTCACAGATTGATAGAATACAGATTTACAAACTGAGGATTTAATTTTGTGTGGTTGGGGTGTGGTAGGAATCACCATTACACAGTATAGAATTTGCTAGCTCTTTTATACACAGTGTCAAAGCAGAATCCAAGACTCCTAATTTAGGTATTTGGGAAAAGAATATCATTTAACATTTACATCTAAACGAGTATACACTGAGAATCAGTCATCACAAGACTTGTTACCTTCTAAAATCCACTAAAATACAGATTAGGTGCAGTTTACACAGACAGAGATTATTTATTGTCAAAGGCAATGCCACTGACATCAAGGAAATGCCCATTCATGTAGTGAAGAAAACTAGGTATGCACGAGACCAAACGGCAGTATCCTTTAGCTTAGTTCAAATCACAGAACCATAACATAAAGTTCTAAGACTTTAAAACACAATCAAGATTCACAATATACCTCTGTCTGCAGTGTGTAGACACACTGATTTATGGCTGGCAGAAGGCTGTTTAAGTTGATGAAAATCTTCTAGTCTTAAAAAGTAGCAAAGCAAAATTTACCTGTGTTTCTAGTTTCCAGAGTAGTCAATGTTTAAACAGAGCAATGTAAGTAACTAAAATTTATACTGAAACAGCAAAACCTATTCTTCTATTCTTTCTGACAAATTCAAAGTGACCAAAAGTAGATACAAGAGAATACTGCACAAGAGAAATTCTAGTCAGAATACAGACAGTTTGAAAGAACATCCTGAACCAGAAAGGAAAGAGACACACTCTTAATGAGCATTATATTATAGTCACTCTCTGGGATACAGTCCTTGCAACAGATCAAAAACAAAAAAAGAAAACCACCTCACCCACCTCTAACAGCAGCAACAATAAGACGAGAAAGATTATCAGAAATTAGGGCTGTTTTGTTTTTTTTTTAAAGGTGACTTTACATGCAAATACTTCACATCTATGAATGTGCGTGTCCCGAGTTGCTTCTTATATGGCTATAAAAGTATGTGCAACAAACCCACAAACCCTGTTCCTCTCACACATCCTGGAAACAACCGAGAAGACACCAGCCACACCGTTACTAAATGAATGTACATACAGATATAATCTCAAAGAACTCTAGTTATTGAAAGAAGAAACTTCTTTGAGCATTTATCTATACATGCGTTCAGGAGTGACACGGTGTCACACCACACACCTGCCAAACCAAGAAGAACAAGTATCATGGGACCCTTCTACAAAATGTGAGTATCGTTCTTTACCCTGCCTGTGCCAGCAAACCCACTACGTAAGCTGCAGCAACACAAGTACCAAAATTGGTATCATCATGTGATACTAAGAGAGTAATGCTACTGAACCATTTCCAGGTTGCTGCCTGCCCGCCTGCGTTACTAAAAAGTACCCTCTGACTCCCTTGGACTTTTCTGAGGGGGAAAATTATTTTGATGAGTGGCTTACCTCCCACTAAGAGCTTATCAGTAGAGATTCCTGAAAAAGCATGCTGTGGTATTCAGCACACAAACAAGATGGCTAGGAAGAACATGCAGAAAACCAATAGAGAACAGGGATTTTCGTTTGTTCTTTTACCACTTTCTCAATTTAGACTGACACATAACCCAAGGAGACAGGCACACATCTTAACTGACAAAATGATATCAACTCCACAGAGCAAACACTATCATCTGTACATATTTCTCCACAGATGCTTAAGATTCCCCCCCCGCCGGGGGGGGGTGGGGACAAACAACAAACCAAAAAAACCCAAACCTACAACAAACAAACAAAAAGATGAATGGTAGTAACTAAGTATGCTGTATGGTTCTACATCAGCTACAGCAGTTAAGAAACGGAGTATACCAGAAATACAGAAAATTATAATCCCCAATACTACTGAAAGTTCCCAATTAGTGGAGTTTGCTGGAGAGAAGCTAGTATTCCTAAACAACTACAAAAGCAGACACATTCAAAGTATTTAGAAAGGGTCTTAACAACTGGGTTTATATTCACAAAGAATCCAAAATCTGCTGTGTCTCAAGGCAGCACTTTTCACTGAAGGCAAGAATAAACAAGCAGGGCCCAACACCACAGAAAACAACAGAAATAGCCTGGGAAGCTGTAAGCATCCAGCACTGAGACCTAAAGAGCTATGACTGGCTGTCACAGACAGTAAAAATGACCATACAGGGAATATCAGCAAAATGGAGGTCTGCACCACAAAACACAATACTCATTTCTTAAAAGTAGTGTCAAACCGCCCCTTTTTTTTTTTTCCTCCCTCTTGTAGCAGCCAGAAGGATGAAGAGATTAAAATTGCTGACAAAGATCCCACAGATGAGCAAGTGAGACAAGAGACTGTTCCAATGGAAAAAAAAAGAAAGATAAGCAAAACAGAGTAGAGTTCAATAAACAGTATTTTCTCCTGCTGACGTAATCAACCACACACAAGCTTTTCTGCAAAAGGACATTAAGAATTTCTAGCTAGTCAACATGGACTCATGACAGTAGGGTCTCTCATTTTGCAATGTTGAGGGAAGTGGTAACAGCAGCAGGGGTGATCACAGATGGCAAAAATACCCTAGTTACAAAATGCTGTAACATCCTGAATGACTTATGCAGCTTCATGCAGATAAGAATCAGATCTATTGGTAGGTTCTGAAGCAGAGAATGAACATTCCTAGAATCATTTCTTCTCTCAGGCTTTCATCACTCGAATGAAGGGCTTTCTGATGTAACAGACAGAACTCACTGCTCTTACTTTCAGGGTTCAAGATGCCTGAAAATGCTTGTGAAAGAAGAGTCCTTTGAAAAATGCTATATTCATAGAAACATACCTTAGATGAGCTTCTCCTGTATAGGCCATAAATCCTTGAAATGAAACCCCCCTACTGGACACAGTCAATGTAGCTCCCAAAAAAATCAGGAAGATACACGCCATTTATAATACCTTATTAGCTAATTCTTACAATATTCTTTAGCTAGGTACACGTGATACATAGAAAACAGACAAGAACACAATTTGAGACAGAAAATTATTTGATGTTTTGATATTCTCATTTCCCTGGTCAGAAACAGAGCCCAGAGATTTAGCTAGCAGATATTTCTAGAGACACATGGCTTCAAGCCACAACAAATAGTATGTCTGCCTGTCAACCACTGTAGGCACCTAAGATGATGATCCAAGACAGGAAATAGAACTCTCACAGGATGAGGATAGCTTGAAAGCATTTACCAAGGTCTGATAAAAGAAAAATCAAATTAAAGTGGAGAGAAAAATTTAGCAGAGAAAGGCAACACAACAAGACTGCTGCCATCTCTCCAAACTTCTAAGGAGTGAAAAGAGCAAAATTTAGTTTACACATACTCTGTCTTCCCAAAGCACACAAAGCAGGATAAACTAGAAACAAGATTTTTAGAGGGGTGTAACATTTTAAGGTATTAATAAAAAGTAATCCTTACAAAACATATTCCTGTTCAAATAAGTACCTCAAAGTAACTGAAGATTGTATTGTAAATATCTCTTGTGAGAGAGGTATCCCAAGTGCATCATACATATATGCATTTGAATGAAATAAACTTCTTTTAAAACAAGTGTCTTGGATATGAGAAGCTTCTGTGGCTAAAAAGTGTATGCAAAACACATTCCATTCTCCAAAAGTAAGATTTTTTTTTTTTTTTTTTTAACGTGCAGTTCCTTGACCAGTGGCATATCATATTCTTTTCTACAAAATGGGAAAACCCATAACAGAAACACCATTTCTGCACCTCCTGGATTTTCTGATACAATGGATACAATCCATCAGTCTTCTGTTTACCTGAATGCTACTTACCATTTCTGAGCACAAATTGTGCTCTTTAGGATTCAAGATCCTGAAAATCCTTAATGCAATAATCACAGATAATGTCCTTGAAGCTAAGTATCTTATCTGGATATGTCCTTGCTTTCCATTCTGGCAATGACTGCCTGAAGTCCCTATTACAGATTTGAGGGCAATGTAGCCTAGCAGAGACCTTTTGCAGACTGCTACCATTGCAGAGCCACACTGAAGCTGTCACTCAAAAGAACTGGAAAGAAGACATCTTGAACGTAGAGTCAAACCTCAACGGAATCATTGCAAAGGTAGGTACTTTTGAGTCAACTACAGGCCAAGCAAGGACCAACTGGCCAAACATAACAGAAACTCTCAATTAGATCTGTGATATTTTTAACACATGTAGGGTCAAGACGACTGTCACGCACTACTTATGACTCTCAGTTAATCCTCCATAGATGAGGCATTAATAACTGTCAATATCGAAGAGTTAGCAAGAGTACTCTGGATTAGCCAGCTGTTCAGATAGAAACACCAGCACTCTAATCTTTCTACGGTATACCAGATTACTGGTATTAAAAAATTTAAATTTGCTGATTATGCTGAGGGTACTGATAATTTACTATGAAAATGAGCTATTTCTGATGCTTAGATTTATCTCCTTATGCATACAGACATCTCCAGGACATCACCTTCTGTTTCATTAGAAGCACATTAGTTCAGTCACATTCCCAATACTTTCTCCAACCCATGGCTAGACTGCTGCATTGCATAGAAGCTGGTTTGTCGTCTTCACCTTTACTTGCTGCTATAATGAACTATAATGATCCAATCTGAGGGTGGTGATGAAACATGAATCAGTGTAGCCATAATCTACTTTTACAGGAAATGAGTTTCTCACAAAGCAAGTGGAACAGGAATGCAATTTTTCACTACTTGCTCATTCAAATAGCAAAACTCATCCCATAGGGCTAGAGGCTTTGTATTGTACATTCTTGTCAGTGTCACTATTTTCTCAGAACCTTCAAATGAACAGCATCTCTCCTTAGCACTTACATCACTTGAGTTTTTCAAATTGCTCTTTAACTTCCTTAGTAAGTCTTCAATTTCTATTAAGGCCACATTCTGATTTCCTGTGAAAAGTGCCAGTGGAAAATTAAATTTCCCCATTATCTTCTATAGTAAAAACTGACAGAAAAACTTCTTTACCTTTTAGCATGCTTTTAGTTTGGAACTCAATGCAAATTAAGGGTAGCCACCATGTCGTCTTGCTTCTACTGCTTTTTCAGATGTACATATACTGGAGGGATTTCTTTCCTATCATCTGTTTCTTTTCTTTAAGTATTTTTGTTTAGGTGGCACTTCTTTTTTTAACACAGTAGCTCAACCATAAGAACTGTACTTATTTTACTCTATTTGGCTGGCGAGGATAGCAGGGAAATCAAACCTTCCTTCAAATTCACAGTTCTTCAATACCTGCACAGTTGGCATTACTCAGCATTTTGTCTACTTATGTATAGACTGGTTAAAATATGAAACAATAAACCTAAGACTGTTTCAATTGGTCGCTAAGATAGGCTCCAAGATCAGTCTGATAATGACTGTACATGCCGGAGTCGCTGTTATTCAATGAAGCTTAGTCATTCACACATGAGCTACCACGAGTCAACAGCTGCTCTAATCAAAACACACAAAACTGGAGAAACAAATACATGTTGTTGGGTTTTTTTTCTCTCCTTTTTCTTTCTTTTTAAAATTATGACCAATATTCTATCCCACAAGCTAGTATCAGTTTGTCACAACTCAACAAAAGCAAGAAATTATTAGGTTCCTTTCATACTTTCACATACCTCATCCTTTTGTTATTCTGTCACTTCTTTGTAATATATTCCTAGAATTA
The DNA here is from genome assembly GCA_025345505.1 of Todiramphus chloris collaris. Lineage (NCBI taxonomy): Eukaryota > Metazoa > Chordata > Aves > Coraciiformes > Alcedinidae > Todiramphus > Todiramphus chloris. The sequence goes on from JANVCC010000034.1 coordinate 14,501,667, forward strand.
CACTGATTATTTTCAAGTCACTACAGTCCATTTCACAGATGTCATCTTATATATATTATCAGAGGATTTAATGGAATGACTCAAAAAAACAAAGTCAGAAGATTTATCCCTTGATGTCATATTTTGCTTAAAAAATGAACTTTAAAAGCAGCATTAACATCTATTCCTGAAAAATAACTTTCTAAACGCAAATCAAGACTGAATTACAATGTTCTGCAACAAACACATTAGCATCCGTTTATCAAATATTTCAAATATAAATCTAAATGACTGCATTTGATTTCTGCAGCAATTATAGGTGAAAGATCTAGTTTCTGTATAACTATTTTAAACCTACTTAAAACCTGAAAGGTTTACCCCATCCAAGCAAATTCTTACGTATTACAGTGACATAGTTGCCTTTCCCCCCTACTCTGAGACATGACCTAATATTTGATACAATTCATCCTTGTAAGGTATACACCCAATTTAAATTGTACTCCAAATCTATAAATATTTCCAGACTGCTTTTCAGAAAGTGATTATCTTAAAGCAGATCATCATAAATCAAGATGCAAATCTTCATGTCTCTGGCTAGCTTTGATTTTTCCCAATAGCATAAAAACCTTCACTCTGCTTTTTGAAAACATATCTGTGTGATTTCCTGTCTTGACCACCTCACTGCTTTTTAATCAATACCCAGTATTTCATTTAGTAATGAGGATAAAAATTACCATCCTCCACCATTTAATGAAGGTCTGTATTTCAGTGTAGTCATCATTCTTTACAACAGAAAATGCCTATTTTTTTTCTTCCTCTAAGAGATATTCATTGCCAACTTAGTCTGAGGTGCAAGCTTTTCACTTTTTCCTGAAGTTCTCAGCTATTCTGTCATCTATGGGCAATAAGCACTTTCTATGCTGCCAAGCAACACTTCACCAGCACATCAATTTTAATCAGCTTTCCACAAACCCAGACGGCATATGAAGGTTTCAAAAATATAAATTTATTCCATTTACCTCTTGAAGAAAACAAAAAAATAAATAAAAAATATCTAGCCATCCCCTTTGGTTCAACTTTCCTATTGACACAGATGTGAGCATATCCCATTCAATTAATTCAAAACATCTAGTCTAGATGACATGCTGTTGAACTTTGTCATAATTAATCCACAGGGTCTCTCCTGCTATAATGAATAAAATCAGTTCTTGCCTCTCCTACTCAGGATAGGAGAGATTCCAATAAACTAAAAGTAACAACTTTCTCTCGTCTGTTACTACTGCAAAGCTTGTTAGTAGTGTGGTCCCATAAGTAAGACTGCACTCTTTCTGGCCATTTACAGTTATAAGGAAGTTTAGATTTCTTTTTAGGATACTAAAATAAAATACTTTCACAAACCCATTTACAATCCACAAATCACATCTTTGTTTTGACGCTTAGAAAGTATCTATGAACAGTAATCCAATGGGTGTACCAAATTTGCTACTTCTAGCACATTAATTACACCTCAACATTACATCCGACATTTTTACTCCCAGTTGACATTTTCACTATTGCAGTCCTGCATATTATTTCATCTCTGTGTAGTCTTACTAAAATATTTGTTCATAATTATGAAAGTATGCAATTCTTTAGACACAGTATGCTTAAACACAGTATCTTTTAAACACAGATTTTACTCTATATAGTAACTCCCATTTATTATTTTACCTCAAAAAATTTCACAAAAGTGGTGGAGGAGTAGGACACATTATCATGGTCAGTACTCTGTTACATTAACATTTTACAAATGTTTAGACTATAAGGAAGTCTGCAGCCTTAGAAGAGAGCTATACTTACTAGTTTTGCTTGCTGTGCATTTACTGGATCGCCATACTGCAGTAAAGCTTGAAACTGGTTATTCTTTGTGAATGTGATTATCTTCAATACAGCACCAAATTTAGAGAATATCTGCCAAAAAACGTTGTAAAGTTTTACACACAAATTCCTCCCAATCATAGCTCAAGTTAAAATGAAATCTGGCTTACCTGATGAAGAACATCCAGGGTTACCGGATAGTACATGTTGTCAATAATTATTCTAAGTACTGGACTCTGAGCTGGAGTCACTGCGCTCTCACTAACAGTGGTTCCGCTAATGGGAGCGTTCGTTGCCTGCACAGCCGTCACTGCCTGAAGAACAGCTTGGGCTCGCTTTAAAAAGATAAGAGAGACTTTTAAATGTTTCAACATGATAACTAGAAATTAATCAGAATATTAATATAGTTAACTTCAGAAGCATCAAATAGTCCACTTATTTAAAACTCGGAACTAAACATAACAAAACATTAGGTGCAACGCAGTCTGAATCTGTGAGAAGAGACAATAAAAATGAAAACAATTAATCTCTAAATCACAGTAAGGAGGGGCTTCAAATGCCAACAATATCAATCTTCCTTGTAGCAAGTTTATTGTTCTACTAGCAAGGACAAAGAAAGTGAGGATTTTGTAGGTTTCAAGACTCTTTACAGACTTTTTTCTTCCCTTTAAATAAAAATACAAAATTAACCCCAACCAACAAGCAAAAAACCCCAATTCTTCAGAAAACAGAAGTATTCATCCTATTTTTCAAGAGACTGTATTACAGTTAACATTTCGCTGCCGTTTTAATTATGTAGGTGGCTCTGACAAGAAGGCATAATGCTAAACTAACACTTCCAGACTTCTCAGTTTTAAGACAATGAAATAATACACAACATTTACAAGTGTCAGAAAGCAGTAGCCATAGAGAGGTAAACAAACTGGTGTGTTATCCATCATCTTTCATTAAAAAAACCAAAATCCTCTCCATGTGGGGATTTTTTTTGTTTTTAAACACAAGCAGGGTTTTAGAAATTCAAATGGTAACCACAGGATGACATCACAAGAACACACATCTATATAACTACTTCCACTGCCAAAACTGACAGTATAACAAAGATGTCTGTTTCCAAGTAAGAAAAAGTGCAGAAAAAAAAGGTTTCCATTAATACTTTCATTACAGTAGCCTTATGAAGCAAAACAATACAAAACAGAGAGACAAGTGAGCATGCCAGGTAAAAATAACAACCACCATATTAACACATACCGCATACTTTAAAGGTATTAGGGCTACTACACAATTTCATGTCTCAGAACTTACATGATACTCCTCATACTGAAACGAAACAATGAGTAAGGAAAGGGGGGGGGGAACAAAAAACAAACCTGGTGAACACTAGGTTGGGAAAACAAAATTTACCTCTACGTTTAACATTAATTACTGTAACTCTGTAAAAACATCTTTTGATAACAATATGTTCTTTTTTTCCCCCCTAACTTATGAAATACACAACTTCCAAGCTGGACAGATATTTGGTTGATTTGTGGAATTACTTCCTACTCCTTCTGTAAGCACAGAAGCAGCATGTATATTCAAACTCAGTCCTTAAAGTGACTGGAAGAGTTTAGACTGTATAACCCAAGGAACCACAATTTATGAAGTCAATTTTAACATATGACCTTTGTTAGCAGTAGCCATCTATGCTTTACAGTGTATTTCATTCCACTGAAGTTAATGTGAATACATAAAGGAATAGAAGACTTAACATTGGCAAATAAGGATAAAAATCTATAAAATTATTCTAACAGTGAGAATTTTATCAAACACATTCAGAAGTACATTTGGTATCATATACTACTCAAAACTCTTCAGAAGTATGTAGAGGGGTTTTTTTCTTCTTTTTGCAAAACTGAAATTAATTTTAAAAGATCAGCTACACCGTTCAGAAGCTGTAACTATTTTTTTCTAAATGTTGCAATGTCTGTGCAGAAAGACTAAACCCATGTGCTTACAACGGACTGATGATTAAATTACAATTAAAGAGATCATTTTAGTCTCAAATCTTAAGAGTCTAGATACTGTATTAAACAAGGTAAGAGAAGTTTGCTTTTAATCTTAGTTTAAATACTCCTCTCTCAGTATTTTGATGTCTCACAGGAAAACTATTTTCATAGATTTATAAAGCCAAGATGAAAACTTAAATGGTGCCTTTTGAATCTGTTTATTCATAGCCAAATCATTCCAAGGACATAACTAAATATAACCCTGGAAGCTACTATTACTAAGAAATTCAGAATAGCATAGCTTCATGGAACTTTTCCTACTTTCATCATTTCTAAAGGCCTGGCTGCTTAAAGTACTCAATACATTTTTTCTGTCTTTCCTATAAGATCTCTGCACCTTTCTCAATTTTTTATCCTATCTTTCCAGTTACATGTAGTAACATCCTGACTTCATATCTTCCTGCTTGAACATCCATAAAAAATTCTAAAAATTAGTTTGACTAGATAAGAAAGATTTCAAATACAGATTAAAAATTAAAAAGTTTTTAGTATCAAAACCATAAAAAAGGACTACCATGATTTAAACACATGCCACATGAGCCAAGAATACAAGCCATGCCTCATTTTCTACTGCCTGTATCTGTAATACTACATAACAGTAAATATACCTGGTTAAGTGTGTTATCAGTCTTCAGTTCTTTATGATTGGAATACTGGATATAGATAGGTTGGTTACGAAGATGAGGCGTCACAGCAGAGTAGTAATTTACCATAGTGATAGCTGCTTCTTCTGTAGCAAGTTCCAGAAACGCCTGTAATTAAACAGTTCATTTTCAGTACTCACATCACATATAATCTTCATATTAGCAGCATATAAAAACACTGGAAGGGTTTGATAATGTGTTTTAAGAAATACCAGTCTTCAGAAGATGTCATTCTCCACATACCAACTTTATTTGATAAGGTTCATCTTCAAAAAAATACACTCTGAAGATGTAGGACTAAATATTTATCTTAACAGCCAACCAACCAATTCCTCCAGAAACATTTACTAAAAAGACAGTATAAGTTTATAAAAAAAAAAAAAAAATTAAAGGAACAAACGTTGGGGATTTGAGGGGACTTTTCTGGGTTCGTTTTGTTGGTTTTTTGCTTTGTTTTGCTTTTTTTTAATACTTACTATGACTTCTTTTAATAGCATTTAACAGCTTTTTTTGAAATCAGAGAGTAAGCATACTAAAAAGATGGAAAACAATTAATTACCTGATTTTTCCCTTTTAGCATCAGGATGTTGGTTACCTTACCAAAAGGTAAACCTAAAGCAATAACTTCTGTTTCTGTCACTTCCCCAGGCAATTTCCTGATATGAAGAACACGAGAAGGAGCCCCATCCATTTTATCGTCACCTTTGAATTTCTTGTTGTCATTACCATTGGCTGAAAGACATATTCAGACTGTATTTGAAAAAGTTTACTGATATTAGATATTTAATAAAAATGCTTTTAATTACAAATATGTAGTATTTTTCAAGTAAGCCATCTCTTAGTCTGATTTAAATAGAGCTCAAAATTCTGAAGAGATAAATGTTACATAGGTTCATGAAAGTTGGACTGTTCAAGACTAACTCTATAGCTCTCTGCAATAACTCATTTCCTAAACAAGACAAAAACCACAGTAAATCCTTTTCATCTCCCTTTCCTCGTATAATACCATGTAAGAAAATTAATTATGACTCAGAAGGGCTCACATAAGAACTCTGAAACACATTTTAAAAGTAATTAGAGGTTACCCAGAGTTTTTCAGAAAGGAGAAAAATGGTGGTGAATAGTTCCTGCAGAGCTGCTAAGGAAAAGTTTGAAGGATTGTTTGTACTAAGGAACCAGACACAAAAACTAGAGAAGTACCGGAGGAAAACAGGAATTATTAATGCTGAGAGGGATCACACTGCAGAAACGGGATGACCCAGAGGACTGACAACACAGAAGTCTGATGAAATCCACAACTTCAGAATAGGGACCAAGTACAAAAATGTCTGTTATGAACTACGAGCTTGTCCACAGAAAAGGAAAAATTAACTAAACATAATGCAGTCAACATGAATAGGAAAGATGCTGTTAAGACTATTGTCCAGAATTTCAGCTTGAATTCCTTTTTCTTGAACATATGTAATAAAGAGCTAGCCAGCTGGATGGAAGAAGTCTTCCTTTGTAAAGAAGGACAGGAAAAATTATTTACTTTGGTTAAAAGTTAGTACAACTGCTGCCTACAAATCTCAGTGGAGTAAACACCAGAAAGAGTCAAGAGCTAAAGAACAATACTGTCATAAGATACATGGCTATTAATGATTTAATACCGGAAATCAGAATGCAGTTAGAGAGAAGCAAGTGTTAAGACTTCATTTTTTCTGCTTCTGGCTACAAAACATGCAGATCAGCATGTGAGCTATTCAATCTCTGATTTCATGTTAGAAGTTCAATAGCTACCTGTACTTCCAAAAAACACACAAAATGTGACTAGCAGAAAAATATTTGTTAGGGTTCAAATTCAAAAGTTAGTCTTATACCAAAGAGGATTTTACAACAAAAAAAAATTGGAAACAAGACTACATTTATTTACTTACTAAAGAAGTAGAAACAATAAATGGGGGTTGAGGGGAATCAACGGGAAGCATTTATGTATCTTAAATCCTCCAAAAGCCTCGTCTTTTTAAGAAAGAATATGGCTGCGATTTCCAGAAGGAAGAAAATAAAGGAGTTCTCAATTGTCACAGAGCTGTAACTACAGAATATAATTCTGAATTTGTGCCAGGGAAGTCATTTATACTGAATCTGATTCCCTGCATAAAACTATTGCATTCATTTATGACTGACTTGAGCACAGGAAGTTTTACTAAGGGTATGCTTAAACCATAATCAAAATTCAAGTTTTTAATGTTTGCCTAAACCAAGCCAACTTACTCAAGATTAAAAGCACAGGATGAAATGGACTCTTATTTTTAAAAGTCAAGAACATCCACATGCAGATGTGGATTTGAAAAGCCAAACCAGGTATGACATTTAATTATCTTTTTAATGCTATCAGGAAAATTAGCAAACTCAAGGTCCGTGAGCAAACCTATAAATGTACTTTTAACTTTTTCAAGAAAAAGGTCATTCTCTATGATAGAAAAAGAATAAATCTATACATCAGGAACTGTTTCCATCTCTCCATTATCACTTTTTCTAACAGCTAAACTTCTTCATTCTAATTTGAATGTTTCTACCTTCCATTTCAGCTATCTATCTTTAGATTTAGCTAAATCCAAAATTCAAGACATTATCTTAGTTAAAAATAGTATGCCTTAAGAGGCAGGTCATCCCTTAACTTCCTTCCCCACCCCCTCCAATCATTGTAGCATTGAGTTTTTTAAAGCATTCTTCTACTGTGGGAAACCTAGGTGTTTGCCAACTTACTATAACAGACAGAACAAAAACCTAACAACACTGTGTGACAGGCTTAACAATGTATTACAAACAATACATTACATACAAACTTGCAAAGAACAGAAGAATTACAGTGATACTGTTTCCAATTCCTTTAATACTTAAGCTTTCTAAATAATGCAAATTCATTACAAGTTTCAAAAATTAAATACGAAACTTTAACAACAAGAAATGAGAAAGTGAAAATAAGTTTCTGAACTAAAATATTTTCTGAAACTACTAAGAAACCCCTGTTTTATTTAACCAGAAAAGTATATAGCACGAATGCTTAGATCAGTACTTACAGAGTTGCTTTGTCTTGTGTAGTTTTCAACATTCAAGTCTGACATACTGATTTTTACAGAGCATTTTTTTTTTAAACTAAAGCTTGCATTTGGATTATGCTTTAGACAGACCCAATGTTACTAGTGAAAGTATCACTGGCCAGTACACATCACTCACAATATATGTATGTGCAAAGAAATCCTTTAATAATTATTGTTATTACATGAATAAATTGGTTTTTCATCTATTAGCACTGCTATCTAATCATTACATTTTACACACTTTACAACTTTCGTTGCAGTAAGCTTAAAGAACAAATACAAAATGTTGTGCTATATAGAGATGTAACTTTTCGTAACTAGTTAAGAGATTTAAACTCATATATATACACACACGTCTCATGCAACTTTATTTTTTAAACTATCTTAAACGAAACACCTACAGAACTACTTAAACTTTTTTTACTTACTGTAAGAAAGAGATCTAAACAAGTGCCTGTGCTAAAACGTTTAAGTGAAAAAGTAGATATATAAATATACTAAAATAATATACACAAAAAGATACACACTTAAGAACTAAAAACATATGGCAATCAGAAAAATAGGGAGGGGAAGGGACAGGGTGAGGGATTGGCAAAAAGCATTCACAATGGTAAGTAAATGCCCAAAGAGTGTTTTCAGCAGCAAAGCAAGCAACCATGACAGAAGTTTTCATTACTTATTGGCAGAATCATACTTTGCACAATGAAAGCTGAACTGGTAATGCTCATTAAAAAAAAAAAAAAAAACCCTTCCTGAAGTAAATTTTACCCCAAAACATTTAACACTGCATTTCCAGAGGCCAGAATTAACACAATGTTGGTTATTATTTCTTGAAAGGCAAGAGAATATGTACTGTTTCTATTTTTGATTATCCAGCCATCACAGCCTAATGCTTATCTACTATTTCTATAGTGGCAGTAACAAAGTGTGTGTTTCATATACTAAATATGCATAAACATAAACATTTTTCAAAACAGTTGTGGAAGAAATTAAATTTAGCTTTTAAAGCAATTATTAAGACTTTTTGGCACTGTATTAACTTTTTGGCACCTTTTCCCCCCTAACTTTAGTCTCTTTTTTTGCCATTTTAAATGGCAATTCTCAGCTGGAGACACGTCATTAAACTGCACTTGGGAATAGAAAAGCACAATGTTTAAAACATGAGAACACTTGTTCAGAGACACAGAAAGGTGAATTCAACCACTGTTAAAACAACAACTTCTTTCTCTAACAAACTGTATTGGCATAATCAGCGTCTATAAACATTAAAAGGTAAATCAAGAAGCGCAAGGTACTAAAAGAATAACATTGTCTTATGGTAGAAATGGAGTCTATGGAGATATGCATACCACCTGAAAAGTCCTTCCCTATACAAGAGAAAGACAAAACTGCAGAAAATTCGGGTGGGGAAGGAGATTTTTGAGGTGTAAACCTCACAAGTCAACTAATAACTATCACTCAGGAGCTGCTATTAAACTGGAAGCTTATTGGAAAGTAGTTATTTTATCAGGTAGTTTGGCTTTCACCAGATTTGAAAAGCCTGATGCAATTCCAACGTCTTCAAGATAAAATTTTAACAAACACAAACATATACAGTATCTACAATGAGGAAAAAAAATGAAAAAAAACCCCAAATCACTGTGAGAATTGTATGACACTATGTTAGTTTATTTAATAAATAAGTTACAACCTTAAATACATAGTGTAAAAAAAAAAAAAAAAAAAAAAACCAAAAAATAATACAAAAAAAACATAAAAATATATTTATATAATTAAAAAAAAAATAAAAAAATTAAAAAAAAAATAAAAAAAAAAAAAAAAAAAGGCAATCCAAAATCTAATACTGAATATTCATCATATTCTATTCAGACTACCAAAAAAACCCCCCTGCTCTGTAACAGCCAGTGCACTGACATAAGCTCTCTCTGGCTCGCCATCAAGGAGAAGAAAAATCCAGTTTCCATATGACATGTCTATAAACAGTTGTCTATTTCTAAACAAAATCTCAACTTTACAAATGGCACTCAAAGCATTATTCTATCTAAACACAATACTGCAGTCTAAACATAATTGATACATAAGCCACATCCCTGTTGCACAGAGTTCCTTCAATTTAGTATAAACTGAGCTGTTGAAACTGAATTCTTAACAGTTGTCATGGCCTGTAATTGGCCATTATCTAAACAACTTTGGTCCACAGCAGTTTTATTTGGATATTCTGAATTTATTAAACACAGAAACAGAAACCTATATATAAGCAATGGAATGAAGTGCAGTGTACACAAGGCATACTGTTAACTCCAAGGCATTCAATTGTTCAATCTGTGAAGACTCCATGCTCCCAGAAGTTTTTGCAGAAAAAAAGGCATCTTGAAGTTCAGCATAACTCCTGGCAAACAGTGAATAACTTACTTCCTGATGATAAACTATTTTTGAAAATTATTTTAATAAGATTTTATCCTAGAGGAATTTTTCTCTGCACTCAAGTGGTTTTTTATTTCATTTTTTTTGAGAAATACAAAAATAAGACCTAAAGTATTCTGAGGCCAAACCACATAATTTACCTTGAAAATACATGAAGTCTTTATTTTAGATATGTAATTTTCATTTTCAATAACCTTTCACATTCACACAATCTCCTAATACAGAAATGTAACCATGTGGTTATGGCCAAGGATTCTGCATACAGCAAGTGGCTTTCATCTATTATTTCATGGAAAGAAGGGGAAAAAAATTTTAAAAATTCATCACTAGATGCTGCTTATAAATCCCTGCATACCTGCAGTAGTGAAATAATTGATAAATAAACATCCTTTCTGCGGGAGTCAATCTCTGTTTCACAGCTGTCAGTACACATCAACAATCAACTACAAAACAAAATGTAAATACTTGGGCTTTCCTGAAACACTTATCTTCCAATCAGTTTATACATTAAAGACAAGAAGCTAACTAATAGTATTATTCATTACTGTTGCTAATGTAGAAAGTACTTCTTGTTTCACATTAGCTAAATATATGAAATAGAACATTATCAACAAGTCAAACATAGGACACGTATCCATGCAGGAAATACCTGACTAAGAGAAGGAGATCTAATTATAAATATACCTAGTTTCCTGTTGTGGATTATAACCAGACAGAAATATTAAATATTGCAGTGGCTCCTGAACACAACCATCTGCATAAAACAACCAGCTAAGGAAACTGCACACTGATAAACTGGGAGGGTGCAGCAGTCCATCATGGTTTCATTTCTAAGGTTCTTTCCTTAAATATATAAACCCAGCATGATGTCACAGAGAGAATGTAGGAAGAGGAGACCTTTGGTCTAATCCAGCGACAAATTTTTCCAACAGTGACAAAAGGTTCCCAAAACTAGAAAAACAGGACCTTTGTTTTATTACAGACATCTTCAGAGTTCTAGCTAAAGACAAAATCTGGAATTTAAAATGTTTGAAAGAAAAGGAAGTACTATACACAAAGAAGATGAAACATGAAGAACACAAAGCTCTCCCAAGTCTCCATTTGTTAACCTTAAAATCAAAAGTTGCCTGTTCAGTATTAATTATGGTTGGTTGGTGGGGGTTCTGTTGTTGTTTCGGGGCCTGGGGGATGAGTGTGTTCTTCAAGACTTCATACTCCACAGTACTTTATACTCCACAACCCTTGCTTTGCTAGGTCACTACCACGTTGTGGAAGTCTCATCACTTGAACTAAAGTATTAACCAGGAGTAATAAGTGGATTTTTAACCATGGATACGGGCCATGTACAAAGAAAAATGACCAATCAGTAATAAAAATATTTTATAGTACAAAGAATGCTTCCTATCAGGAATTTGAGCTTAAATAAGTAAACATCATCAGACAATTAGAAAAATTAACTACACAGCTTTTAACTGACACATCTTCACATAGGCTGCACCTCTGTCTCAAAACCCACTGAGCACAGTGTAAGTTTTCTTAGCAACTGTGGTAACACACAATATGGTACAGTGGCTGTTCAATGTTGCAGTCTAAAATTAATGCACTTCCCCTTGACCCTTAAAAACAGGCAAAAATACGACAGCTAGAGTGAAACGCAACTGAAATGCAACAAAAATGAATTACCAATGCATAGTGATGCAGACAGAAATTAACTACATTAATAATAGCAGCCACATTTTATTTCTCCCATCCTGAGGTTTTTTTGAGGGGTTTGGTTTTCTGTTTTTCTTGTGGTTTTGATTTTATTTTTTTTTTAAAGTTTGTTAATTTACAAGAAGACATAAAAACGTAGTTTATACACATACCCATGTATATCTGTAGAAAATTACAATCTATTATTAAATTATTATATTTCCCAACCACATGTGCTGTACTTCTACAAATCTTTCCAATTACTATTAATTGTAATCAATTTGCAAACTTCAGAAGTAAATTACCTATGCTTAGGCATCATTAATGTTAACTAATAACCAATTTTACTTAATGTGCCATCAAAAACAGCACATCTATGTTTATTCCCCAAGTTAAACACAGCACTTGAAATATTATTAGCTTCTACGCCTCAGTGCTAAGTATTCTGTTAATACAATGAATTACCTACCAAAGTCACTTCTAACATTCCCTGCTAATGAAGTAAAAACAAGACCAAGATTAATCATATTGTTTAAAGCTCCAGGAGTTTGGTGAGCTCAGTTGCAAAATTATTTTTGAAGTGTTTCTACTGATTGAACTTAAACACAAAAATGTGAATGATGAAAATGGTGGCAGTTATAGTAAAAAAAACCCTGCCAATTCTGCTTCAATCCCTTGTCTTTGACAACCCAGTTTCCATAAAACTTTCATCGCTTTTTTTGGTTTTCATCTACATCCCTTAATAATTTTAAACTTTGTGTGGATTTCAGCAACGCAGTTCATAGCATGATAATCTTCATACATATAACAGTTCCTAAAACCTCCACTAAGCAGTCCTCTGCCTGAAAACAGCCTCATGAGAAGTTCTGCATAAACATGACCCATCAAAGAGGAAATGCCTTTTCTAGTTCTTAAAGAGAAATTACTTTTCTTAGATTTAAAAGCTGTAGAATAAGTAACTGCAGTTATGTATTTACTGAATGTACAGCACTGAAAGTTTTTTTTTTTAAGTTATTTATAATATATTATTGCAATGTGTATAACTAATGTTTTTAAAAACATTCAGAGTCAAAATTATTTTTTTATATCCTGGCTTCAGCTCTGGTTTCTCAGAACTCTGTTACCAAACCATATTTTAGTTCACCTAAACTGCCTTTCTAGTCATTGCCTGCTGTGCGTGAACATAAAAAAACCCAAGAATTCACAGATTTTTTGAGGGTTATGCTCTCCAAAGAGATCAGAACCAAGCAAAATTATGATAGGAAGTAAGAACAGACTTTGACAGTATTTTCAGAAAAACTGAACAAAAACAGTAGTAACAGCAAAAGCAGTAGTAGAAGGTTTCTGGTTCTGACAGTACAACTTCAACATATCAATGTCAGCCGGTGCTAAAAAGCTCAGAAACTTAAACATTTAACATCAAAAAGAGAACTTCTTACAAAAGCTTAGACCTGAAATCTTACAAACTGTTCTCCTCTGCAACAAATTCTGATCTAGTAGGTGCAATTCTTCCCTCAATGTTTACAGAATGATGTTCTGACACACTGCTCATTAACAATGCAGGAAAAGAAAATAATCTTCTATATTCAAATATAAATGCTTAACTGAAATGAAATTCCACAACAATAAGGAAACTAATCAAATTATTTCCAAACAGGAGATATAAGGGTTAAGAATTAAGTGGTAGAACTCACACTGAAGTCATCCTCAATTACCCAAGTGGAACTTTCTTTTAAGGCTGCTCTTTTACAAAAGACACACAAAGTACTTAAAGAGTAACTTGACTTGTAGTGAATGCTAATATACTGTCAATTTCCTTTCATCTATACAGTCTTGAAGATAGATACTGATTATAAAATTGTTTTGAGAATTCTCAAGGATCAGTCCTTGTATTCTGAGTAGTGTCCTTTGGACAACAGTCCAACACATTAGCATTTTTCTTAATTCCATATTGTTTACCAAATTAACAGCACTTCAATCAATCAGTAAGAATGCAAACCAAACATATATCCAACAGTTTTGCAAGTTTCTTTCACAAAAAAACAGGGAGGGATTCATTTGCAAGACTCCCTACATGGCAGGGAACAGGTATCTTTCATATCTTTCTCTAAGGAAGATATTTAGAGTATTCGTATATACCAAAAATGCTAATGAAACTGTTACCATGATAGAAGGATATAAAAACCTCATCTCTATGCTCACCCCTTAAGACGCAGTCCCCAGTTCTACTAAAACCACCCACTTCCATGAAAAGTTCTTTTTTTTTGACAACTTAGGCAATTTGGTTTAGGTCAGTATTTCTACAGCAGAGATTCAAAGAAATAAGGCTGCAATCACAAGCTTTTGCTCTAAGTTTAGGCCTGTTAGGGCACTGCTAGTGACAACTCAGGTTTTGATTGTATATCCTTTTACCAATAAGGCTCAGAGGATTGCTAACTGCCTCTTTCTAAGTATCTGTGTGGAAAAATATCATGGGATCAGATATTGAAAATAACAAGGTCAGAACTAGAAAACAATGACCAGGTCTCCTAAAATAATGAAGCTTCCAAACTCGAAGAATGAAAGGCCAAACACAAGTATTCATTTTCAAAGTTACAGAGTAGGATGATTTCTACAGCATGTCTCCTTTACAAAGAATTTAATCAATGATTATAGATTTTCTTAAGATCTAGAAAATCTGAGGAAGATTCATCATTACCTTGCCTTGGCCACAGCAGTAAAACTGTTTGCAGAAGTTTTAAATTCTTTCAAGAGAAAAGTAACAGAACTGAAGCAAAGGATGCCAATTTGGACACAAAGAACGCTTCAATTAATTTTGTTTCAGGAGACAGGTTCGGAAAAATTAAGATATGGGTTTCCATTTCAGATTTGATTATGTCTGCGTCTACAATCTGAACCTGAAAACTGTACAGGTTTGGAAAAAGTACTTCCAGGCTCATAATAAGCAAACAGGTATGGGAGGATATATTCAGAAATAACACTGAACTATAGATTTAGCCTACTCCACGGGGCAGGGGGGGAAGGGGTTATGCTATTTAACAAAGGTAGGCAGAAAATAAACTTCAACACAATATCAAGAAACTGATTAAAAACAAACAAACAAAAAAGAAACCAAATCAAACTAGCCTTTCCACTGACCTCTAAAGAGAATGGCCTGAATTAGAATACCGCATTCAAGTTCTTTTGTTTGTTTGAGATTATTTTTCCACCAACCTCCTTTATATGTTACACAATTAACATGAAAACTTTTATAACAGGCAACTGGTACTACAGCAACCGTGCTACTACTCAGACCATTGCTGTTTGTTCAGGAGATAGTTTCTGAGAAGTCATTACCACTCTGGATGACTAGAGACATATCTAGAGGTCTTGCTTGTATAAAATGTAAAGAATCAATTAATTTGAAAACTCTCTCAAAAATGCTCACAAAACAAAAACAAAACCCACGCCAAAACAAGAATAAAAACAAACCTGCACCACAAAACAAAACAACAAAACTAAAAACCAAAAACCACAGAGTTCAAACCCTAAAGTGGACTTGAAAAAGGGAGGAAGGAAAACCAAAGTTGGGAGAAGAATCTGTGGTTTTTAAATACATCAAACCCCCAAGTCCACATAATGGAATCAAAGCACTCTTTTCCATTTTAAGAACTTTTCAAGGAGAAAATAATTTAAAGTTTCAGCCTTCTTGGACAAACTTCTGGATTTTTTTCTTCTGAAAACTCAAAATTATAGTAATTCTTATTTCATTTTTTTTTCCCCTCAGCTTTTAATGTTGGTTTGTTTGGGGGGTTTTTTGTTTGCTCATTTTTCCTTTGATAAATTAATTTCCATTTAGTTTGCCAGAACTAAAAGTTTCTCTGAAAATATACAGAAACTTTGGTAACATTCAGAACTCTGTCCTGGTAACAGTGCTCATGCTCTCCCTCTAATTGCCCAAATCCAGACCATCACACACACAACCTACAATCTTTCTCATTCTTGTTTCTCATTTAAGTAAAACCAACTATTGAAGCACTAATAAACAGGAATATAAAGGACATCAGAAAATGGAAACAAGAAGGAGGGACCTCTTTCAGAAAAGCAGTGGTGATAAATAAATGTTCTGGGATTCTAAAATGGCTATGAATGCACTGTACTGCATTTTTTACCTACTTTGAGGAAGCATTATCTCTTCACCTTCGGTTGTAGAGCTGCCAATGGAAGTGGTTCTCCTCTCTTTTGCTGTCACCCCTCTACCCACATTGCTCTCAATCTAGCAATTGTGCAGTCACACGATTGATCAGTAACTTGCTCCAAAAGAAAATGACACTTTTTGGCAGTATAGTTTAATGCTGGATTAGTTTGTTCTGCAAGTGTATGAGCACTGAACAGTGTGGGGCAAAAACACATGGAGTTGGCTGGGAGGATTGTTTCTGCTTGTGCTAAGTATGTAGGATAAGAAAGCACAGAACTACCTATTCTGGCAACAGCTGCCAGCATAGCACCCTAAACATGAAATTGCACCCTGAATCTCAATCTTTTCCTACTAGATTAAAAGGAAAGAGTCTACTACTACTATCAGCAACTACACTGCTCAACACATAAGGAGGGAGAAATTTATCAGGCACATTACAGCAGTGAACCAGGCAACACTGATGCTATGAAGCAATTCCTCCACATCTCTGAGGTTAAAAAAAACCAACCAACCAAACAAAAAAAAACAAAAAAACCAAAAAAAAACAAAAAAACCCCAAACATCTAGAGATAAAAAAAAAATTTAGAAAGAGAAAAACTACAATAGAAAGCATTTCAGTATGTGCCAATTCATGAAAAGCCTTTCCATCTAGCATTATCAGAAAATTGCCTAAAGAACAACCACGCTCACTTTGCGCTGACATTCTAAGATTCTACTGCGATCTCACACTGAAGTTGCAAAGTGAAGTTTCCTGCTTTAACAGTCTAAACCGTAACAGAGCAAGACTCCGTCTTCCTGAATCCATACTATATTATAAAACTGGCACAGTATTCCGGTATTCTTCCCTGTAATCAATGCCCAGACTCATAGATGTCTATGTGCAAAAAAGCTGATGTCATATAGGAATTGTTAAACTGTTTACCTTTGCTTGATAGTTGTGATTTCTTACTTTGAAGGCAGCTGCACAAGACAAGTGTGATTTTTCATCCCATCACCCATCAACAATTTAGCGTACAGACCTCTGAAAGCTGCCTCGTGTTTTATGGGATTATTCTTCTCAGATACCCAAGGTTTGTGAGTATATACAAGGTAACTACAGTCTAATTAATACATGACAACAGTTTATCCCTCTATAGCACAACGGATTCTTGTTTCAGTGTTCTCCCCTTGTAAACCGGAAATGAGTCCAAGTATAAATGATATATTTCTCCTTTGAAAGGGCATCACTTACCAGTAACTACCATGCTGCTCATGTTAGAGTTCGGGCTATTGAGTACACTGCCTGAAAGAAGTTCGTCAGATCCTCTCTAAAAAGAAAGAGACAGTAAGAGATTTTTTTCCTCTATTTCGTGATTTTTAAAGATGATATTAAAAATGTCAGTTTGACAGGGAAAACCTTTAGAAGAACTTAAGCAAGCATAACCAAACCTATTCAGATTTGGCAGACTTCCTCTCTTCAGATAAGTGCAACAACTTGAAATCTAAGCAGTATATTTACATGTCAATCTTTGAAATAAGAGCAGCTTAAGCACAGTTGTTTCACCCACCACTGAAATGAAGCCACCTCCAGACACAATGAGAACTGCTGAACAATAATTTTGTCCAGCACTTCAAATTAAAATATTATAATCAAATATATTTAGTCTATTTCAATAACATTTAAATTAATTTATTGTTTTAATATACACATATATTAAATTATTCTATCTAGCTGAAACTACAAGGAAAATCTATACAAATAGAAATACGGAGTTTAGCTCAATTCTAACACCTCTATTTAGGAAAAGAAATAAAATACTTGTCTTTGTAGGAAATTATAAATTTTCATTACTGGGACATCTATTTGTCCTGCAAAACCCAATTTAGGGTAGAGAATTAAATCTCCATCATAATTCTTAAAACACAGCAAATAATCACACTGGTCTTTTTGAAAATAACTGAGAAGTGGACTGAAAAAAAATCAGTGGAATGTTTTTATTGAAAACATACATGATAATCCTTTCTTCTCAAATTATTTGCAAGATGGGCATTTGTATAGCTGAAGAGGCTTTTGCTTTTTTCCGCGCTTTTGTTTTTGTTTCACCCCCTCCATCCCTCAAGACTTCATCTTTCAAAAGCCCCCAAAATATTTATGTGACCTTTCATTAGGGGGAAAAAAAAAATAAATAAAAACCTGACATGCTTTGAAGATTATGTTTAATTTCTTATTGGTTTTTTTCCTTACTTCGCAAGTATTTCCTCAGCTCCCTTAACACTAATTCAGGTCACTGCTAAAATGGAAATGAGTTAAAAAAAAAAAGTCACTACCCATCTTTATAAATATACATGATTTTAATTCTGTTGTGGACAAAAGAATCTCAAGAATAGTTTAGTCAATATGTTTTACAGGACACCTCAATACTGCACACTAAACTAATCTGAGGATAGCACTTTTCCAGGCAGCATGGTTGCAAGATGCATAAAATCAAACCTTTACCATTTTATCATAGTGCGCTGTATGTATATCCATACACAGAACGGTATGTTAAAGTTTGTTTCAATCACACCTCAAATCCAAAAGCTTTAGGAAATTGTATGCATGTGCATGTACACACAGAGCCACTGAAATTTACACGGTTTTCAACATTAGCTCTGAAGAATCTTTACGCAGTTTACTGAATTCCCTAAGCTCTTAAGAGCATATAGCAATCAACAAAGCTGTGCTATCAAATCAACCACAGATTTCCTTTGAAAATGAACAATGCCTAATAACAGCATTAGGTAGGACCAGGAGAAGGACCACACCTTGCCCTTCTCAATGTAGGGACAGATCTTTAATCAAATATAATCAAGGAAAAATTTATCTGAACAATACTGAGAAATGAGTTAAGAGAAGTTAGGGGAACTCTCCATCACTCTATATTACTTTCTACTGTAAATATAATACACTAACCCAGGTATTCAGTATAACTTGAAACAAAAGTGTATCATCTTTCTCTTTGATGTTCTGTTTTTCTGACATAATATTTACATGAGTAGAATACTGCAAAATTCAAGATTACTAGCAGCATTAGCTCACTCGGTGATAGTGGCAGTAATTTCTGCGCACAGATATCCACACAACCTGGCTTGGAAGCCCTAGTCTGTAGCCTGGACAGCTCAACTGGACAGGGAGAAGCAGCAGCAGAGACCAAGCTGGTTCATAGTCTGACATATTAAGATTATTCAGCAGCATTTTTTTTTTCGTAGTACGCCAGGCATTGATTTGCAACAGTACAGCAGTTAGTACATTATCAGCTGAAACATCCCCGGTACCAAGTGACCGCTCTTCCCCAAACCTGCAGGAACTTAGCACTTCTGTAATACCTCAAATTTGAGTTGTCTTCAGCTTCAAAAAGTTACTTAAATCAGCAACTGCTGACTAGCAGAACATGACTGATTACATAGACACTAGTTCCTAGTGAGTCAGGATTTCAAAAAGCTGTTGATTTGTTAATCCACATCAGAAAAATCCAAAAGGAGTACAGATTACTCAACAGAGTGAATATACAGGTACTGTATTTGTGTTTCATGAATGGTTAAAAGAGTTTTGTCCTCATTTTGAAACATATAATTTTGCATTTCATTAATACATTCAGAGCCAATCACAAGATCTTCTTATTACACTTGAAAAACTTTCAACGGTTTTGCTTCGGAAGAACAAGTAGATGTGAATTCCTTATATTGACATGCATCATAAATTCTACATTTGTTTTATTCTCTTAAATCTGTGTCCACAAGTCTGATTCACAGATGTACAAGTTCATATAAGGAATGTTCTTCCAGTTCATCACAAACATATAGTAAATCTCTGCTAACTCCCATACACAGTCACCAAGCTTTGGTAAAAGAAAAAGGTATCTCTTATCATGTGCGTAATCATCTTATTAGATATATATGATTATTTTTTCTTATTGGTTCTTAAGCAGGTTAGACATACCTGTACTTCATTCAGCATGTAATTTTAAAATCAGGTCTACAACAAAAGACACATGATGTACTCGAACACAGAGTACTTAAACTACAAAATCAGAAGTAGTAACTGCTTGGTAATTCTCATTCACTTTAAAATGGTTATCCTAAGATGACAGTTGTCTAGTAAAGCAATTTAACATAAGCATTTCAAGTAAACCAATGTATTCTGTTTAGACTGGCACTACAATGTGACACAAGCACCTCCTGAATTACAGCATACACATAAAAACTTATTCTACTTACATTTATTCAGCAAAGATAAGACTTTACTCAATTTGTGGTTTGGAGTGCTTGGCTTTGTTTTAATGTGCATCTCCTTTTAGAGGGTGCTAAGCCAAAAAGGACTGGCATCTTGCTCCAAGGGCAAAGCTCTTCATCACTATGCTATCTTACACACAAATTTCAAAATTATAACCCATTTCCCAAGCATCTTGGAACATCTGCTAGTCTTATTCGCAAGCACACCAGTTCTGCTAGTCAAATCATGCAAAGCAAAGAAACCTTTAAACTAATTTAGGTAAATTCTATTGAGTGTTTCAGAGATAAATAAGCTAAACACAGATGTCCGAGGAACACAGTGACTCAGATTCAATGAAGAATAGAAGATCCAAGAACAAAGTTCACTTAACTCTTTTCCCCATCTGTGGTAACTGCTGTGTTCTAACAAATCAAAGCAAGTTCAGAGTGTGTAACAAACCTGAAGATCATACACACATTGATCTCATGTCCAAATCTACGTTAAAATAACAAATGAATAAAACAAACCACAATAATTTTATTTTGTCATAGACTACAAAGGAAAGTTCCTATAACAGCAAAATGGTAGAGACTAATTGAATATCCATTTTAGCATGAGGGAAGGAGACTACTGAAGGACAAAATAAGCACAAACTGCAATTATACTATTAATAGGTCATCTTTTGGCAGCTAGTCCTCAACAGCACGTTTTCTATGACATATTTCTATTCCTAACAATGTCAAGAACATTAATCTATATTAAATCTTCCATAAAAGCCAACCCACTATTCTGATCAGAGATACCTAGAGTATTTCTTTATTAAACCAGCATCTGCCAAAATACTACTACACAAAATAAACAAGCGAATTGCCAAACTAACTTCTCCAGTGAGTGAACATTAAATTTGTTGCAGTCAATTCTGTCCATTCAATGAGGTCCATGTTATCACACCATTGCCCTCATGAGAGCATTTCCATCCACAGTGTAAAAACAGCATGTTAATGTATGTCTTTAACTTATAGATTACATGAAAGTAACGTGTAAGATCACTTTCAGAAAAAGACGAAACATATACCAATTCAAGACTCAGAAATTTTATTTCAGAAAAACTTAAAAATCATAAGATACAAAAATTATTTTTATATACTATGAAGATACCATTTTGATATTGATATATTCACTTAAAGAAGTGAATACAGTTGCTGTATATACTCTGTCTCTTCTACAATTTACAAAATCATTTATACAAGAGAAAGAAAAAGCCCCTAGCTTAGCAAATGAAATCTCCTAGCTCCCTGCTTCAACCGTCCCAGCTAACTCTGAATCCTTCACAAGACAAACTGGATTTACATAGCAGGATTTCATTACCACCACCACCAACCCCCCATAAGAGACTACTATAAAGCTTTATGCTATCACAGGTTATATTAAGCAGCTATGTAATTTCAGGAAGTCATTACACTCATACTATCCTTCCAGGCTAATCAAAAATAGACTATTTATAAGTCTTTGCCAACTATTTTCCTCACATTCCAGATAGTGCTTTAAACATTTCAAACATTCCTCAGATTTTATTACATCCATGGTATTAAAAAAACAAAAACTCACAAAAAAACCCTAAACAAACAAAAACAAAAAAAAAGAATCCAAACAAAAAACCACAAACAAAGACCCACAACTTTGGCATGAGAGTGATCAGAGGTCTAGTCTTTTAAGCATCAAAGTACTTTCTGACAACTGTTTATGAGAGAGAAACATTATCAGCTCTTTTCCCAATAATTCAGGGCTATGAAGACTGATCAGAAGTTATGGCTGAACCTAACATAACAAACTGAGTGTATTGCTGAGTGTATTACAGAAGGCTTATTAGATGCACGTGTGGATGTACTACAATACTATGATAGCGCTAAACCAATACTACTAGAGATAGCAAGCGACAAAACTGCACTTTGATAAAAAGTCCACAATATCATCTAAAATAATTCCCAAAATTCCCAACAGAAAAGATAAAGAATACACTCAAAGCTATTGAAAACTAAATCTTCTGATAAAGTCTCTAATTTGTGGTATTCAGATTTGCCGATACTACAAATCCCTCTCAAGAACAGGATCTTCTTGCTCCACCCTCCACCCCCCTCCACACTTCCCTTTCTCCCCTCCCTCCTCCCCAGATGAAAGCAAAAGGGGGAACTTTAGCTGCACTGTGCATTTACCACAGTCATACTCAGCCTACAGGCATGAATTTCCCAAGGGGTATGACAAGCCAGAAGACAGATCTCATGATTTAAAGAAATCTAACAGCATTGTAAAACACTTCTTTTCTAACAACACCAGGGAACAATTTAAAAGAAAAAGCCAGAAACCTGGCAGTATGGGAGAGGAAAAAAAGCATATGAGAATTCCAACACAGATATTAAACATTCTCCTCTAACACAAACATACTTCTAAACACACTACTTCAATATTCACTGTCTGAATTAACTTTGGGCACTGGATGTTGCAAGCAAAAGGACAACACACTTCAAACCCCCAAACACAGCATTTATAAACTTTGTTCAGTTTACATGCAATGGATCAGAATTTAATGAATGCTTCATTTTTAACAGAATATATATTTTTTTATGAAACGCTGCATAAATATACCCTCACATACTCTTCGTGAAGAAGAAACACTTGATCTGCCTTACACTCTGACTATGCACACTACTGTCAAAACATACAATCTAAATTCCCTAATCAGTAGACTTTTACACCTCTCATATGTACAGAGGACTCATTTAGGACATGCAGGCTCATACGTATTTTACAAACCATACAGCTTAAACTATAAGCTTGTTATCACTTCCTTAGAACCTTACATACAGGGCATATGTCTACTCGATTTTATTTTTTTTTTTTTTTAAAGACTACACTATTTAACTCTATTAACATGAAATCTTATCAAGTAAGGCCATGAACTCCATGGGTGCTTAATAACTCACTTATAACATCATTTGCTTTTAATTCAGCATGAAGTTAACTGGATACAAAACAACAACCTTTCCATACAAATTCTGTTTTCTCTTCCCCACTTCAATTCTTTTTCATGCTGTCCTTGGACAACTATTTATTGTTTATGAAGTCAAACAACTAACTTGCCCATTTTTACACTCCTACTTTTTTCATAAGGAAGGATCTAAGAGAAAATTAAACTTTTATTCACTTTTCTTGCAACTGTACGCATGGCATGTGCCATGTACCTAATTTATGAAAATACACAGTTTGCAGAAATTGAGAAAGAGCGATCAAGGGAATCTGAAAAGTCTTTAAGTCTGAAAGGAGACAAATCTCAATTCCTCTGAAAAGCCTCCAGGTTCTCAAAATAGAATGTGGAAAAGAGCCAAATTTCTCAAAGCATCTGAAGATCAAGATGGACTATTAAACTTGAAAGCTGTAAAGAATCAAATCTCCACTTAAAACATGCCACCCAGCCTCATTTGGAAACCTTCAAACTTTCAACTATAATGAAAGACTGCTGCCAAGTCGAGGCCAATACCACTCAACACTTCAAATATACAGAAGGAAATACACACTTTACTCCAGCAGTTCAGGCTTTGTAGTCCACTTTTATTGGTGAAAGTGTTATTCCAAAGCAGCTGTATGTAACTGTTAAACAGTACAGGTGAGAGCAACCTGCTAGAGCTACTACCTGGATGCTTTCTTGGATTTCTGCTTATAAAGTCATGGCACCTCGGTGCACAGATTTGGTTCTTCGGTAGCAGTTTTTACATCTCAAAATAAGATCCACAAGGAAGGTATTTTCTTCTTGATTCTCTGTTATTTTGCAATAGAAAATGAAAAGTGCTAGTGGTATTTTGTCTGTAACTCTATACTTGTACTACACATTCATAGAAAAAAAGAAGTTTATGAAAAAATAAAATGGCTCTATGTACCTGCAGCTATGAGAAAGGCCCAAAATCAAACATCGCTGTCCCATTAATGGCTTGTGAAAGCACAACCTCATTTTAACTAACTACCACCAAAAGCAACAGTCCCACCTTCTCCCCAGCCCCAGCAACTTGCTCCTATTCTGTCCTCCCCAATCCTATATTGCTACAAGGACTTATGCAACCACATGCTTTGGTACAAATCTGACTAAAAAGATGCAACTCACTGTTGTGTCAGCTTAGTTTTATCCTGGTTAAGTTGCCGTGAGAGGTTTGTAAAGTGGCTACCCAAACACTTCTTGCACAAGTATTACAGTGACAGAGAAAACTGGAACACTGCTTCAATTCCTTGTGAAGACATGGCTCAAAGCTCTAAGAAATGGGACACATTTTCATGCTGGTATTGGCTCATATTCTTCAGACAGTATAGGTGATCACACTTCTCTTCCTACACCTCCCTCAATTAGATGCAAATACAGATGTTCTGTTACAAATGGAAAATAGGTGATCCCCAATTAGTGACATGACAGACATTGAAGCATACCAAACAGGTATACTAAGCCTTCCTTACACTGATGCATACTTGCTACAGAACACAAAGTAATTTTCAGTATTTTTCCTTTCTCTCAATTTTCAACTTTCCATATTTTTCCACATATATTATGGTGGTAGAATGTGCATGAAGGGAGGGGGGGGGAAACACCAAAAAAATAAAGTTAGGAAGCAAAAAGAATTGGAGTAGACTGTTCTGGGAATAAATATGAAAGTCATTTCAAACACGGTCAGTTTACAGAAATTACTGTTAAAAAGACAGCAGGTATCTTTCACTGTAGTAAGTGACTTTTCTGTCACCAAGGTCATGTTCCCCATACCACTGCTGCAAAGACAAATCCAGATGTTGGTTCTAAACTTCTGAACATAGAAACACTTCATTTCTTACTTCACTACTAGAATGTGCTACACATTTTTTGATGTCTACTGTTGCTACGCCTAAGTACTACTGAACACAAAAGTTGATTTAAAAACATTTGCTTACACAAAATTAAAACAGTCCCTCCAATTCACAAACCATCTTTGTCTTTGCAGACTCTGTCTAATTTACTAGCAATCTACTAGTAATTATATTAGACATGCAAAGATAGCTCAAAACTATCATTCTAATATTTTATATACAATAATACAGGGCATTACATGGCACCTATCTGTATGAATGAGTCAAACAGGTTTTTATCCTACCATTCCCTCCCTTTTCTTTAAGTATCTAGAATTATGATGATGATGAAGGCAAAGACTGCAGGAAAAAAAAAATAAATGGAAAGGACAAAGCTATTTAAATACATTTCCTCATTTCTAAAGTTTAGACTAAACATCTTCTGACAATATGCTAAAATTTCTAACTGACCTTTTTTCTACACATACTCTATGGTGTACAGTTCAAATAAAGTCACAATATATGCACAATATTTGTTTCCACTCCGTTAATTCAAAAAAGGGTCAGTATTCTATAATTTTGTAAGATAAAAGATTACCCCTCAGAACTTGAGTTATTAAAAAAAAAAAAAAAAAATGTGGACAATGCTTCAAGAGTACCTACAGACACTGCTACTTTATGCTCTCTCTTTTCTTCATCACCTCATATCTGTTTTTAGCTATTGCCCCTTCCCCATACAGTTATATTCCTCCATGGTAAATTTCAGCAACCAGGAAAAACGGGGACTTGGTAACACCTTACTGTTTGGAGAACTGTTAGAAAGCACTAGCATAGTGTTTCTTAGCACCCTCTACCCAACTATAACATAACCAACTAAATACAGACCAAGAATTCCCTCTTTCCTTAAGCATACTGCAAAGGCTGATGCCCTGACTTGTGGGGGAAGAGGCCATTACCACATCTTTAAACATTACAAAACTATGTTACAGGAATATATGTGTTTTCCCTCTTAGGTGTAACTGGGGCTGTCCACACTTGGCAGCTGAAGCTCAGTTTTCAGCCAGTGGAGCCCAAAGCACTGTCAACAATGTCACAAGCTCCCAAATGCTATACACCAAACAATGCACCTAATGAGGGAACAACTGCTGCTTTTCTCCCATCAGGTAGAAGTATGCCTCAGCCATTCTGAAATGTGCAATGCACGTACACAAATGAGTCACTCAATTGTTCAGGCCTATTTATTGCACAGCCACGCATGCCATCCAGGAGAAAGACGATACATTAAACTGAAGTGGCACACACTGAAATACAGTAAAAGAGAACTACCATATGCAAAATATGCACCAAAAGTTCACCTAAGTCATTCCCTGCACCCGTGTGATGTATATTCTTTACATCACATTTTATACCCCTCTGAAGATTCTTATAATTACTCCACAGAAAAGATAAATTATACACTTCAAAGATTCACTTCAACAGTCAAAAAAGGCTCTGTCACTTCAAGTGCCAAATCAGTTTACTTATCCAGATTAAAGCATCGTAACTGTGCAGAGAACACAAGACAGCAATTCAAACTACAGTTAGTAGATTCTGATACTCAAATCTATAAAGCCAAAGAGAATTTTGAGAGTAGAAGCTAAGTAACAGGCCATTTCATTTTTAGTGACTAAGGACCTCATGTAATGAAAACAGAGCAACTGAGATGTACCTTTTTAAAACAAAAAAAGCAAACATTTTATGTAATATGGCAATTTAAAAATCTATGCATGAAGAAATCTATACATTTTAAAGGCACAGAATTTCTTCAAGAAACTGAAAATTTAAAAAAAAAATCTACATAACATGCTATCATTACTGGAACCCTTATCTCTGTTCTGTTCAAAAATACTTTACACAAACTGCTTATATACAACAGGAGGTTGGAAAGTTACATTAGACATAGAGCTAAAGTTCATTCTTTTTCTATTATTTTGTAAATTGTAACATAAGGGGTGAACTGTGTGCAGTGACATTTCCTTGCCTCCATGAATTCTAGGTAAGCAAAACAGGACATTACACACCAAATAAAATCTGAGTTATCTCATACATACTTACAAGATTACTTTTCTTGACATGTTTTAATGCTTTCAGAAATTAAAGCATATTTTAGCTGGGTAGGATACTCCTACTGAATATATCAAGTTGCACAAATCCCCACATTTACTTTATGTAAACCAAGTTTTCAAACACTATTTGTCATTTTTTTCCAACTCCATCTGGAGTTTTATGTTTTCCTCAGCTTTTGATATTAAATTCTGATGACTCAACCCCTAAATAAAACCAAGACTGGACATTCAACAGTTTGATGAACAAGAATGATTTAACTCGGTGTACACAGATATAGTAATAGCTTCAAACTTAGCAGCCTCATGAGCAGGCAACTGACTATAGAACTGTTAATAAAACATCATAAGCAAGTGTTCCTTTTCCTTCATACCTGACTTGCCCACACGCAGTCTCCAATGCTCAAAAGCCCTTTTTTAATTCAAAGACAATTCCCAGACTATAGCAGTTAACTTCTATTACTTTTACAAGTGGGTTTCAAAATACAACTAACAAGTTCACTTTTATGTTTAAGAGAAAAAACGGCCAAACAACAGTTAATATAATTTTCAAATCTGTATCAACATGACTGATGACGCTAAACCAAATTTTCCAAATGCTCATATGTCACAATCCCTTTCTCCAACTTTAACTGAACAGATCAGAAACAAGCTGTATCTGATCAGCATATATACAGTAGGTACAATATCTCAAGAAAGCATCAGGTCAAAAAAATACCCTGGATAAATTTATTTCACACAGGTAAATCCCTGCCCACTTCCAATGACTATCCAGTCCAAATAAAATCAATGTCAAAGAGCATTAAGATGGTTGATGCAACTCATTGGACTCCACACCTGCTCCCTACACATTCCTAAAGCACCCCAAAAGAAAGCATAACAGCCAAGGAAAGGCCAGATGAATGTTCCCAGTTGTTTGTATGCCACCCACAGGTAAAGCATTCCTCAACTTTAAAACAACAGTTCATCAAGAGCAATGAACAGAGAACATAAAGGACAAATGCTTCACATGGCCTTCCACGAAAGCTAGCATCAGACTGCTACCCTAACTGCATGTATCAATTAGTGAGAAATTCCATTTTCCATTCTTATTAGTATCTTGAGATAATTACAGACGCTCCAGAACACAATCCAGCCTAGTCTCTCCATATTTAGCAGCTTTCTTTAGAAAATCATCATCCTTTTTATTTATTCCCACTACTTCTGTGCACAAATGCAGCGTTTCCTTTTAAAGTCTAACAAGTCCATTTTTACAAGACAAAGAGCATACAGTTTTGACACTTCTGCGCCTTTCCTTGTCTTCATTTTAACCACTCTGATACATCTGTCTTGCCTTCTTTCTAACGCTACACTCATAATATAGCTTCTACATCAAGAAAAAGAAGCAGTTATGCCATCCAAAGTGTCTCTTCATGGTCTGCCTACTATCTGAAACTGGTTCCAGCAAAAATCACTCTACATGCTTACAACGTACTTCATGAATGCTCAAATTCACATAAGATTCTAAGTCACTCATAATGAAGAATTAAAGAGATACTGAATCCATTTATTTCTCCTGAAATGAGAATGTTAGAATTTAAGGTTCAAGTAATGTAACGCATAGTCTACCTGAAACTGCTTCTTCATTAGACAAGGCTGAGGGCAATTTATAAATTGTTTTACCTCAATGCTATTCATGTGGGGCAGTTTACTTCTCAAAGACTTGGACTTCCTTAAGTATTCCTCCAAACTACTAAATATGTTCCTAAAGTTTTAATCCCTTGACACTTTGTCCTCCCAGGCAACTGAGACACAATCATGCCCATCCATATTTTTGATTGGGACTAACTCCCACAGAAGTACTTGAATAACTACACTTTCCTCTTGATTCAGAGAGTGATTTTAAGTTTGTCTTCAATACTGCACAAACAAGTGGACACAGATGTGTTCAGAATCCACGTAACTGACTTCTTACAGCTCCTCCTAGAAGCAGCTTTGCTCATAAACGTAGTACAGGTACATCTGACACAATAGCTGCTGTATCTACAGGTCAGCTGTCTTACATAAGACCTAGTCCAAATCCAACAGGACCAATACTGAATCTGAGACAAAGAGCTTTAGCAGACAAAATCTAGCTTACTAAGCAGTTAACATAGATCAGCTTCAGGTAAAAAGTCAACTATGTAGTATAGCTACAAAGTCCCGGAGACTTAACCATATGCAGGAGAAAACTTCTACACTTCTACCACCAAAACAGAATGTCTGCCTGCATTCGCTAACAGCACCTGAAGTTCCCTTGTCCCATATATCTTTGCATTCTCATTATTCTCAGTCTGCTTCTATGAAGTACCAATCTAATTCCTGCAACAGATTTGAACAGGAAAGTGAAACAGTAAATTAACAACCATTTGGAAGCTCTTTCCTTCTTGTAACAAATATGATAAATTCATAACTGAACTTGAGAAACAAAAAGTAAAGTAAAGCAAAGCAAATGTCCACTTCTCTGTCTATATATCAAATTCTATCTGATGTCTTTTTGTGTCCTATTACAGTCACTTCTTTTTTAACTTCAGTGGTAACTGCTTTGAAAAAAAAGGGGGGGTAGGGGGGGGAAGAAGAAAACATGTCTTTTACAGTCACCATGCAACAGTGAGAACATGTTTTGAAAAACATCTGCAAAATTAAGATTTAAAATAAGAAGTTGACATCACTACATTAATCTAGAACCACTGTTTACATTTCAGTGCCTAGAAAAGTCTTTCCTGTAGAGTGATTTACTTCTAGGGATTACTGGTTAATAAAGCATATACTGATGACTAAATACCAGCAAAGCATTAATGACTAGTTAAAAATCTTACAACTTGCAATTATTGATGCTCAAAGTAGTTCATTTTTTTTATCAACAGTTTGCCTGCTTATTTGCTAAGTGTACATCCTACCTTCACACCAACTGCAACATCAGTGACAATGCTGTAAGAAAAAAAAAAACAAGAACACAAGTCAACAGAGTTGTCTTTATAAAACCAACTTTTTAATGTATTGCAATACCAAAATAATGAGGAAACCGAAATAGTTGGCTTCCCCAATGAAGAAAGTAAATTGAAAGAACTCAGCAGCACTGAGGGGAAGTACAAAAGAAACCTACAAATGCCTCTGAGCTCCCCGAGATTATAGGCTTCTCCAAGAGTTCAAAGTTTAAAGTAAACATTACTGCAAAGAAGTAATGCCAGGAAACTCAGGTTTCTGGACTACATAAGATCACAGGGTGAAAATAAAAGAATTTAAAACTAGGTACAGAACTTTTATCACACACACCTAGGAACTAGAGCTGGTTCAGCAACCCAGCCTACCCTAGAGATCTTCTTATAGCAGAACGCAATGAACACGTTCTGTGAAATTAGTTCAAAAATAAGAATGCATTGTCAGTTACACCTATCTGAAGTGTAATGAAATTTAATGAGGTACACCTATACTATGCAACAGGTATGTCAATGTACACCTTTTTCTTAGGGGTTTTGACACCATCACTCAGTGTGTAACACAATCCCAAAAGTAACTGAAGTCCACACAAAAAAAAAAAAAAAGAAAGAACAGATGAAAGCATTCCACAACGTAATACTCATTAATGACAAGACTTCTCAGACAGGGCTTGTAACTCCCAACAATATAATCACAACTAACCATAAAAAGCCTTTCAAACTCACACAGTTGAAAGGTTATATGCTTAAAGCATACCAGAGAGATTACTTCTGCTTGAAGCAAGGCAAACAACTTCATAAGAAATTTGGGAGCTGGAAGAGGTAGTATTTACAGTGAGGAAGGCTACAACCACCAGCGCCAATCCCCAGGTCCAAGAGAGGAAGGCCTCGTGCAGTGACTGCCCACCCCAGCTCCCGCCAAGGGCCCCTGCTCTCCCCTATGGCTGACTCCTGCAGACCCTTCCCCTCCTTGGCTTTTACAGCCAGTCTCGGGAATACACAAAGGCATCTTTCTACCTGGGGAGGGGGAGAAGCCAGAGGGCTTACTAGGCAGTTTCTGAAAACAAAAGAGCTCGACATCAGGCTGCTACCGGTATTGCTCCTCCCCTCCAGCCAGCACCAAAACAAACCGGAGCCCTCCAGAGCCCCCACGGAGCGCCCCCTCCTTGCCCCACAGCGGGGGGAGGGGGGGAGAGCAAAGGCGAGGGAGAAGGAGGGAGCGAGAGGCTCCGGAGAGGCCGGATGGGGGTCGATCACGCTTCCTCTCCACAGCGAGACCCGGCGTCTCGGGCACTACGTTAAGTAGGAGGCGGCCCAAAGCCCTCGGCAATTTGAACGGGGGGCCCTACCAAGGAGCCAGCGCTGCGGAGAGACTGAGCCCCCTTTCCCCCACACCCCGTACTGGGCCTCAGGCTTCAGCTGTCCTGCGGCGGAAAGCTCGCTTGTGCCCGTTGCCGCCGGGGCAGCGGCCGCTCCCCGCACCGTCGGAGACGCCCGCCCGCCGACAGGCAGGCGCGGCGGGGAGCGCGCCTCCGCCACTAGGACAGGTCCCACCAACGACCGGCGGCACGATCCGCGGCAGCCCCTTTGCCCCCACCGCCCCGGGCATTACTCACCCGTCCATCGCCGAGCAGAACAAAGCACGGGCAAGCGGGACAGACAGCCGCGCAGGCAACGCGCACGGGGAGGCTGTGAGAAAATGGCGGCCTGGCCTGCAAGGAAACCGCCGAACGTTGCCGAGTGCCGGACTCCGCTCCCCGCTCCCCGCCGCTGCGGAGCATGCGCCGGCCGCGCGGGCATGCGCCCTGGGCGCCGCTGAAGGTTTTGCCATCAGCTGCCCGGCCCGAGCCGGCACACGAGGCGGCGCGAGCCTTCCCTGCCTGGGGGGGCGGCAGGCAGGCAGGCAGCGGGGCGCGGCAGGGGCTTCCTCACCCTCCCCGGCACCGCCGTGTGACGAGGACAGGGGCTCCGGCTTCCCCTGCCCCCGCGCACCGCTTCGGGAGGGCGTGGGTGTGTGGAGGGGGAGAGGTGGCTAGCTTCGGAGGAGCTCGGCTCACGTGTTCCGCTCGGGGAGAGCGCTGCTTGCTGAGCGCGGTGGGCTCAGGCCCACGCTGGGACTCCTCAGTCCGTCGGCGATCTCTGCCGGCCCGGCCGCGGCCGACCCGCTGGACCGCACTTGTTGCGCGGAGAGTCTTCCCGCCGGTGGAGCCAGCGCTTCCCAGCGCCGGGAGCCTATCGCTTCCCGTCACGGGAGCCGCTCAGAAGGGGCCGCGCCAGGCCCGGATGCGCCCCGTCCCCACACAGGGCCCGACCCCAACAGGGAGCCCTTCCCTCATCGCTCCATGCCGTCGGCTACACACTCATTCACAAGGAAACAACCTGTTAACTATGTGTCTGACCGCTAATACCGCTTCAAAAAATCCAAATTAAGTATTCTAAGTGAGTCAGGCAGTTTCATCACAAAAACTGGTATAGCCGTGGTTCTCTGTATTTGGGGTACAAACTACCTGTGCTACGTGGACATCAGGAAATACGCCTTTTCCACCAGCTCTTTTTTGTTTTTTTTCCAGGTGTCAATATTTCATCACAAATCTTACAATGTTTGATACAGAGTTTCTAGAAAGAGCCGTTTGTGTGGCAATCCTGGCTTGCATTCACACATAAAGTCAAACTAAAGATTTTGTACCTATGAAGGAAACTTTCAAAATGCGATCCAATAGACCCCAAACCCAGATGAATATTTAAAAGCATTCAAAACTTCTCTTGTATTTTCTATATTTTGACCCAGCAACACTGGTTTCAAAAACATGTTCTGAGGCAGTAGCCCATTACTTGATTGCCCTTTAATTTTTTCAGGTCAGTGTAAGTCCCTTGGGAGTCTGGAATTATTGCAAAGAAGCCTGATAAACAATTTAATAGCCAAAAAACTATGTATATCTCCAAAACTGAAATTTTATTACTATACTACACCTGTCTCCCTCTCCTCTAACTGACCCCAAGAGAAGTTTATCATGTCAAATGCTATTCTTTACTTTTTTGCTTTCAATGTTTTGGTTTGTCGTTTGAGGGGGGTTTTTTTTAAGTATCTGGTTGTAGCATTCTTTACTCATGTGTTGAAGAAGTACTATGCTTAAAATAATATTGAGGAGTTCAGAAATTTACAATTATAATCATCTCTGTAAATCCAGTGCATTCTTTTATATTTACTCCATATATATCTACTTCCTGTAGATTCTGGCATGTTTAGTAGGCTTTGCACCATATAGGAGGTTGGGGTTATAGTTACTTTTTTTCATTTGCCACTACCTTCACTACTGTTTGTTGTCAAATTGTAGTGGGGATTTTTTTTTTTTTTTTGTCTTTTTTTTCCCCCTTATAAATCTAAATACATCTTGCCCAGATTTGTTTTGCCTCCTTTGCTGTTATAGTAATACCGTCTTCGAACCTGTGTATCGCTTTTGTAATATTCCTGTTTTCTCCTTTCATGACACTGACCAGATTCCATCTGATTAAGTGAGCTAATACTCATTCGGTTCATCCACTGAAGTAGATACTCTTCCTTATAAGGGAGACTGAGGAGTGCATGTTGAGTGTTTATAGCAGAAAAGACACTGGAACTGAGTTTGTAAATCTTGGTGAAATAATGGATGTGACTTTATAGAGCAAAACTCTGGTCCTCATGAAACCATCAATAAAAGTGATAATTAATCAATCAGGATTTTGCCTGGAGTATTTAATTTTAGAAGGAAAAAAACCCCAACATATCAACAATCAGAATGTTACTAATAAAATGCCATGGCATGTCTTGCTCATTTGTTTGTTCAGTGTGGTATTCCGCTTCCCTCTTCATGTAGCTAGGCCTTTTTGTACAATTAGATTATTTTTAGTAAGCTTTTGGATGTCTTGTAAAATGCCTACCATATTTAGGACATTGTGATAGTATAAACAATGACTAGGTAGTGTTTTCTCTTGTTGCTAGTGTATGCCTTTGTCTTTCTCATGTTTTAGAAGGTCAGGAAAAAATTACTGCCAAAACCACCTCCCTTGCTCTTATAATCTGTCTACTTTCTGATTCAGATATTTCAGAAGGCACCTAAAATGTCCAGGAATAGACAGACATTTAGTAAAACACCTCTAGCAAAATCCTTCACATTCAGTTGTTGTATTATGGAACATGGGGGAATATATCCTCTATCCATTTTATTCTAAACAGAATTTAAGTGTAATTATTATTATTAGCTGTACAAAAGTTCCATACTTTTAAAATCCTAGTAATCTTACTGCTGCAATAACATCACCTTTTCCAAAATAATTTTCTTTGAACATCAATACATTTAGATGTTTCACTTTCGTTGGTTATTTCTGTTTTGTTTCAAGAACAGCTAATAAATAACCATCTGTGTAGTTCAGCAGCAGTATGAGTAGTTGGTGGTGTATGCTTGGTGAAAGACTATAAGAATTAAGAAGCACACAAAGGTATTTTCTGTCAAACCCAAATTGGGTCCCTAGAGTTGCTGGGAAAAAAATAGCATCCACACTCACAGTCAAGAGTCCAAGAATTTCCCTGAGCACTTTTTGACATCTGCAACATTGTAGGGCAATGAGGTACACAATTTAAGAAAACATTGTGTGAAAAATATTTTATTTCAAGCCACTTACCTGGTAATTTCCTTCAATAGCCATCAGTTCTTTTCTTAAAAAAATAAATACATAGATTTCCTGTTCACCGAACCATGCCATTCATGAATGAATACACTGTCATATCATCTTCAGTTATATTTCAAGAATCCTAGTAAATTTAATGTCTCCTCTATTGGAAGTCATTCTATATTTTCAAAAAAGTGTTTTGCCAGTTTCTACACTTTTCCTAATCCTATTCAAGAAAATCATAGTGCTTCTCAATATTCAAGTTACAAGTTCAATGGCTTTATATAGGTGCATCATAAATACCTTCTGGTTTATTTCTGGGTTTACATATATATTTTTTTTAATGATAACACTTTTTTTTTTCTGATAATCTCATTTCCACGTTTGAATGCTGCTAAGCCGTAAGCTGATGTTTTCTTAGAACTCCACACAACTCGAGTGATTTTTGCTGTGTGGAAGTCATTCATTTAGTTTGGCTTGTTTTCTCCCTTGCATATTACTTCCATTTTTCAGCACAGAATTTAACTTGCCATTTTATCATTCAGTCACACAGTATCATGAGAGCTTTCCACAATTCTTCACGGTCAGCTTTTGTTTTTATTACCATGAATAATTCAGCATCATCAGCAAACTTGGTCGCCTCGATAAACACTCTTTTTTCCAGATCGTTTAAGAATATGCTGAACAGCGCAGGTCCCTGTGGTACACTACCAGTGACCTCCCTCTATTGAAAAAATAGACAATTTTTTTCCCCCTCCTTTTAATATCTTTTAATAATCCAGTATTGGTAACTAATAATTGATACATTATTAATGTATTGAGTAATGTACCTGTTAATCCTGTATCATCTTAGATTCTCTGAAGAGATTTGGGCATAGATTTTTTTTATTTTTCTTTTTTTAATTATATCATGTTGTTTCAATCAGGCTACACCAAAACTCAAGCTTAGTGACTCTTTCAAAGAATACGATGCTTTTTGCTATTAGATGCACTTAACACAGTAACAACTCTTCATTTGTTCCTACTCCCAAACTAAATAGCCCTGTCTGTTTAGTTTCCTCATCTTATTAACAGCAGTGTCATTGAGTAGTGTTGCTTAGTACAACAGATCCTCTGGATATTATAGGAAAGGTTGATCATTCAGTTTACCAGTCTTTGTTATATTAAACCACATTATTCTATCTTAAGCCAGTTCTTATCAACTTCATAAATTCCCCAGATGCCTTTGAGCAAAGTCCCAACATTTATTAGTAGCTATTCATCTTTTTGTGCTCCTGTAAACAACATCCTTAACATTTCTCCCCAGCAGTCTGTGTTGATTTCCTTTGTTTTATTGAACTAAGTTTTGAAGGTATTGAGTACCTCTTACAAGCACAGTGCCCTAAATAAAAATGTCTTTTTCAAGTTCAGGTCAGAACTCGTCTTGCTGGTCTGAATCCCAGAGGCTGGTCTCCAACATTTTATTTCTAGCATCCTTGCTAGAAAGACAGCTTATCTTGAGGGGGCTGAGTGTATTACTGCGCTCTACCATCTCAAACACCAAAACGTGACATAGCTCGTACCACACTTCAGAAAACATTCATATGGGTCCAAAGGTCCATTCTTGACAACTAGATTATTATTTGCCTGCTCACTTTCCCTCTCTTGCTTGTACTATATCCACCTGGAAATTTATTTTTCAGAGCAAATTCACCTTTTTCTACCACTGTGATTAAACACATGTACATTTCTTTTCTTCAGGGCTGGAGATCAGTTTTACTTTTTTTTACAAGAATTATATTCCAATGGTGATGACAAACATCTTTCACTATAGGGTTTTCTTAGGTTTTCCCTCAGCTGACTGGTAGTGAAGGTCATGTTGGGGGTCATGTACAGCCAGGGCTACAACTCTGGGAAGAAAGTGTTACTCTCTCATGGAAAAGAAAGACACTGTGAGGATGGTAAGGCGACAGAAAGTGCCCAGAAAGGTTGTAGATGCCCTATCCCTAGAAGTGTTCAAGGCCAGGTTGAATGAAACTTTGAGCAATTTTAGTGGAAGGTGCCCCTACCCTTGGCAAGGGGGTTGGAACTAGATGATCTTTAAGGTCCCTTCCAACTCAAGCCATTCTATGATTGATTATTTTATTTTATTTTTTTACTGAATGCAAAGTTCTCTGTTGAGGTTATAAGACAAAAGAGTAGGAAGTTCTCTGGTTTTTGACCTAAAAAAATGTATAGATTCTTCTGTTGTCATAAACAGGTATCTAAGTGCTGTCCTGGTATTCCACAAGACATGGATGAGATATTCCAACACTAAATCTGTGATTGCTCTCCAAGTATATTAGTAAAGTAACTGGTTGTGAGAACCTAGTTTTCACCTGACTGTGCTATGGCTGACCAATACTGATGAGGACTGCTCCATTAATGATATGTGCTTTTACCAGCCTAGAACTTTATGTTGCAGACAGCATACCTGTCCCACTTACTAGATGGTCATACAACCCATTAAAAAAATCTCTAACCACAATACTTTAAAAATCATTATTTCACGTTTATTTTTATGTGTTACATAGAAGACACACAATCAGAAAAGGCTGCCTTTAAGTCCTAGAGACTCCCTCACTATTACAGTAGCTTCTGTCAATCATTATTGCAGGTAACAAAGGTTCTCCATTTGAGGATCTTGCAAAGTATAAATTTAGGGACTTCAAGATGATTTTTATTTTTGAGCTGAAGATGCCTGAATTTTGGCCAATGGTATTTATATATAAGGGTCTGGCTAGCTTAACTGAGCTCAGCCAATTGGTCCAGTGACTCCCTGGCAGGTGGTTGCTTTGTGCAAATTAATGCCCAGTCTGGCATGATGGTAAGTGATGGCTGGTAGCTGAGAGGTGGCAATGATTAACCTACTCATCTGATAAGCCTGGTTTGGTAGGGGGAACTTTTCTTCTGTCCCAGTGCAGAAATAAAGCAAATCCACTGCTGCAGGTGAACTAAACTTATCTGTCTTGACTTTACACTGAAGCTATGTAGGTGGACTCACAGTCATTTTTATCAGAGGAGAAGCCCAAGACCCCAACCCTCCTGCTTCCAGCTGCTCAATCACAGTCCAAGAGCCCTTCCTGCTCTGCACCCTGCAGACAGAAGCAAGCTCAGGCCAGAGGTTTAATCCACAACCTGAGTAAATATCCCAAAACTAGTTTTAGATGTCAGCTTAAGGGGCTGCTTAGGTGTGTTCTGACTTACCCTCTAACTTGCAGACCAACAGTGGACAGAAGACTTCATGTACAATACACAGGGAAGCCAGTCTTGTACAAGGTCCAAGTTTGCCTAATTTTACAAACATGGTAACTATGATTACTAAAAAGGTGACATAAAAGAAATGGAGTTTTTTAAGAAAACCTCAAGATGATCAAGGAGAAGAGTCCAAATTGCTGATAACATAGTAAATTAAAGCAATATATTCCCTAACAGTGCAAGAAAACTCACATCAATTTCAAAGAATGTTCTTCGCACAGCTGGACTGAAATGGGACTTCTGCTATTGATTTCAGGAATACCAGAATGTGAACTCTGAATTCAAATCATTTAAAAGGAGTAAAAAGTGTTTCACAGTAATTTTTAAAAGGTCATATAAGTGACAGATGAGCTCGCCTTTCTACTTTACTGTTTGATATTAGAAAACAGAATTCTTTTTCTACAGTTTTTCCAAAACTGTGCTCTTGTAACATCTCATCCTACAGAATTTCTTCCGAACCCTTTTATACCTTATGTAGAAACAGCATTATGTTCCTGGGCTATTTTAATAGGGATTATTTTGTGGACTTCTATAAGGCTGCATAAATTATCAAAAAGAATATCATAGAGGAAAAATATTTTCAAATGGATGCTGTCCATTGTGGTGAAAGATACTCAGAAAACTTTTAAGTGTTACAGAAAAATGTCTTCAAAGAGGACATGGCAGAAATGCATTTTTAAAAAAATGGAAATATTCAAAGCAGGCATCTCTTTTTGTGGTGAAATCCTCTAAGAGGCATTCCTCCAGAGTAAGAATCTTTGAAAATGAAATCTCTTAACTGAAAACTTTGAAAGCAATAAACCATTCCTAAAATTGAAGTCAATATTTCCTTGGCAGAGTATAGGATTTTCTTAGAGGGAGAAAAGACGGCACCATTCTTAGCTATAGAGGTGGTCAACCCCTGCTTCTTTTAGCAGAAGGAATATAATTCCTTCTTACTGAAAGGACTTTTTCTAAAAACCTTTTATCATAATCACAAAGTTATTAAACTACATTATAACAGTATTTTTAACAATAAACAGTATTGGTGGCAGTATACTCTTTCCTCACTGGACAGGCAGATCCATACACACTGCTGATTTGAAAACAGCTTCTTCATTGTTAAAGATGTAAGTAAGAAAGTCCATTGAGTGGAGCTTGTTGGAAATATTTACGTGAATTATACTCCCATGGAGCGATACTATTTTTTGGTAAAAGTAAAACTTTTCACAGAAAACAGTAAATTTGCAGTATATTTTCCACATCAGAATAGTATGTCTTTTGGAATCTGGACTTTTCCAGGATGAGAACCTATCCAAATTTTTCCCAAATAGCACAGTTCAGAGAGTAGTTTCTGGTTAAAAGCTTTAAAGGGAAGTGATGTGGAAGCATAGATGTGACAACAAAGTGAAGTAAATAGCCTATATATATGTTAGAAAGGAAACTGTGAAAAGACAGTTTGCTCATCATGCCACACTGAAACATCATGGCCTTTACGATGACTTCTGTTGAGGCATTTCTTTGAGCAATGCAAGGAGATGCATCTATATTATCATTTAAAGAGGCTGACTATTTTGGCACTAGACTAACTATTGAGGCAGGAGTTCACTGCAGCTGACCCAAAGCCAAGGGAAAGTTGAAACTATTCTGGGGGCAAGACATTGGAATTTAAAGCAGCCTGGAGAGAGAGACAGTCTCTTTTGAATTCAAAAATTCAGAAATTAGAAGATAAAATACATATTTCCCACCTGAATGGCCACTTTCTCTCTTACTTAGGGGGCTCATGGGAGCAGCATTGTGGTCAGCTTCTGATTCTGGCTGAGTGAACCTACAATGGTGCCAACCACTTTCACACAGTTCCTACACTCAAAAATATGATGGATATCAAACAACATAGTGTCTTCCCCACTCTTCCCTATCTTCTCATGCTGCCCTCACAACAATCCTCACTTCAGGCTTTGGATGTCATAAACATGCCTAGGAAAATGCAAATCAGGCAATGCATTGTGGCATTCTGTTTTTTAATTGCTTTGCTTTACATACTCTTCCCACTTGTCTGTCTAGCAGCAGTTTAACTGGAGTCACTTAAACACCTCTCTGTATTAAGTATTCTAGATAAAATTACTCTTTCAGATCTACTCAGATGAAATATTTTTTAGCAGTGTCACAGAACTGTGATTCCTGTAACATGCAATAGTGGGAGATTCGATATGAATATGCAGGTAGCAAGTTTGTCCCAAATGGCGTACCCTATATGACAGAGGATTTTTTAATAACAGCTTATAAATGGGATCTGGTTGTGAGTTTTAGGGAAACAGTCAATCACAGATTATAATATCCAGATTGTGAGGACCAATTACAGTGTTCAGCTGCTATTACAGTATTTTCAGTTACTGAATAAATACCGTCAATACAGCTGGCCATACTGAGTTTAAGTAAAGCTACAAATACCTGCAAGACCATTTGAAAACAATCTGCCCAAAATAGCTGCACAAAAAAAAAAACAAACCTCAAAAAAACTCTCTGTAGCACTGCCTCTCAAAACACTTCTGAACTAGGCTGCAGGCTTCCTCTGCCACCCATGAAGCCAGCAGAGACACAGCACCCTGCCTTCGTGGGCAACAAAGCGGACAGCAGCCATGCTCAGGGTTCTTCCACCTCTTGCAGCCGACACACAGCCCCAGAGCTTCTGTAGCCTGGGTCCTTAACTGTACCCTCTGTCAAGCTTTTCTGCATCTAAAACTCTCCCAGCATTGTACCCAATGCTTTACATTAATCCAGAAGAAAACACCAAAGCCCCTTCCCAGGCTGTTGCTCAAGCTTGGAGTGGTAAATTTACTCCCACCCTTTGAACGAGATTTTTAGGGAGATGGGTACCCCTACAGCTCTGGTATGGCAGCTGGTCTGGCGATCATGAAGCTGTGGTATCATGAGAATGAATGCTTGGGTCATCTGAAAAAGAGACATCACTATCACGAGCAGAACTAGTGACTTCTGCTGTGTCTTAGGCTACAAGGCTAAAAAAGCACCAGAAAGCAATCCGTGATCTAATGCTTGCGGTTTTTGTTCCATTCCTCATGCTCCACGGGAATTTCATGCTATGTTAGCTATAATTTAAAGCTGACCTGCTACAGCAAACAAAAATCACACTTACAACAAAG
The DNA here is from genome assembly GCA_025345505.1 of Todiramphus chloris collaris. Classification (NCBI taxonomy): domain Eukaryota; kingdom Metazoa; phylum Chordata; class Aves; order Coraciiformes; family Alcedinidae; genus Todiramphus; species Todiramphus chloris. The sequence continues at coordinate 14,542,778 of JANVCC010000034.1, forward strand.
CAAGGACAACAGATCAGGGACACCTCAGTGATTTTCCTTGTCAAACTTAACTCTTCTTGTCTTTGTAATTTGGAAATAATAGAAAAATCCAAATGTTTCCAAGGTCACAAATATTCCTCTCTAGACTAAATGGTAATTTCTATTTGAAAATTGTGATTTGCTCTATCAACCATACAAAGCAGATACAGTTTTCTTTCATATGTAGCATAAACAGTTTCAGAAACATTATGTGGTAAAAGGCACATCAACTCACTCTGAAAACTGAATTGAAAATCAACAAATTAGAGATAGAAGTCATAAATAATCCTGTTCTTAAATTTACTATGTTTCCAGAATGGATATTATTAAAAAAAAAAAAAAACCCAACAACACAAACCCACAAAACCTCAGTTTGCCATCCCCAAAACTAATGTGCTTTATAATTTTGTGAGTAATCTTCTGTGTAGTCTGCTGTCCTTTAGGAGTGCTGATATAGCTGAAGAAGAAGAGCAGCTTGTCACACTGCACTACTAACTATCTGCTTGCAAACTTCAGTGGATTTCTGGCCATGTGTGACATAATATCTCATTAACCTTTTGCAATATCTGAACCCAACAAATATATCTGCATTTTGAGAATAAACAGCAGCTATCTTCTCATCTCCTCCCATGAAGAGCATCAACTATCAACAAATACCAACAGCAGTATGAGATGCAGTCCAGTGATATGTTGGCTTTTCAAGACTTGGACCATAGCAGTCATCTTTATGTTGAATTTACCTGTCTATAGTTCTTATTTTTTACTTCAGGTATCAGTCCAATACTGTGATTGATGTCTAATGTGATGATTTAACCGATGTAAGATACAATCTTAAAAGGGCAAAACTGATAATATACAACCATCATAGGCACAGAATGTGTAAAGCAGAAGTCATTGCTCTGTGATAAGTAATCAAAATACTGTATTGCTGCAGTCCAGGTGCAGGTTTTCAAAGGGGTTGGAGTGTCAGGGTATTCATATCCCTCCTGGTTTCTGCACAAGGGCAGGCAGAGTTAAGCCTTGGCCTCAGGGCACAGAAACTTGCCAGCATGAGTGAGAAGGGATCAAGGCCACTGACACACACAAGTGCTCATCATGATGAACGGGATACTCGAAGGCATAAAATATCTCCAACCCAACCTGAGGCAATGTAGCTCCCTCCAATTAAAGACATGCAGTATTGAACAAAATATAGGTCTGCACAAACATGGTCCTAAAAGCTGCAGGGACTCTGTTTACATATATCTAGACTCCTTTTTCAGCTCTGTATTATTATTTCAGTTCAGACACAAATTGCCCTGCACAGATTTACATTCTTAGTTGTATTTATATTTCAAAAGATTGCTGGGATCATCCCAGACTTAAAGCTTAGGGATCACCAGACCTGAACCTTAAAAACTCTGGTTTTTAATTGTCTAATAGCGCTAAAGGCATGTTCTTAATGGTATAGAAACAGAAAGCATACATGCTCAGTTGAAAAGTTTTGGTGTACAACATATTTTTATTCAGATAGAACAATTTTTAATTTTTTTTTTTTTTTTACAGGTAAACAGTAGAATAAACCAGCAGGCTGTTATTACAATATCTAAGGTACGTCTGCTTCTCAGCTTGCTCCTTATTTGCAGTGTGCTTCCTCAGCCTGTCACTTCTGGAATTAGATGCAGTGCCGTGTTAAAACCATACTCAGCTGGACAATGCATTAATAGTGAAGGTTGAGAGTAGCAAAAATACAAAGCCAACAACTTCAGGACTAATTTTCACATTCTTTTGCCTTCCTCACTTTCAGTGGGTTTTGCTCTGTTTTTCTCGTAAGGACACAAGTAAAGCAAAGCAGGCTGGGGTTCCCCAGAATTAATACATTAATAGCATTAATGTGTTAGGGCTTATTCTTCGAAGTAAACTAGTCTGAGTGTCAGCTAAACTTAAGGTGCTCAGTCACGTAGAGTGAGGGCTTGACTGGAGCACTCTATTCTGGTGAAGTTTGCAACTAGATGTGAAGATTTAATAACACGTTGCACTTAGGTGTCATAAGCACCTTTCATCCAAAGATCACACATGCTGTACCAGTATAAATTAAGTCTCACAACTCCTCTGTAAGCTATATAATAATAATTATTATTATATGGTTTTATTGTTGAACAAAATGATTCATTTGAAGTCACAGAGCAGAAGTGTGGCAGCACAACAAGAAAAGGTTTGTGATTGAGTCCTGGGTCTCTCATTGTGACTACAACAATACCTTCAAAACTGTAATACTCACAGTGGGATTCTTCAGTAACAGGACAGTGAGACCTTTGAATTGCATACCTGCAACAATAAAATATTCCATAAAGACACAGATTAAAATGAAAATTTTATGGGACTACAAAAATTGAATTTTGAATTCTCAAATATTCAAGAATTCCTAGGTTCTGATCGTCTACAGACTTCCTCTGGGGTGGTATTACACTCTACATACTAATCTTTCTGTGAAAAATACAACAATCCCAACTGTTACGGTCAAAAAGATAATTTTGAAACTATTTCACTCCTGGAGGTACAGATAGTCTGACATACTATCTGTCTGAGGTGTGTGACCTGCCTTACTAAACTGAAGCCAAAACATCAGCATAGCAATACAAATATCAAGATTTTCAACTCATTTAGAGACTCTCAGAGTAAAAGGTAGGACATGAAGTCAAACACCTCAAAGCTACTGCATCCTAAAATGGTTGATTACTGTCATGCATAGTGTCTATCAAGAGCCAATAATAAGCCACAAGCATTTATCTCCTTTATAGGCTTGTATAAAATATGGAGTATTTATAGGTTCAGAGCAGATTTGGACATTGTCTTACCAAGAAAGTGTATCACTTCTCAATGGTCAATGATTTTTAAGTAGTCTCATTAAGACCAGGGGATTTTGGTGCCGAATCTAACAAAAGGAAATTGAGCATCTCTGGAAAAGTAGGGGCCCTTAATCATCCAGAAAGAGAACTTTGAAATTGCCTCCTAAATTAGCTAAGAATCAATAATACATGAGGCAAAGCAGAGGGGAGAGATTTGATTTTGAATGACCTGCTGAGCAATCCACAAGACAGGGAAGAGGGAAGAAAAGGAAGACAGCTGGTGGGTGTCTCAGCTGGTGGCTCACTGCCGTCCTGCAGCCTGGGGACCGAGGGAGGGCATTTCCTTACAGCATGGATTCATTAGCCACCCACAGCCTATCAGCTGCTTATAAAGAAGACAGGATAAGAAGGACAAGATATAAATTTGGTTTTCAAATAAATGTACTTCTCTTTCTACACTTGCCATTGCAACTTGGTCTACTTTGGATTTTGTAAAGAAATACGTTACTTTAACACAGCTTCAGCTAAGAGTAAGATTTCAAGGCTAGTGGCTAAAATCACACCATTCGATCTCCGTAGCTGTAATGATCCATATATCCAGGTTACTGGAACCCTTTTGCAATGCCCACTCCCTATTTCTCTAGGTATTGAACGGCGAGCTACACTCTTTAGGCAACGATGATGCAATAAGTACTTTTGGATGACCTGCATGAGCCATGTAGATGACAGAATATGCAGAAAGAAGAGAGAAGAGTGCTGGAAAATAATGATGTTTTGGTTTTTCTCTACATTTACAATTGTCATAGCTTGTTAATAAAAGCATGCAGATGTTACTTAAGCTGAAAGTGGTGTAGAATTTCCAGCAAAGCAGCACTGACTCCACAGATCTGGCTGCAGAATTTAACTTGTTCTTACTTCCGAATACATAGGACCTTTATTAAATGCAACAAGAATAAATGTAGTTTGAAGACAGGGAGAGCTGCTTTTATGTTCAGGTTTTTGCTTAATTTAAATGTAATTGGACTAGTGGAAATTCTAACATGACTTGTAACTGAAAAACATTATACACTGTATTAATTTACTCTTCATTAAAATTTTAACAAAAGCTAGAAAACAGCACTCCTGAAGAGACTAAGAAGGAAGACGAATACAGAAGCCCCTCTGTGAAACTGTTCTGTTTAGGCAATGGGATTTCTGATCAGATAAAATGGAAAGCTGGGGAACAGAAGCTTTCCACAACCCAGTAGAGCTGCCAGAAGAAATTCCTGGCGGGTTTAACGCTGCTGACCATAGCTTCGATGCAGCTAGCTTTTAGTTTCATGTTTATCCCCTGAGTCACACTCTATGGCAGCTTTTCACGTTACTGCCTTGCCCCAGCCTACATCCTTATAAAGAAAGAAGCAGTACTTAAGTACATCATCAATAGCAGCACAACGGTAAGTCCCTGGCTTGTTGTGCACCACCTTCCTCCTAGACCAGCACAAGTCTTTCTTTTTCTCTGAACACCCTTCATTTAATGTGACACAAAAAGAAGAAAATAGCTTGTACTGTATCAGAGTTATCAGAAGGAGTGTGCAGGGATGAAACCATAAGCAAAGAGATAAACATTTTTTTTTTCTATGTGTTTTTAAACACACCAGTGCTGATTACATAACAGCCAGGATCCTAGAAACCAGGGCCTAAAACACCATTTTTATGTGAGGAAGAAAGACAAGAAACATATTTTTTCAGAGTTAAATAAGTAATTTAGTGACCTGCAAAAAGTTAAAATATTTTCAAATAAACATAGATCAAGAGTGTATGTTACCTATCTTTGCATTAGAGACAGCAGCTGAAGCAGCAGTGACAATACTGGGCACAGTCCAGGCTCAGAGTTCTTGAGGAGGGGTCCTTTGAAAAGCCCTTGGCACAGGAAGAACCAGTCAGGCTTGGAGAGTTGAAGTGATTCATCCAGCAAAACGTAACACAGGTGAGACTAGAGCCTGGCTATGGTGGCACTCAGTCCAAAGCTCTGAGGAGAAGACAAGTTCCCTGGCTAAACAAACTACTTCATTACTATCTAAATGCTTCCCAAACAGTGGAGAACTTCCCTTCAGTTGGTGCATGACCTAACCCAGGTCTGGAATATGCTGTCTTCCCTCTACTAATGCTATCCCTGCTCTGTGGCCAAGGTTTTGCATATCAACTTGTCTTTATTTTAGGTTTATTTTGATGTTTTGCCAAGAGAGATTCTCGTATCTCTCAACAAATTGGATCAATGCATATTACAAGTTTTTAAAATGCAGAAAGTGTGATTTACTGGTAGCATATGTCAGGCTATGGTGTATTTCTTTAAACTTTGTTTATTCTAGCTTCTGCAATACCTGAAAATTAGCAGTGAGCTTTTTTTCCTCTTTAAGCAGATTGAAGGATGGCAAAATTTTAATGACTGTTGAGATGAGCACTTAATTACTGAACCTCAAGCCACTTCACTGAGGACATAGTTTTTGATTGAAATAGCAGCTTGCTGGAGCTGTGCTATGGTACTTGCTTTGAGAGATCTAGCTTACAGACAACTGCTCCTTCCTTTAAGTAGCAGTAACTTTCTCATCTGCCTCAAGCAGTTCTTTGAGATGTCACACATCAAAACACAGCTTTTCTTCGTCCTAATAGGTAGCAAAGAGTTCAGAGTTTTTAGGTTCAGAAGCTGATGTAGTCTTGTTTTGACCTTTCTCAACGTGCAGAATGCCCTCCAGTGCTCTGCACTGGAGTGTGGCAAACACAGCAGAATCCCCATCAATCTCATGAAGAGAGGCAGTACAGCTGAGCTACACCACAGTTTAAGAGCATTGCCCCTATATATTAAAATCTGATGTTGCAGCCCATTTGCTGCAGTGGTAGGTGCCTTGATAGCTGCAGTTAGCTTGCTGAATATTCAGCAGCAGCTCTGTGTTCCTCAGCATTTCCCTAGCAGCATTTAATATCTTTTAATTAAAAGCAAGCAATAATAACAATATACCTTAACCAAATGTTATCAACAAAAAAATGTTTGATCTTTTTTGTTCGGAGTGAGAAAGCCATTGCCACCCCTATGGCATGATATATCTTTTCTAGCTATTGTTTTCTCTGGTTAAGAGGTAGCTATTGCCAGAGTGACACATAGCACTACACTTCCAAGCCTGCATAGCCAACAGCTCCTTCCTTCCCTGGGGTTAGAAACTTCAACTAATGCCTAAATCTATGTAATAGATCAGTGTAATGCTTTGGTTTTATTTATAATGCTGTTCTCCTCCTAGCATTTGACAGAGGTACATATCATTACCATCATCTGGTAGCTGAAGGAGTTGAGACAGGGTAAGCTATTGCGATTAGCCCACTTTGACAAGCACAGGGATTTGGAGGAACGGAGCTTTTCTCATACCATCTCAAGCTCCTTGAAGTCAAAATCAAAAGCAAGACAAAACATATGTTATACTTCCAACTCACTGGGAGATTTTTCAGTGGCCTGCCACTTTGAGGTATGTCAAACCTCAGAGAGAAGAATAAGAAGTGAGAAGGCAAATGAAGAGTATATGAAGTGAAGCGAAATGTGAATAACAAAGTGTCCATAGATGTACGAACGAGTTAGAAGACCTCTGAGAAAGGTACTTGCATAATCTGTTATAGACAACTTCTGGCATCCAAATTAGGTGTGATGCAGATTTTTTCACCCTTCATCTATTGTTGGCCTCTTACCCAAAACATGAAGCACACTCCATTCCTTCATCCACCAGGCAATGAAAAATATTCCCCATTTTGAAAAGACATATTTAGTAATATAATGTGGACGTATGTGGAGTTTTAGTTACAGAACCAGGCATGTAATCATTGTGCAGTAACACATGCCATTTTTGCCAGGATCAAAGAGGGCTGCAACTCACAATCAAGATTAGTAGCTCTGGAAGCCCCTGAGGTAGGATTTTCCCTGCTTTTTAGAAGTTAGGATCATAAGTTTCCTGTATGACCAGTAGGTGGTAATGAAAGGGCAATCCAAGTTATACATTTAATTTCAAACACTTCAGCAGTAACTACACAATGCAAAAATACTCCTGTAAAACTCTGACTTGCTGCTTGCCATGCAGTCACATCAATAATTTTGATTTACACACAAGCTGCATAAAGTTAAGACATGCTTCATATGCTGTGCCTCACCATTCAGACAGAAAAAGTGGGAACATTTCCACAGTTTTTTACTTCTAAGGAATTTCATCTACAAGCAAAGGAGAGAGAATGTGAATCTCCAAGCTTTCCTGGGACAGCAAACTGATGTCAGCCAGACTCCAGCTGACCAAGTTGCAGTGCTGCTGGGCTGCTCTCATTTGTGTCAAGCAAAGAACAGGGACTGAAAATGCTCGTCCAGGACCAGAAAGGAATAAGATGCTGCTGGGTTGGCTGAACAGCTGGATGAGTCTTGCAGCAGGGCTCAGATATCACAAGATATTAGACATTACTGCTAATGAGTCAACAAAGCACAATTTGCAGTGCAAAATAGTTGATAGTTACTACTTCAGAGCTGTATATTGTTGCATGAAGAGAAGCTAAAATTACTCTTTATGATAAAGTTAATGTTGTACAGTTTGTAAGTTAGTTATAACAGCACCTCAAGCATTTCTATAAAACTTAATTTAATATTGCAACTCATTAAAAATCTTATTATAGAAACCACTTACCAGCTTTATAAATGCATTTTTATATTATTAGGGAAGGATCTTAATAAAGATCAATTTGAATGCAAAATGCACACGTAGAGTAAGTTGCTTATAGTAAAACTAGATAAATGAAATTTGCTGTCAGCAACCCTCCCTACTAGTTTCTTTGTCAGTTACAAACTGTAATTTAGACTTTTTTCTAATAGAAAGAGCACGCCAGAGAACTCAAGCGATTGAGATTATAGTACCAGCATTGTCCATTATCTGAGGACCAAAATATGCCAGAGCAGGCAATGACAAGCATGTGCAGTTGATTATAACAAGTGATCTAACTCACATCCATAGAAATTTCTATCTCAAGTTATAACAATTCTTTAATAGTGAAAATGAGATGAAATATTGAATCTTAGGAAAAGTCTGTAGTGTAGCTCTGGTGAAGATGAAGGTTTGATCTACTTAGAATAATACTTGTTATGTTTGGATACTAAACAAGCTAGCGTTATTATTTTTATTGAGTATCATATTGTGACATTGTATGGTGATATACCAGTGACCTAAAAACAAGCACGTTCCACCTACATAACTGTTTTTTAAATGAGGCGATAGACTAACAGTGATTAATGAATGATTTATTATCAGACTAGAAACCAATAATGGTTTACATCATCTGTATTCTTCACTGACGTTATTTGTAGTTCCTATTCATAGCATGTAAATTTTAGAAGCCGATAAAATTTGAATCTTATGTGATATTTTTATACTTGGGTTTTAAATTTTGTGCACTAAGACATTCAAGTAGGTAGCATTTTAAATCTTTATAAATAAAAAAATTTGTTGTTTGCAATACCACTTAGTTAATCTGCAGATGCCCACCTTAATGGATTAGTAGTGTTTGCTATGTACAAAATAAATGCAAAAGGTCAGTTTATTATCCCCAAAAACTACTGTGAAGTCATCAGAGAATTAATTTTGTTATTCTGCTGAAGCTGCATGCAATCACCAAGGTTCATATAGGTGAAGTATTATTAAGTTCTGCTCACTGACATACCACAACACACACAATAAGAGCTAAGTAGTGCAGGCCACTGAAATTACTCTTATGTGCATTCAGATTGTTTTTTAAAACAAAATTTTCAGCTACTTGGACAGATGCCCTGCAGATGCAGCTAATCTGCCATAGCTGCTCCCTGGTTTTTCTCACACATCTCTCCCAAAGTGCTCCTGTGAACACAGTGGAGCCAGCGCACGCTCCCCGTAACCCCCAGATAGCCCCCGCATGGCAGGATCCACAGTGGTAATTTACACTCTGTTGTGAAGAAGCTATCTGGGCCAGCATGAGTGAAAAACCTGCTCTATCTCCCATGGAAGCAGAAAGATGTGGGAAAGGATGGGGAGGGGTGGTAAGCCAGGGTTGCAGGCCCCGGGATAGGGCAGGCAGTGAGATATATAGTTATTAATACACTGTTAGTTGTGAAAATACCATACTAGACAGCAAGACCCACAGAGGCACTCAGCTCAGTGTGACAGGCACCCTTTCCCTTGGTGAGCTCTGGGCAATGCCAGACCAGGCTGTGCTGCTTGCACTGGTTCTAAACAAAATTTGGACAGTCAGTATTGTATTTCATCATCCTCTAGTGCATTTACTCATGACCCTTTCGTTCATCACAGTGATAGGTCTCACATTTACAAGTATGGAGCACTTAAAAAGAACGGGGCTTTTTTTTTTCTTTTCAATATCTGTTCCATTGATGCTGCCCTTGTGGGCTTTCTACTGCTGTACCTCACTCCCAATGCAAATGTCATCATCAGGTAAAAATAAACTTTAAGACTACCTAACAAAGTAGCTTTGTTTGCCTTTAGCAATTTAATATAGCTTCAGCATAAAAGTTTGCCCACATGTGGATGAAAAAGCTTCCGTGTATCCTTGTGCACTCTGAAGCTGACTTTTCTCTCCTCTGGGCCCATGGGCTGAACTGATTTAAAGGTGCCTGATCGTCTTTTAAGTACAAAGCCACAAAGTTCAGCTGGTGTCTTCTGATTAAATCTTAGCTCAAAAGTCAGAAAGCTGAAGTGGCAGCACTGAGCCCTACAACCAAAGTGCCTTTAGCAGTTCTTTTGTAGGGAGGCTGTTGACACAAGGGTTCAAGATAGTAAAAAAACGTAGTTATAATGTAATTATGACCACGCTCCTCCAATTTTGTAAATGCCTGATAGTTAAGCAAAATAATAAATATTCATTCATTACCAGGACTTACTCGTGTATGGCAAAAGCAGATTGAAATGTTGGGTTTTCTTCAAGTCGCAGATGTTAGGTTATCTCAGGTAAACAACAGCAGGTTCTGAGGCAGAATGCTGAACTTTGCTGCTCTATCTGCTGTGCTATCAAATAGGCTGTCGTGATCCCAGTTCTTACTGTGACATGCCAACAAAACTAGCTTTATATCACTTCTAAGAGTTCCATAACAGGATGTTATTCACTGCTAATGTATTTTGGTTCATATAAATACAAAAAGAATCTCTGGCAAATCATAGTGTATCACCCTATTATTTTTAGTCCATGTACGTAATTTACCTTATTCATTGCTACTGGGGCACCACAACTGATTCAGGGCTGTGATAGAGGCTCAAATCAAGTTAGAAAAAGAGCATTAGTATTACGATCTGTACAAAGTACGAACCAGAAAACTCAGATTCAATTTAGGGAATGAGAGTAGGCTGGAGATGCTTCACCTGTTCCTAATAATGTCATGAGTGCTACGCAACCAGATATGTTAGATAAGGATTTCCTGGTTTAATGGTGAGCATAAATATGGAGAAAGAGTGCTCTGATGATGCAAAATTACACATCTCTGTTGAAATAATGGAGCTAGAATGATCTAGCAGAGTGTCTGGAGACAGTTTAAAGATACAGTTTTCATGAAACTTGGCAGGACCATTCAAATCAGTTAGATGAGAAAGAGCTGGCAAATAATCAGAAAACATTTCATCTGTCAAAATTCAAAGCTTCCATTTCTGGGATTTCTGAAAAGCAAAGGGTGGCCAGATGGGTTCTGTTTGCTTCTCCCTTAATTCTACCAGTTAAATGGCCAACCAGTGGACTTAAAGTTACTGCATCTTGACAGAACAGTTAATCTTTTCTTCTTTCAGGACACTGATATATTAAATATTGGGGATCAGGTTTTATTTACTGCTCTTACTTTGTAATCCAATCAAATGAGTCTTCCCATCTGCGCTTAAAGCAAAGTAAGTCTTCTTTTCTAAACCATTCGTAAACAAATCCTCAGCATTCATTGTCCGATCTAAAATAGGAGGTATTTTATGTGACCACAGGAAGATCACTGTCAACAGAAAAGTCAGATGTTACATCACAAAATACATTCAAGCATACTGCAACAGACAAGTGTATGTGAACATTATATTTTTTGAAAAAAGAAATCCTAGCATAAAATTCTACCATCCAGTCCATGCACTGTATTCTGGGTATGTGGATGAAATAATGCACTAGGGAAGCTGCAATATACAATTAATAATTACCACACATTTCTCCTTCTCAAAATCATATTCTTTTCCATGTAATCAGATCTATTTCCTGATAAAGCTACTGTTCTGCTTGAAAAAATAAGATGCAAAGTGTCATAAACAGTAATGAATAACTTAAAGGCTTGCTTTGCATCTCCATAATGCTCTGGCTTGAAGGATCTCAGATCATGCTTCATAAACTTTAATTGAGCTGCCTATATCCCTATGACATAGGGAAAGATTACTTCCTGTGTTTTATAGCTAAATGATAGCAAGAGACATACAAAGGCAAATCCTGCCCTCAAGCAAATGGTCACAGAGAGTCTCCTCATTGCCTTACCAGTACAGTACTACACTGCAAGCAGCAATCTGAATTTATTTTATAGGTGAGAAAGAAGAAGATGCTATAGCTTTCAATATTAAGGAGCTGGGCTCTTCTAGGAGGCACCCAGGGGAAGAAAACAGTAGCCTGGTAAAGCAGGAGGCAGATGTTCTGCAGCTGCGTCTTTCCCTGCACTGCCAGCGGGCAGCACACCCGCACAGTTGTGACACCTGCCTCAGCACCTCTGCAGTCTGAAGACTGGGATTTTCCCCCCTGTTTCTCCATGTGCACTGCCAGACAGCACACTAGCAGCTACAAAAGCACCTCTGCTCTTAATCCTATTTCCATATTTTTAACATTCTCCCCAACACAAGTGACATGAGGAATATGCATGGAAGCTAATTATTCTGTCTTGAAATTGAGATTTCTGGTGTAAGACAAAGATTACAGCTTTTATTTTACATAGATTCACTTTTCACATGTCTTAAGTAGTTTCAGAAACTATACCATAAGCACAGGCACACAACAAATTCATGTTTTTCCAATTTTCTATGTTAACTCATTACTTACATTGTTCTTACTGTACTTGTTCTTATTGTTCTGCTTTGTGGCACCTCCTGGTGACCTACAGACACCCGTCCCAGAGCCCTCTGTCACTCTGCATGTGCAAAAGTGCTGTAGACACCTTCTGTGAAATACAGCCACTGCAAAGGGAGAAGTCATTTACAGGGGTGGTGGGGGGGGAGAAAGTAGGTAGCACAATTAGCTGCTGACAGAGACTTTTCAAATGCACATGAAGTAGAAATGCACTGTAGATCAACTTTGACAACTGGTCTTAGCACTGTTCTCTCAGCAGTCATCCTCCTCTCTGCTGTCCAAGACATTGTTATCAGCTAAGTCCTAGTCCCACTCCACGAATACTACTGTCATTGCTGGACAGACAGGACAAGAGTATATGCGAAATAGCATGCCTGAGTCATCATTTATTATTCAAATTTCAGTACCACATAAGCTGAGCCGAGCAACGTACAAACAAAAGAATGATCTTGCACCACAGGATGACATTAAGTGGCCATAAGAAACAAGTAACAGCTTCACTGAGACAAAAGCATTGTTCTATTTAAGTCAAAGCGTAAGTCTCAAACAGGTATAATCAAGAGTACAAGACAAGTGTGACAAACAGCAGGACACAAAGCATTTTACTGGGGGAAAAAAGGGCATGATTTGATTAGTAGTAATTTTCAAGACATATAACTGTCAGTGGTTTCAGCTGCCTCTCAGGGAAAGGCATTTAAAAACATTTTTGCTAAATTAACATTGGTCGTGTTTCCTAGTGAATGCTATATTTTGTATTTCTGTTTCTAACCGTGCAGGGCAACATCCTTGATTCTCCAGCAAGTGCTTTTCTTTCCTTTTGGTTAAGCGATGGAGAAACAAAAGTTCCTGAATTCACCAGCAGAAATTGCCTGCCTTTCCTGTTCTGCTCACGAAAAAATTACCTCCTGTTCAGGCATTTGCTCCTTAACAGAGAAATGACTAATGCAATCACATTATTTTGAACCTCTCCTTAGAGATGGCTGCTCCTCAAGCTCCTTGCTGTTTTTTACCCTGCCAAGCCATCTGTGGTAGAGGGTCCCCCTGGTAGGAATGAGCTTACAGGCTGCTCCTTGCTTTCCCACAGCATCAGCACCTGTTACCAGGTCAAGTATTTAGCCTATGTGTACCAGCTATATGTACCCTTCTGGAGATGCTACATCAGGGATGAACAGACTACATTTCAACAGAAAAGCTGTCAAAAAAGTGTCTATCTTGAGGTTTGAGCCCTTGACCTACAGCTGACTTCAGCTGCCCAGCTGCATAACTTCACTGGAGCACATCTGTCCAAGAGCAACAGATCCAGGGTTGGTTGGTGTTGCAGTCAGGACTGAACTGGCCCCACTCCTCCATTACAAAGAGGCGGCAGGAGTTCTTTGCCTCGAGGAATGATGAAGGGCTTGGTTCCATCTCTATGGGACCTGCCTCAACCAATACCTGCCCAGAGCTACCAGTGCACAGAGCACCAGCTGCCCCCAAACTTGCTAGGCCACCTGTGAGAGCCACCCTGGTGTCAGCTCAAAGATCAAACCCTCTCTGTTTACAGTGTTGCTTTTGATTGCATTAATTGCTAGTCTAGAATTGTTTTGAATTGTCTCTCTCTGGACTTTGGGACTGTTTCCACAATGGAAACATCAGCAATACATTCATTTCTGTGCAGTGCAACTATACCCAGTAGCATCCTCAAACTGTGGTGTAACAACCATAGTCCAGCCTTCCCCCAACAGAGGTGATTCAGAAAAGGCTACTGAACAAGCATAAACTTACTGTATCTCACTATTCCTAAGGAAGAACAGCATTTGAAATTGGCTGTTCAGTTGTTTATTCTGCCATTACTGGAGATCAATACCTCTTCAAAGGGAAGACTTCCATGAATGAGCAGAATAATATTTTAACTCCAAATAAACTACTTGGAATTCCAATTAGTCCTGAATTCCATGGAGTTCCCCAGCGTCACATGCTGTCAGGCTGGAGTAATATCTCTGACTGAAAAAGCAGAAGGCAGGGCACCAGGTCAGGTATGGTCCCCAGGTCACTCCTGTTTGTTATGGCAGAAGGCTTCTTGACCTCAGGAAGCAGGTGTTTGCTGTTGCTGCTGATCTTTTTTTGGTATGTGCATGTTAAGCAGCAAAGCAGATGAACTCCTAATAAACAAAGATACTTTTTAATGCAAATGCCTCCAGTAACTTGGAATAAAGATAAGGAAAGAGGGAAAATATAGGTTAAATAAGTAGAATTCTTCTTACACAAAGAAACATTTAGCAAGACTTTCCGTAAGGCAGCTGCAGCTCTGTGAAGTCAGCAGAATTGTAAAATGACAACCTCCAGTGTTTATTGTTTATAATTAGTGATTTATCTGTCCACTTCAACTTCAGTGGCCATATTACTATAGAGGAACCCAGCACAATTATCTTCATTTATGGATATTTGGAAAACTATCTTCTCCTAGGGTTTGTAATTCAAAATGATTTTGTGTGTTTGTATGTGTATTTAAAGGTGGTAATATTGTGGGTAGGATATATAAAATTTAAAGACAACAGCCCTTCCCTGAAGGTGTAACCAAACTTTATGCAAATTTTCTTGTTCTTTATGTTTTTAAATATAGATTACATAGATTCTCAATGATGTGAAATGTAGAACTGAGCATGCAACCTTCAATGGGCTTATCAAGTAGGAGGCCAGGTTAGTCTGGCAATTGCAGACAACACACGAATAAATACCTGCACACTTCTGTACATTTTTGTAGAGAGAAAGAGCTCAGAAAGTTTTGACCTTTCTAGCCTTTTACCTTAGGAAACCATACCATGCTGAGAAAAGTAACTTCATAGCTACAAATAAAGTTAAAAAGCTTTTCCTTTGAAATATTAAAACAGGTTGAGGGTTTTTTTTGTTGTTGTTGTCACCTTTTTTAGCCACAAAGAAAGTCTGGTTCTGCTCACTAGGAAATCCCTTCTGGTTTGATGACAAGTTGGGCTGGGACCACACAGTTGTGCTGGCTGGATGCCCCCATACAGGCAGGGGAGATTGCTCCCATGACCTGTGCTGAGCCTCTGCAGCTGATGTTGAACACCACGGTTGTGCTCCTTTTCAGCAGCAATTCCTATACTCAGAAAACATCTAAGATGGTGCGTGGTGAAAGGCCATGATCTTGTGACAGATAGTTCATTATTGCAGTGGCTAATTACCCTTTGCTGATTCCAGGACAATGAGATTAGCATCAATGAGTCTGGGAAAATCTACTGGGAACAAAAAAGGGACACAAAAGACAAACAATGAAAATTAAATCCCTTAGTTACACAGAGCCATGAGACACTCTTCCGGAGCAGACTGAAGTCCTCTGCCTCCTGCTGCAGGCAGAGATTGGGAGGAAAGATATCGATAAATAAGAGCTCCTTGGGCACTGGATACTGTACAAAGAAGATCCTTGAACGGCCACTGTCAGTCCACGCTGAGCTGAACATGCTGGATCCTGACCACAGGGATGACTTGGGAACAGCCCAGCAACTTCACTTGGGACAGACCTTCACTGGAGCAGTACTGAAATAACCAACCTGGTGCCTGGTGATTAGCATATCACAGTCAACAATGTCTCTCAGGGTCCTGTAGCTAGAAGAATTTGTTCATATGGGCTTAAAGATAATTATATGCCTACAATTCAGGTCTTAAGACAGAAAAATGGGGTGACATTTTTAGAAGTGCTCAGCAGTGGTAAACTTTACTTGTATTGAGGTCAATGGGATTTCTGGCTACACGTCTTCTGTGGAAACTGAATTAGGTCAGTGCCAAAGTTCTTTTGTAAATCAGACCTGTGCGGTAAGCAAGCAGGTACAGTGCGTTCCTTGCCTTTCATGACAGCTTAGGGACATCTCCTGTGAGACAGTGCAGCACAAAAGCCCTCGATGACAAAGATGCTATTTATGTCTAAAAACCTAAGGTAATTGTGCATATGAGTGCAAAAAAGCCCCAAAATTTGAAATGTTCTTAATAGATTACAAAATTACATATTTGAAATTTAAAGAAAAGATGGAATGTAGCTATTTCAGTCTCCTTTTTAGAAATTCCCTACCTAATTAGGAAAAAAGTACATCTGTGCTAAGAACAAGAATGAAGCAGCCATCTTTCAGGAGAGAGGGCCATTTGCAGTGGAGAATTACTAACCACTAAAAAGTCAGATTCAATATAGACAAGTTTCAAAATTCTTAACCTCTAGCAATAACGTCCCAGTAATGCTACACCAGAGTAATGGATAGGAAATGAGAAAAATCCTCAGGAAAAAAAAAAAAGGATGATTTATGAAAAGATTAGACACACAAGTGTGTATTGAATATGCATGCACAATTGCATGCTTAATTTGCACACCCAATTATTGCCATTGTGCATAAAATTGAATAATTACCCATGAAAATAACTGATTATGGTTATTTACTTCCATAATTACTTGATTTGCACATACAATCATGGTAATTAGGCACACAAATTAGTCATCACACAATTGCATGCCTAACCTTATTAAAAATCAGAATCAATGCATTTATTTTAAATTGCAATTGTCCAATTCTGTTGTACTATGATTTTTGTTATAGCTGGGTTTGTAACTGATGTGCATAGTAGGGACCAGCTTCCCAGTGTGCATCTGTCCTGGTGCCACCCTTCAAGCATCAGCAGAGCCCACAGAATACTCCCACAGCACAACACTTGTCTCATACACAAACGACAAAGGAAGTGCTGTAAAAAAGGAAAATAAAAGAAAACCAAACCAAAAATGGTCAAATGTGACAAGTCTCAGAACAGCGTACCATTCTCAAATAGTTATTTCCAATGCAGGAAGGAGGTAAATAAAAAAAAAAAGTCTTAAGCATTTGTGGGAAGGAAATGGAAAATAATATAGAGGAAACAATAATGATGCTGTTCAGCATTAAAGCTTTGAAACATTTTAAATACTGGAATCAGATAGCATAATATTTCTGAATATAATAGTTTCTCTGGATTTTTATTTTATAGATAAAGCCTGTTAAGAATGGAGATGTTAAATGCTCAAAACTTACATCAGTTCTTTGCTGCACTTTCAGAAAGAAAATCCAATTTCAGCTCTGAGATTTGTGATTTCACTTATTAGTCTAAATGTCTTCACCTTGTAGATGTCCTGTCTCCAGGTGCAGTAGGTGAGGATACCTTTATTAACTTTCCTATAAATCACATTTTGCTAGGAAACATAAAAAAGGCCTGGGGAATTAGTCAATGAAATAGTGCTGCTTCTCTATCACTTAATAAATGCATGGGTCCTGTGATTGGAACCTGGTATGCTCTCTAATTAAAAAGAACAAATACGAGAAAAATACTGGCAACTTGAAATATTGAGTTGTTTCTTGTTTATTATTGGAGCCTTCTTGAGTACAATTTTCTAATAATTGGACCAGATGGACGAGAAAAAAAAAAATTAGCATGACAGTTTAAACTGAGTCTATTACTATATAGAAAGGATCATGCATGACAGATCTGTGAATTTCCCTACATAAATCACTAAAAAGCCCTATTGCGTCTGCATGTATAATCTATATTTTTTTCCCCTACCACTTTTCAGTTAAAAATGGAAGAAATATAGGGGTTAAAACATTTAGTTCTGAATGTATTTTTTTTTGTTGGTTTTAATTATGTGCCTGAATTTAGTTCTTGCTTAATGCACTTTAGAATGAATTGTATTTCTTGTAATTGCTTTATTATTACTTGACATTAGACCTTCTGTTAAGCAATCAAAATGGTATGGTAGGATGAAAAGAAGAAAAGATGATGGAGATAGAGTGAAGATGAGTTTGCATCTTTAAAGCAATCACATAGTCCTCGACTGCCAGAAATGTTACAGAATTAACATTACACTTTCTCTAGATTACATGCTAACAAAGAAAAGGAGAAAGAAAGAAATCCCCGAGTGAGCAGCTATTTGGTTTCTGTTACCTTGCAACAAAGTTTTGCTTTGAGTAATTGCAGGTGGGATCTGTTGTCAGCCTGACTCTTCTCCACAGCTTTGCAATTAAACCCACCTTGTTTGGGGGGAGTGTGTGTGTGCACATTTGAAATGCTCTCAGAAATCGATGGTAAAAATGCCTTAACAAAACTGGTTAATGCCATGATACAAGAGGTTTCTCCAAATCCCTTAAAATATTGGGTGTCAAAACATGCCTGAAAAATATAGTACCTTTGCAACACAGGCCCATTAGTATTTTATAGGCAGTAAGAACCTTAAGTCTCCCCTATCTTAAATCCTAGGGAAAGCCATTTAATAGAAATAACTCAGGACTTCCAAAGTAAATGTTAACACCTCTTGCTCGTTTAATTCTTTCACAAGGCTATTTTTATAAATCACAAGTAAATTATGGTTTATAATGTAATTGCAGCCAGTCTGAAGTTAAGACACGAAAGACAAACCCAACCCCAGGAGGTGTTTTAACTTTAAACCATTCATTTTACAGCGTGTGGTCCTGCTGTAGCCTGACAGCATACTGATTTGATGTGCTGATCAAGTGCTAGTCCGATGCAGAAAAAAAAAAGAAATATTTATTTACATGCATAAGACTACTTAAAAAAAAGTGCATTCCATGCCGCTAAGGGGGTATTTGTTTAGTTGATGTAATATTTTCCATAATGATTTCTGATTACTGAAATGCATAGTACAAATGATAATCAGTGCCCCTTTCAAAGCAAATGCTGCTGCTGAGTACCTCCTAGGAGTTTAATCACAGTGTGCAATTCACACCGTAATGTGTTGTAATTGCCCCCTACAACGCTGGTCCTGTTTCATTTTAATATCACTGGACTAACTACTAAAACTCAACATGAGTTCCTTGAATGCTGCATTCTTCATTGAGAATTTTACATACATAATTAATCTCAAATAAGGGTACCATAAAAAAGGTGAGGATTTTTTAAGAAATGCCTTGGGTTTTAATAGCTTTAAAATCATTAGTGGTACTTTGAAAAGTTCACCCTGTTGGACACTGTACTCTGAGATTCAATCTGATTGCCATTTCCTTAAGATAATTTTATCTATTCTTTTGGCAAGGAAAAGGTACATACTGATGCAGTACAAGGCTTTCTGTTTTGTTGTTTTCTAAATTCAGGCAGTTTATCCTCATTTTTCATGCACCTACAAACAGCATTCACACTGAGATGAGATGATAACTCTTATATTACTTTTTAAAAGAGCTGTTGAAAGTACCCAGGGATATATGCTCCAGAAGAACATAATGCTGCACAGTATTTTGAGGCAAAGATCTGAAAGAGCAACTGGAGATGGAGCACACAACTCGCCTACTATCAAAGTCTACACAATCCACCTCTAATTTTTATAGCAAATAGTGTTATTTGCATGGTTCCCAGATAATGAAATTACTCATTATGAATACCCTTTTTGGTTATTTGTGACATATTTGTGAGGCAGTTTTGGCTTTTACTCATCAGTGCATGTGCTATTCAGAATAATTGAGCATTCCCCAATGGATCCCTTTGGCCAAAGTGCCTGCTTTGCCTGACCATGACACAGGACATTTTAGGGGTGACCCAGCCCTGCTGCATCCAGGGTAGCCCCACTATATCATAGTCCATGGAAAGACCCTCTCAGGAGCCATCTCCTCCCAGGTCTGCTGTAGGGAGGTGCCACTGGAGGTTAACGAGAGCACTGGGTGGAGGATAGGTCAAAACCAACTTAACCTTCCTGGCTGTTTCCAACTGGTGTTTTCACTTTTCCTTCACTGGGTGAATGAAGGTTTTAACCTGAGAAGAGGCAAATGACAGAGCATTCTCATCAAGATGGGTCAGCAGAGCACAAAACACTGCCTATTTAACTGGCTTCATGACTAAAACTCAGCATAAGGCATCACATCAGCTTTCCATCGGCTGCCAGTTCAGCTCAGGAGGACAAAGGCACTGTGAGGCACAGGTCACCAGCACTGGCAACGCCTCTTGCCCTGCTGACACCAGGCTTGCTACAAGTGATACGATCACTTTAATTACACTGATTGCATCAATCAGAGCTGCTGGAGAAATTACTGAGGGGAGCTGAGGCTGGGGACTGAAATATTTTTTAATAAAACTGATGAACTGTTCACTTTATGTCTGTCCCTGACCTCTCGAAGGGAATTACCCACACACTGCCTTCTTTCACAGCGGATGCAGAGCCGGGAGCTCCCATCTCCTCATTAGTGGCAGCTCCTGTTGCTCCCCTAACGAGGGCTCGCTCAAGAGCCCTGCCAGCCCCCGGCTGCTCACTGCTGCCAAGCGTTCCACACCGGGCACAAATCTGGAGTGTTTCCATCCTCTCTTGGCTTCTGTAACCAGGATGTTATCCCATTTTCTTGAATGTGGTGCACAACAGTAACCTAGCACATGCAGTGAGGAAAGGCACACCTCCCCCCCCCCCCCAACTTTCGGTAGCCAATGTTAATGATGTGTGGCTGGCTGGTAACATCTTGTTTGTCTGCAGTGCCTAGAGTGATGGGTAGAAGGACAGCACATGAAGCACAGGTGTTATTTTTTTGCTGGCCTGTCTACTGCCTCCATCGTTTCCCAAAACCTAAAACTCACACCATCAGGCATTTCTTCAGGTCCTCATTGTGAAGCTTCTAAGAGGCAAAATCACCAGATGGTGCTGACTGATGGTACACAAAAGCAGGCTGACCCCAAAGTTGGCCTGGGACATGTGACACGAGTCCTTGCTACTTGCCCTGCCCCTCAGGTGACATTTTTCTTCTATTAGCTTATGTCTGCTCCCTTCTCTTGCTGTCCCTTTTATTCACGTCTCCTTCATATCATTGCCCTGTGACACTGAGCAACCAGAAGGGGCTGTTAGAAGCAATCAAGTCAACAGTCCAACACTAACACATCTTTCCTGAGCCTTAGACTAGTGCTAAAATTGTGTGCAGTGTCTGGCCTTTTTTCCTTCTTTCTTCCCCCCTACAAGATTTATACCAGAGACAGCAAACTCCTTCTAATACTCTTCTATTTCTTCCCTATCTTCATTCTGGATTTTTGTTACATAAAGAGATTAATAAAAAAAAATAAAGACAGAACTTGTACAACCAAACCTCCTGCTCCAAATCATTTCCATCAGTTAACACTATCTTGAGAAGCATTCGCTAATGTCAAATCCAACTGAAAATATTCTATGCAGCTTAATGAATAGAAAACAAGATACAAATTTATTATAAAAGTTAAAAAATAATCTGATACATAAAATACTGTGTACTTTTTCTAACCTTTAACAGGACATGAAAATAATAGCATTTATCAAAACAGAGATGCAGCACTGATAAAGCACATAACTGCCCTTGACCGTATTGTGTTGTACAATTAATTGTTATCAGGGATTTTTCCTGGGCTGAACCCCAGCCTTTCATTGTACCAGCATGTCACACTCTGCCCTGGTGTAAAATGCAGAGTTTAGACTATTGTTTCATCCATAGAAGCTGCTTCGATATTTCAGATGTGCTCAGGGTGGAAGGGGTCTGAGAGGGGCTGAGCAGCACACTGTACACTTGTAAGGCAAGTCCATAAAGAGCATGTTCACAAAGACCTTTCATTCCTGAAGCCTCTAATAATCTGGAACCACAGAAACATGACGGTTTTCTACTTTAAGAAAGCATTAATTCAATATGTAACTTTGCAAATTTCAGACCCAAGGACTATTTCAAGCTTCATAACAGATCTTCCAAAGCTATTATAACCATTGTCAGGGAGCATTCATGTTTTCAGAAGTAATTAAGGCAGAGATTCTTGGGTATATCTTGCCAAGGCCCTCTGAAGATTATTCCCTGAGCTGCATTGTTTGTGGGGGAACAGAGGAGAGGGGAAAAAAAAAAAAAAAAGCAGTGTGAATTGTAATTACTCAAAAGCAGCACAGAATACAGCTACAGTAAATTCCTTCACAGTTGAACTCGACCGTTTAACACATGAAAACTCTAATTGACAATCCTGTTCCAACGTGTAAATTTGTTAGGGAAGGATATGCAACAAGTTTTTGGGGCTTTGTTTCTTTTTTTCCTTGTACATCATGGTGAGTGCTGTTGTGATTTGGATCTATTACTTCTGAATATTGCATGAAGCTGACAAGCACTTGTCATTTAAAGACCACATGGAGGCATTTAGTTTTCCATTTAGACATAATAACACATTATGCAAATAAGCTTGCCAAGGAAAGCTGGAGGCTTACATGAAATAAACTGTCAAACACCAGTAGCTAATAAATGAACATTTCTTTATAGATTGTCTTAATTTGGGCAACTGGAAAATAAGCGTGGCTGTGCGGACAGACAATCTTTCAATATGATATTCTGTGGATTGTGCAGAGTAGAAATCTTCCTAGAAAATAAACATTCCTTGCCTTGGTAAGTTAAACAAACACAAGGAGCTGTAAACAACCCTGTAAAATATTTACACTATATTGCACAAAACAGGAAAGGTTTTGCAACCAGCTCCCCGCAACACAGATGCCAACGGGAGCTTTGCCGTGCCCAGGGCGGCCGCAGGGTGCCTCCCGCCAGCGCTCACCCCGCGGCTGCCTGGCACTTCCCCGGGCTGCTGGCACCACCCGACAGCCTCCTCCTGCTTCGGCCCCGCGGCACTGCCCATGGCTGGCACGCCACCTTCCAGCCAGGCACAGCTTCCCCACAGCTTTTCTCTGTGCCACACGCAGAAGTTAGCGCTTGCAAGGCTTACTCGGTAACACGGGAGCAAAGTCGGGTGTTTAAAATAAACAAAAGTGAAGCACAGCCAGCTCAGATCAGTGATGGTCACTGGGTAAGCAGACGGCTCAGAGAGGCTTACATGCACAGTCATCGAAATCCAATACAGACAGACCTCTTAAAACAACTCGCATCAAACAGACCACTGTGGTGGCAAAAACAAATTAATACCTAAAAACCAGAGGTTACCAGGGTCAAATGAAAGGTTTTGTCCACGTGAACTGGTTCCTCTTAGCATAACAACTTAATATTAGAATTTTTGTATGTCTTTTTTATGGTGGGAGAAGGGCTCTAGCATTGAGCTCTTCTGGGCCATGTTGAAATATTACAGTCATTCAAGGAGGAAAAGGAGTCTCGGAATGCCAAAGCCTGCTGGGGAAGGATGTGCCAGGAGGAAAGTGTCACCTGCTCTGAAGCAGGATGTGCTAAGAGAAGGTCTTAAAAGGGAGCGTTGAAAACCAAAGCAACCAGCTAACCCACCACCAAACATAGCAAAATACATCAGTGACCATGCTTTGCTTCTGCAGATTAAAAGCTAAATGGAGGATATTGATTTACCAATTCACTCTGTGTAAAAATAGCCTAATTGCTCTACATCTTGAGTATGACTTTGAAGGGAAACTCAAGCCAATGTGCCATTCCAGTAGTTAATTTTCTGTCACTCCTTGTATCTATTTTTTAATAACAGGAGTAACATACAGTTGTTTCAAAATTGGCACTTTTTCATTCTTTAGGAAACTACACCCTAAAGTAATATTCTGTCAGAAATCCACTCTTAATTGGGCTAATCAAGTAGTATTTCCACTTTAGGAAGGAAGGATTATAGTCTCATTTACTGAGAAGTTCATATGACAGTTGCAGACATTTATATTTGAGTAGCTGTTTTGGGATCTGTCCAAATCTTTCTTTTTTTGCTTCTTTTTAATTAATATTTCAGGCACACAGGGTAGCTTCTTTTTTTGAAATGGAATTGAAGGATTTGATTTGCACTGGGCATTTTGCCATTTGGGGGGAGGGAGGGGGCAGAAAAAGAGAATAATCAAAAACTTAAGAAGGAATTCATGGAGTTTTACTTTGTAACTAACCCAAAGTTTTCCACATATAAGGGAAACTTTATCTGATTAAACCACACAATCCCTCTGCCATACAGTATGACTGAGGGGACAACTGACTAACTAGTATTTTAAGACAAAGTAAAATTAGGAAGCTGATGCTTTGTGCGATTAGGGTGATCCTCCCTAAATGAACAAAAGAAAGTCTATTCAGAGTAGTATGAAACTGAAAATTTACATGCAATTCAGGAGTTTTTGCTAAAACTTCCCAACAGCTCTAAACCTCCCTGTTTTTCACCAGTCCGTGCAAACCTCGCTGTACTTTCACTCACCACAGAGCTGTAAGATTGAAATTTGGGTTTTCATAGAGCCTGTCAACTGCTTGTGGATGGAATGAGTGCAAAGCAGCATTCTGGTTTTATTCAGAACCTATCTCTGCAGTGTGAGAATGAGGAAGCACCTGGTGGAACATGAAGAAGATTCATTTACAAGAGGTGAAAAAAGGTATTTCCTTATGAAGTAAGCAGCAAGCTTCTGGAAGCTGCTGCCACAGGAGCCTGGTGAAGGACCATGCCGGTGGATACAAGAAGGGTTCCAACACATTCATGGACAAAAAGCTATCTCAGAACCTAGACAGAAGATCATAGCTCACGGAGAATGCGCATAACCAAAAATATAACCAAACTGCCAATATAACTAAAGCGATGAGTTTTTCAGCCTCCTCCTTTGAATCCCAAGGTTTACTATATCAAGGTGTTACACCTATATCCATGGCTTGGAGTCCCAGCTTGCAGGAGTGGCAGCAGTGTCTGATCACAAATTAAAAAAATGTTGAAAACACACAAACTCAAGAGAAGTGCAGAATACTGATGGGGTTAGTAGTGAAAACAAAACCTAAACCCAGAGTAAACCCGCTTTCCTAGTGTGCATTCCCTTGCTCATTTTATTCATGTGACAGCTGATTTCAGACAACTACCAGCAGCTCCACTAACACTAATCCTTTGTATTGTGTAAATACTGCAGCATTGCCACAGGCTTATGTGCAGAACAGTGCTAATGTTATCAATTCTGATCAATTAACAGGTCCTAATAGCGGGCATGTTTTGGTAGAGTCTTAGCACTACTGAACAAAACTGCTTTTGAATTTGGGATTTAGCTGATGCAATGTGACAAAAACCAGAACTACTGACTCTCATATAGGGATCAGACAAGGGCATCAGGATACTATTAGATTATTATTTCTTTGCTCTCCTCTTGACACAGTCAATCTTTCTTGCAGGGTTTACATTAATAAATAATTACCTATGGCAAGAGACAGAGATGCATAAAAAAAGCCACAGAAGTGCTCCCATACAGCAGGCAGCCTTTTAAAAAACAAAGACGGAATTGAAAAGTTTGACTAATCCAAGCCTTGTCATCTACGACGCTGTTGAAATAACCCCCTAAAGCACTGTTGAAAGGCACAAGAGCAGCGCATCAAGCAAGAATCGGTCGACTTCTAGACGATACTCTCTCGACTATGAGGGCATCTCTTTGTAGCAAAGATTAAAAGGAGAGTGCCTTTTCCTGAATGCTGTTGACTTATACAACTACCATTCAGCAATTTGACTTTCTTTTTGTGGTTGAGAATGTATTATTAATGTGCAGTCCTTTAAAGAACATGCTAAATTCCTCCTGCATTTAGCACTTACAAAACATACAGAGAAAAAAAAAAAAACCAACCAAACCCGCCAGTGGTTTTCACAGTCTAAACAATAACAAAGTGCCTCCAGGATTCATTTTAATGAGAAACGCCAGCGTTGCACTGCGGAAGTCTTGATATGGGCAACGCATACAAGCAGATTAATTATCATTTAGGAGGCAAGAACTATGTGGATTTTATAACACTGCTTGTAGAAAATAAATATTCTGTTAATCATTGCATTTCCTCAAAGGTACCATTAACCTATAAATATATGTGCAACATACATGTAGAAGGAACAGGAAGGGAGTGAAAGAGCCCTTCCCCTCTCCAAAACTACGAGCTAGGGGATTTTCTTCCCTTATAGCTAGCAGTGGCTTTTTGATTTCTATTTTGGGTTTTTTTGTTGTTGTTTGGGGTTTTTTTTGTTGTTGTTTTTGGACATCAGTATAAGATTTTCTGAGCTTCACAGAGACTTCAGCAGGCATGCAGCATGACACCCACTAGTCTTGCACACGTCTGCTGGACAGATTTATCACCATTGGCATGCCATGTAAACGATGGCTTCAATCCCTGCCGGAACAGTTATTGACTTTCATGAAGGTTTTATGGATCACTGAGTCCAGGGGCGTCTCCCGATATCTTTTCTGGACTTCTGGATGACATTTGCAAGGCAAAGCCCTCTCACTGCCCTCGTGCAAAAATTCTCTGCTGGAGAATGCACTTCCCTGCCTCCAGCAAATCCAGCCAGCAGCTGACTCTCCGATAGCTGCAGCCTTCAAAATGGGAGGCAATAAGAGACGGGAATTTTAACAATGCAGTGACTTGATTCATAACCTCGCTGAGCATATTTGATAACTACAGTCTAATTTTTGGTTGTAATTCAGAGGAGGACTGCATTGTTTTACAAGATAAATGTATTAATCCCTATTCTTCTGTGGTGGGTATCTAGGAGATTAACTACATTGCTGAATGTGTGAATTTGTCTGTGACCAAAGCCTGACATGAATACAAACTATATGAATGATTTCTAAGACTCTTTTGTTAGAGAATAATCTCCAGACAGATGTCCACAATATCTGAACAGTCAGTCCCACACTGTATCATTTATTTGGAATTTGTACCCCAAATAAGACTGACTTTACTACAACTTGTTTAATTTCTAGTTTATGCATATTTTAACCATTTTTACTTTCTAGTCTTCCCCAATTTACAGGACTTGGAGAGCTCAGGCTCACAGTCAGGTGCTTCAGAAACCACACACTCATGATGAAATTGGTTTGGTAGAGTCCTTTGAATGAGACTGTTCCTTTGAATAAGACAGTTTCTTTAAAGTAATACTTTGATAGCATTCTCCAGGAAAGTAGCTCATGTGAAGTGGGAGCATTTTCCATGTACCAGTCACAAGAGAGCAGAAATGTGCTTCTTTCTCCTACTATTTCAAATCCTGTCAACACTACTGATCTTACTCTCCCACCAAAACCTTTACCCTGGCCCCAGGCAGTGACAGTCTCGCTCTTGCATGATCCAGCTGTGCACAGCTGGTATGAAGCTGCTCAGTCCTGGCCAAGCCAAAGACATGATGCCCAGGACTTTAGCCTGGGCACTGCAAGGTCCCGGGTGCATGGGGACATGCATGTGTGCTGGAGCTTCTGGAACAGAGAATTCCCCTCTACCTTGCCGTCATTGCTTTGTATTAATGCCAGTTAATTAATATTAACACCAGTAAGAGTAGGAGTTGTGGTACTGCATGCATACCAACTTCAGCATCCACTCTGAGTGCTTTCAATATCCTGGTATGGTGTACAAAGTGACAAAGACCTTTTTTCCTGGGACTAGCAATATGCGATGCTACTGGCGAGTTGTTAATGCTATCTCAAGTTATTTTGCAACTTCTGCATTTTTCATGTATTCAGGCTGATTCTGGTTCTCTGAACAGATTAGTTACTTATAAATGTTCAAGTAATCCATGCAAATAGATTGCAGTAAGGCTGTTTATTATATTTTTCTTCTACCAGCTATGGGTACATGATGCAATTTCTCATTTCTGGACAAGTTTTACAAGCAAGTGGAAAAAGTGAATAACAATAAGTAATGCATATTGAAATTAAATTTTTGGATCCATGTTAAAATTTGTTAAGCTTTTAGAATAAACAAGCATCCTACCTGATTACTTTCTGAGAATGAACTCTCTCTGCATTTCTAATTCAAAATACCCTAGCTGGATCCTAGGACAGTGTACAGAGCATATTGCATATGGATAAGATCTTCAGAAAAGCTGAAACATTGTCTTCCAAAAAAAAAGAAGGGAACAAAGCCTGCATCCCCAAGGCATCCCTCCTGGAATGGCATTTGAGTTGGTGTGGAGGAGAGGGCAGAGCAGTGGGGTTGCAGGGAGCTACGTTGGGTGCCCCTGCACCCCAAGCTGGGCATCACCGCTCCCCAGCCCAGGGTAGCAGCAGCCTGGCTCCCCACCTCTGGCTGCCCAGCTGTGAGGAAGCTACTTTCTCATCATCTCAGAGGGCTGTGACTCACAGATGCTTGGATTGTTCTAGTGATTTTCCAACAGGTGTTTATGCCTTAACCCAGCTCTAGGGGGAGGAGTGGGGTGGATGGGCAGCAATGATTGTCTACTACTTCCTACCTGTGTGGCCTCCACTGTCTGGGGCTTACTAACATCCTTAAAACAGTTACTGAGTGTCTACATTTAGCCCATCTCCAGGGCTGAGCTATAGCAGTTGCTCTATCACCCAGTGACCCCTCCCCAGCTAAGAAGGGGGATCAGGGAAAGGAGAGGAGACTCAGGGGCTGAAATGAAACAGACAAACTAATACCCATGCCAGTATAAAGTAAACAAAGTTGTACTCATGTGGGGTGGCCACAATAAACAAGAAGACAGGCGTTATACTGAGCATGGTTTATGGTCTGGGATACACCTACAGCCAGCTTGGGTCAGCTGCTCCGGCTGGCTCCAAACTGCTCGTGGTCTGCAGACTGGGGCTGGAGCACATAGCCACACTGGGCTGCAGCTAATGAGCAGCCCAGAGCAAGACTCACCAACATAGAAACATCCACTTCACCCTCCAGGCGCTGGTGTTTATACATCCACAGCCAAGGCACAAAGCCAACACTGAAAACTTTATAAGCCCACCACCACTTTGTAGGCACTGCTGTGGCATGGGTGTGCCCTGCTCAGATCCCTGCTCTTGAGCAATGGCTAGAGCCAAAGAACCTTAGCCCTGACTACACAGGAACTAGGTTATTAGCATAGATTTCCCTCTTTTTGCAGCTACTTAGGTTTGTACAATGAACTTCAAATTACTGTGATAAAGCCTGAGATGTATTTCCTTGTTCCAGGGAAGCAACATAAATATTCAGCATCCCAACCTGTCCCCACCCCAGAGTAATTTGCCAACAGCACACCTCCAGCAACAGATAATGCAGCAAAGCATGGCAGACCTTGCAGCCAGGATGTCCTCTCCAGACTAGAGGGGCAGAGGTTCAGGTCCCTTCCCCTGAATATGTGCAATGCTTCATGCATGTGCTCAGAGAAGCAAGGCATCTTTTGTAAATACCAAGCAGGACTGAGGACCCTGAGCTGCTCTGGGCTCTCTCCGTATCCACAGCAGAGTAACTATCTTCACCACTGAGCATATCAGCCACAAATATTAAAAGCTACTCCATTAGAATGAGAGGAACTTTAACAATTGTTATTATTATTTTTAGAATAATTAAGTGAGAAGCTGTAAAGCTATTATTTTCTCAGCAGGACCACAAAATCTTTCAGCTCTGTAAAATGTTTTACTATGCTCATATGTTTGGCTACAGCTGAGTCCAACTATAAAAATATGACATCTTTTAATTACATTTTAATGAAAGCTGTAACTAATCCACTAGCTCTTTTGTTAGTACCTTGTGGGAGAAAGGAAAGCTCAAGAACAACCTCAGAATTCTTGTTTTTTGAGTCTGTGGAGAGATACAAGATGCTGGTTATGCCAAATTCCTGTTAAAAGCCTACAGCATCGGATTTTATTTGTAAATGACCACAAAGAACACCTACATTTAAACAGGTGTATGCTTTTGTGCATCTCAGTAGTGCTTTCCTCCATTCCTCAGCTTCCTCAAATGCTACAGGAAGCAGAGAGATGTACAAGGGGCACATGGTCTAGGAATACGTCTAGCTTGAAGGGTTGTCCACTGACTTCATTGAGCTTTGAATCATACATTTACTGAGCCATCTCCCGTTGAGACCTTTCACAATCTCTTCAGCACAGTGAGCAGGATCATTCCAGCTAGTACATACATGGAAGAAATTTGTTTTGAGCCTTCAATAAACATAATTTCCCCCATCTCTGAAAACTGACGTGTTTTATGTTCTTCATCAATAGACTGACTTTTGCCTGCCTGCCCTATAGACATATACAGTCATAGTCTTCATAATTGCTGCATATTTCTCTAGAACAAGTGAATTGTATCTTGTGGCTCAACCTGAGACTTGGAGAGCTCAAGGACAGTTTGAACTGAATACATCAAGTATTGGGTTCAAAAAAGAAAAAAAAAAAAAAAAAGGAAAAAAAAATACAGAAAAAAAAAAAAAAGCCTACAGTTACTGGGAAGAAAAGTGTTTCAGAAAAGACACCAAGCATTGGTGGGTATAGTTTGGCCCCTAGTGGATAGTAATTCTCATTGTCACATTGAATTGGTAGCCTTTACTTAAGTAAAAGCCAGGGCAGAATAACCCTGGAAGCTAAATTACCTCTCATCTTTGGACATGAAGCTTGCTTCAAACCAGACCTGAGATGAATCTGCAGTCTACCGCAGGACTGGAAACTACACAATGTTTGCATCCTCAGAAGGACTGCCAATACATTTGAAATCCACATCCAGAAAATGAAACCTCATCTTTCCACTTATGCTACAAAATATTCATCTGAATTGAAAAGTCACTGAAGATCTTCCTCTTCCCTTGCTAATTAAGAAGTAATATGCTTAATTTGCCAAGAAACCATGTCCTTGTACTTCTCATGTTGAGTAAAGGTTCCAACAAATAGGCTTGATGGACCCACGTCCATGGCATCTCTGTGAATGGCTGCCATCCTTCGCCCCAATGAAAGTGATGCAGTTTGTCTGCGATTATAGACTCCTATTGATTTCCAATTTTCACTAGACATGCTCAAATCCCTTGGGATCTAAGCATTTGTAGATCGCTATCACTCTTGCAGCAAAGAAACAAAAGTGGCAACATAATTGGCGCAGTGTAGCAATAAGACTCTCCCATTCTGCTTTCAATTTAGACCTTTACTGCAATTTCTTGACAGTAGATTTCTTCTTAGTGTTAATGGTCTCATATAAGGTTCTCAAGGACCAGATTAAACTTTAAAAAGAAGTATATGTATTTGGTCTTTTAAAACTTAATAGCCACACTCTTAATAAGAATGCTATCTCCAGAGCAGACTCGACTACATAACATTGGCTTTGTTTGGTTTTGTTTTTTCACTAACAATACCAACTAATGTTCTGTGTGTTCCTGTGCTGCTCAGTCACAATATCTAATGCACATTTGATCAAAGCATTTCACGTCAGTAAAGGATGCTCATAACAACTGCATAT
The DNA here is from genome assembly GCA_025345505.1 of Todiramphus chloris collaris. NCBI lineage: Eukaryota > Metazoa > Chordata > Aves > Coraciiformes > Alcedinidae > Todiramphus > Todiramphus chloris. The sequence continues at coordinate 14,573,802 of JANVCC010000034.1, forward strand.
TTGTAGTATTAAAATATGGCATACATAGCCTCAGGTTGTTGCAGGAGTGATACTTGTGCAGGCTACAGTAAAATCAAGGTGATTCATATATAATCTCCCCCTGTAAGGTGAAAAGGGAAAGTATGTCAGCATTATTTCTGTTTAGAACAGCTCTTTTAGCACAGAATTAATTCTGGCCCTCCTCTGTAATACCTGTGCTTGAATCTGAAAATTTGAACTGCCTTCACCGGGTAGGAAGGTTGAAATGTGCTGAAGTGATACAGAACAAAGTATTTATACAGGGAAATCAAAGCAGATACATTACTATTTACAAGCAGAAAGTGGCATAATGTTTATTGCCTATGTAGGGGCTCCCTTAAACACAGTAGATAGCCTAGTGGAACAATGCTGAGTTTACATGAGGGAAGCAAAGCCCTGCTTTTAGCATCTCTGCAGAGCAATGCTATTCACATTGTGACAGAGTTCCATCAGGAAGCAAGAGTGTGATTTCATCAAGGCACAACCAAATACTTATTCAAGTCAGAGTATTTAGAAGGTTAGTATCTTAGAAATGTGTTGAAGGGACAATCCATGCAAAAACAATGTTTGAACTGTAGGCGTTGTACTTTGTTGTTTAGCCAGGTAGTATCTGAACAACCTAAAGAGACTATGTTTGATCAAACCATATTTTCATATAAAGAAATCTTGAGCAGACATGCAAGAGGATACTTCTTGTCTACTAGAAATGGAGGGAACACGGGTACCCTTAGAGCTTGCATAGTTGTCCAACAGAGATATTTCCCTCTGAACAGCAAGACATTTAAGCAAGCACCAGATGCCAGTTCCTGGGAACAGATGACTTAACTCCTCAGGACTGCATTTAAGTGTTTGGAAAGACTTAGCACCCATTGTGGCACTACTAGAACTGAAATTTTAAATGCCTAAATGTTTCTGTATCAATGAGAATCATTATAACTGTAATGATCTAAAGATGAAGTAGTATCTTACACTAGACATGGGAATATAGGAAGAAAAGCAGTTCAGACATACAAATCTTTCTTCAGATAAGAAATGCTTCAAAGCTTGCTTTCTCTTTGAGACTAAGTATACCTCCTCACAAACCTCATCTAGCTGAAGTGTGGCTGAGCGCTTGAAAAAAGCTGATCCAAAATATAGTTGCAAGGCTCTTAACACAAGATGATGAAAAAAAAAAAACCAAACATAAAAACCAACCAACACCAAATAGTGAGATACTTCAGAACTACTAGAATGGTGACAAAGAGCTGCAAGAGGAACATGTTCCTTGATTACTTAAAAAGAAGTGTAATTGAAAAATTACAGATACAGAAACCTCACTGCTGTCACCTTGAAAAAGTATATTCCCAATGACAACATGATTTTTTTTTTTTTTTCTTTAAACACTAACATTAGGACTAGAACACAAAGACGAGACAGGTCTTGAGGGCTTCCTAAAGTGAGAGCCCTGTGCAACCCACTGAAGTCTACAGCAGGAATCTTATCCCACTGAAGTTCACCAGGATCAAATCAAGACTTAAAGATAACAGGATTTAGTAGGAATAAAGAAGCAAGGGACAAGATTTGAATGTCATTTTTAGAGACGGGAATGGTTTGGTTTGTTTTTTTTTTTTTTTTTATGAATTATTCAGAAAGAATTGTAGCCAAAAATACTGTCAGTAGAAGTAAAGACATCCTGAGGTAATACCTGACATTCTGGGCCCTTAAATGTTAAAGTTGTTCAGATTCAGTACAGACAGTAGTAGCTGGCATATTTAGCACAGAAAGTAAAACCCACAACTTGAATACTTGAGGAACATGCATGTTTTCCTTAAATATAAAGGAACAACTCCTTCATTTGAAACAACAGGAAAAAAAACCATAAAGAAATACAAGTTCACAAATACTATAGCATAGAGTCAATTGGGAAGCTAAGGAGGACAGATACAGGATGTTGAAATGGTTGATCTGGTGTAAAAGCCTTTCCAGTTTCAAACAAGTGATGAATTACCAATTTTGTAAAGATAAAAGATATCACTTGAATGATTGGTTTGAAAGCCTCTAAAAATTATTTTCTTGAAGTCTGTATCTAAAAGCTCATCAAAGTCAGAAAAACATGCTCAAAGGCTCCGAGTTCAAAGGTGATTTTCAAACTAGATTTAAAAAAAAAAATTAAAAAGTGAAATATAATGAAACTTTCTTATTATAAAGAGAAGCCATAGAGACCTACATTAATTTAACCATGGTAATGTATTAAGAAAATAAATACTTAAGGACTTCACTAAAGAACAGAATTGGACAGTTGTGCATTTGATTTTGCCTGAATATCAAACTGGTGTCACAGGCCCATAGTCTTCACAGAAAAGAGCACCAACATACATCACCTGCTGATTGTCATACTCTCCTGACACAGGAAACATCAGAAATCACAATAACATCTCTTACTGATGGGTCAAAGAGCTTTAGAACAGCAGCTGACTTATAGAAACAGAAGATAATTCCTAGGTAAATATCAAACTATCTTGGATTTTAAAATTATTTATAAAGTTGTTGGGGTTTTTTTGGTTTTTGGTTTTTTTTTTTAATAAAGAACTCCCCTTCAAATTGTCCATGCTACAGCCAGGAGTGAGGAAGGAACTTCCAGTAAAAAGGCCTGGTAACAATCTTTGATTTCATCAAGTGACCACTGCCTTAGGTAACACCATTATAGACAAAAATCTGTGTTCACAACACAGAAAATCAGTAAAGTGCTTCTGTTAAGTGAGGACAATGTCCTACGTAGAAGACAGGCATAGGTTCAAAACTCTTAAAAGGAGAAAACAGAGACTGTGTAACCTACCACAATGGCAAGCCACACCAAATTAGCGACAGCTGTGACACAGCAGTAGAGCCAGCAGCTTACATCTCAAATTCAGATGAAAAAAAAATGATGAATCAGATGGAGGGTAAAGGCTCAGCAGAAAGATAGAGCAGGACCTGGGCAACAGCACTGCCTGACATTCAGAGAGGGGAAACCACAGGAGTTCAGATGAAGCAAAAGGCTAAAAACAGTCAGCAGCAGATTTGCTTCTTCTGACATTATTCATCTCTCCAAAAATAAAGAGGAGGGAGAGCTGCTGCTTAAGAAATCCTTCCTATCAGAATAGGCTGTCATGGCATGACTGTGTCCTAATGCTGTAACCTACATCTTGGGTCAACCTCCTTTGTAGCCAAACCTGGAATGAGAACAGAGGATGTTGTAGGAATGGCAGCAAGTACCATAAGCTATAGCACAGGCTGAGGTGGCTCAGGACCTTTTGTTTTCACCAATATACATTCACATGTTTCAACAATTTGTGCCTGGACAGAATACTAATCTGGAAACTTGTGTCTTCAGGTTCCTACAGCCTGTCATTTTCTCTCAGAAGTATAACTAAGCAGTATTGAATATTTATTTGGAGTGCAAAGCAGGGCACAATCAACCCCTTTGGTCAAGAGCACATCCAACCTCATGCTAAGTGTCTGTAATTACAGAACTGCATCAATTATCCCACAAAGAGCACTTGGAGCCCTGCTGCAGAAAGGCCAGCACTGTTCTTGTCACGCCACGACCTCGTCTCGCCCATGCCGTTGCTAGTGGGGGCACAAAGGTGAGAAGATGAAGAGCTGGCTTCCTCCTGCCTGGGGAGTAATAAGCAAGGCAGGGTTCACAAGCTCTCCCCAACATAGCCACTGAGCTGGCCCTCCCTTTGAACTGACACACAGCACTGTGCCCTTCTTTATAAAGATTATCTCATCACATAATTTCTTGGAGCTGAAACCCTGTTTAAAATATACTCAATCTTCCTCAAGGCTCAGTGTAATCAAACTGAGCTGCTCTTGTTGCATTAGCGTTTGTGCAAAGGAAAAGAGGTGTGGCACTTGTTTGAGAGTGGCACAGGCAAAGTGCAACAGAATTCCAGGTTATAATTCTAGGCATAACAGTATAGCACACTGTCAACCTGAAATCTGATTTTAAAAAGTAAATCCATTTTAAAGCATTTCTAGGTGTTGTGCCTGACTGACTTCAAATGAACTCTTAAAAATAATTTTACAGTCATATTTTCCCCTTCTAAAGAGGTTTCCCTGCTCTGCTAAGGTAGTGCACACAGAAGGAAAAAAAAACCAAAACTGCTTAGTTATAAAGATGCTATTGTCACTGTACAAAGCATGTACATTTTAAGAAGCAGAAAGTAAATACCCTCTAATCTGTTTCAATTACAGTTGTCTCAAAGATTTAACTACCATGTATTTCAGACAGAAGCCAATTTCATGTTGTTTACCCAACCTATTACATATATTAATATCCATATTAGATATGGATAGATATATGTTTATACATATAAATACATATACACACACTAAAGGTACACAGAAAAACATTATGAGGTGTGTGCTATATGGACTTGGTGCGATAACCTGGACTTCTGCTCAACAATAGTAAAGTTCATGGCATTTCTCTTTCATTCAAAAAAAAATCCAGGTAATTTTTCATATTCTTAAGTGGTCTTACTTGTGCTTTAACTTTCAAAATGCAGTGAAATAAATAATGCTCTGTAGGAACCAATTCCTACATTTGCTCTCAATTCTGCTTGCCTGTGATAGTCTTCTATTAAAAAGTCTCAGCGGAAACATTTTAATAAAGCAAAGTTATACGAGTTCGGATTGAGAACTTTATGAAGTATAAAAATGCTCTGTATGAGATTTTATCACTCTAAAAATAGTAGAAGTGGAATTATGGAAATATGTGAAATGCAGTAAATCAGTTATTTCCCCCCCCCCTCTACCTTACTAGCAAGTACAGCTAGTCAGGACCTTTCCTTTACAAGACGTTTTGCCATAAATGTTTCAATTTGATATTTCAGATCTCTCTTATACAAAGATGACTCCCATGGAATTAACTCCTTTCTGTTAACTGCTGCCGTGACAACTCCAGTAATTGCTTTCACGGAGTAAGCAATACTCAGAAAGCATGAATATTCCTTTGTGAAATTTAGCAATTACATATAACTGGAAGGCTCGCGTCGCATGATCACCGTCGCCTCGCCACGGGACAGGCTTTGCAAACGGCCGTTTGGAAGCAACGTGCCGCTTTGCACCAGCCTGGCATCCAGCCCCACCACCCACGGAAGGTGCTGGCTGGCAGCCTTTCCAGTCAGGAAACTTTCCTCACACTCAAGTCTAGCAGAGAGCGTGGGCACAAAACCACTGCAGGGACCCGGTATGGGTATGTACGGGGCACTCCAACTCGAGGTGTTCCCCGAGGCACTTGTTTGTGGAGGTGCCTGCTGGTGCAGGCTGCATTCAGTCGCATCCTGACACACACTGCCCTGCAAACCAAACCACGTGCATCACAACAAGCAAATGCCATGACACACTATTATGAGAGGCAAGAAGACAGCGGACACGATAACACATGCAACAGGTGACTTAAGCATCTGCTATGCTCTCCAGATATAAAAAAGAAAGGATTTGCATTACTATGTCAAAGTTTTGAAAATTAGAGCTGTTTTAATGCCTCCAAGCAAAGGAAAGGGTACTGCTGCCTCCAGTGTCTCTCCCAATACAGCAATGCCTGGATCATCTCAAAATTAAATATACCTTGATATTTGAACTGCTCCAGCTTCAGAATCTCAGCCTCTGGCATTTCATAATACTTAGGTAATAAACGAACAATCTTCTTTTATCAAAAAAAATAAAGAAGGGAGGGAAGAATGCAGAGGAAATAGTAGCTGTGAAATGGAATCCACAGTTTCAGACACCAGGTCTCATTAATCTTGCTGATGAATAGGATCTTTATAAAAGGAGACCCCGCAGCTGAGAGAATTGAAAGGAAATAGTATGGAAAGTGAAGGAGCAGTTTCTTGTACAAGTTCTTATATGTTTTAAATTAAGTGGCTTTTGTGGAGGCTTGAGTCAAAAAAAAAAAAAAAATCAAAAAAAATCATCCAAGTAATTCCTGCTTTACAAGAGAAACACACGTGGAAGACACTGATGCTCCTTTTGCTGCAAGCCTTTTCTGGTTAAGAGATTAGATCAAGAGTACAACCAAAAAAGGAATGGAAATGCACTGTTCAGCGATTAGTTTATGACATTCTACCCTATATATAGTGCCTATTTGGCAAACCCTCCTGCAGTTCTGTGTTTTTCATTGCAAGTGGCTTACATCAGTCCTGACATCTTGCAGATGTTAGTAGCTTTGATTCCCCCCCCCCGCCCCCCCCATGTTGCAAATGAGTTGGCATGGAAACAACTCTTTTCTGGCAACATGACATATGATTCAAGGCAAAATGCATTTTACACAGATGAATAGTTCAGGAATATGCCTGTAACAAAAAGTCATCTTGAAAGCTGATTTGCATTTGTTGGTGTTTATGACAACTTTTTCAAGATGCTCTCAGAAAAAAATAAAATAAAATAAAAAAATAATCAGCTGTTTAAGACTAGGTACCAATGATGAATTTCTCACTGCTTGATACACATACTTAATCCTTGATTGATGTTTCAGCAACAAGAGGAAAATATTAAGAGAAGAACAACACTGAGAGGTTATTTTCCTATTCTTTTAAAAGACCTTTGTCTCATTGGTTGTTACATTATAGATAGTTATGTTAGCTCTGAATGAACTCTGTATCTGTTAGAGGCAGAGTGCTGGTGCTTCCAGAAATCAACCAGACCATTTCTTGGAGGGCTGACTAGTGCTACTGGGAGTGCAGCAGCCTCAATTGCCCCAGGCATTCCCCCTGCCTCTGAGGACCTTTGACAGTCAGCAAGTGCCACCTCTGTGCCTCTGGTGACACTGGCAGGCAGGGTAAGCACATTCAGGGGCAACAACAGGAAGAGAGCAGTTGCTAGAACCTGCTCATGGGGGCACGAGCAGGACCCCACCAGGTCCCTCCCCATCCACTGTCCTCATTGCAAGTCGGGAAGAAGCAGCAAACTCCCTCCAAGCCTGTCACTGACAGCTCCAAGCTAATCTTGAGCCTTGGGAAAGGTCTGACCATCTCTTTCATCTTCTAAAGGCATCTTAAAAAAAAAAACAAACAACCTGTGGGAAGTCTCCAGTGTTGGGCAAGAGCAGATTCCACACTTCTGTACATCTCCAGCACAGTCCAAAGCCTCCACAGGCATCTGCACAAGCATGAGAAATGCTGCTTGCTCCTGCTATGGAGCATGTGTGACAAACAGTGGCTAACTACACAATGCCATCATCTGTGCACGCAAATGCAGTTCTTATGATAAAAGGTTTTGTCTGTAAACTGTAAAAATGGCTGTGAAGGGCTGCATAGTTCTCAGTTAACCAGAATTTGGGGTTTCCCACTAAATTGTTTTTTTGGTTTTTTTTAAAGGTGTCCTTTAAATGCCACAAGAGTATTTCAAACACTTGCAGCAGGGAAAAGGAGAACTTGCACAGAGCCAGAAGAAGGCAAGGTGTGAGAAGCCTTGTAGCTTGCAGTCAATGCTGGATATGCAAACAGACCTTCTTGTGCTTGTCCAAACCCAGTCTGGACCTCAAACCTTTTAAAATATTATTATTACTGAAAAAGTCTGTCAAGAACTCACCTTGGTGATTTAGGAGTCTGCTTTCAATAAAATTAGCATTTAAATGAACCCAATTAAGAAATGCTTTAAACTGAGCATGCAGGAAAGGTATGGGCGGCTTGTCTATTAGAAAGCACTGGAGTGCTATTGCATGAAAAGATAAACCCTCCTAGAGCACTATAGCCAGGGCAGTAAATGCCAGGTTCTGCACGTCATATGCACTGCCCAGTAACATAGGCAGGTGCATTTTACATTTCATTGTCACAGGAACAAAAAAAGAAATTAATATTTTGCCCTATTAAAAAAAAAATGAATTGGCAAGGGTGACATAAAAAGATAGCAAAAGAGTGACTGCTACCTGCTCAATATTCATCTGATTTGCCATTTCTGAGCATTCAGATTAGTTTGCAAAAGGTACACAATAAACATAAACGCCTGCCATGAAACAAGTGTGCATTGAAGCATCCATTATGTACTTGGCTTCCAGAGTGTGGAACAACCCAATCACAAGAATAAGAAAGCTGAACTCCATTTATTTTACTGTTATTTGAATGCAACTTTTTTCCCCTAATAAATGCACCTGTTTTGTCCATTAGAGAAAGCTCAAGTGGGTTTGTGTTGTTTCGATTACGCTGCTGTTAACATGGTGTTATAGTTACTATTTGAATGTTATCATTGTTACTGCCATCAGCTGTGCAGTACAAAAAAAAATTGCCAGAGTGAGCTTATAATCACAAGTATTTTCATTTATTAAATAAATGACCTAATTGCTTGCCTGAGATCTATTTTTCTTCCTTCTCTTGACCCTATTGAGAGTTAATCAGTTTCTTGGTGCTAATTAGATGTCAGCATTAGTAGCCTGCTAATACATAAGAGATAATGACACCATCGTGCAAGACACAGTGTCCAACACATGACCCTGTTTCCTTAAATTATACCCTAAGGATTCATCAGGAAGCCTGAAGGCTTTGTAGTTTTACAGCAGCAGTTCATTCTTCTGAATTTGGACAGTGGTACAAAAAAAGTGGAGAATTAGACACAAGATACACCTTCTCACTGTGCAGGGTTTAACGGGAAAGCTAGCGACTCCGTTCTTATCCCACTTTGTAAATTTAGTATCCAGTTTGCTCAGTAAGAAAACGACAAAAAGAAGGCTTAAATAACAATTCAGTATTTCAGTTTTATAGACTAACAAACTGCTGGCAGGAAATTAAAACATACATCTTTCCTTTATGACTCGATAATCCCACCTGTACACTCCAGTACACCGAGGAATGGCAAAGAGCATTTTGTGCAAGTATTTCTTCTGTCTGCAGCACCAGGAGACAGCAGCACACCAAAATGAGGTTTCACAGGGGCTTCATGTAAGACTATCTGCAACAGGCTGGTCACAGCTGGAGAAGGGGGGTCCCTTCACATGAAAGTGAAACCTTAAACACGCCTGTGACACAGTTTATCGCAGCATGGGTAAAAAGGGGAATTCCTCATTTACAGTCTTAAACAATGATTTAAACTGAGTAGGCACTCTTGGGGCAGGGTCTGGTGCATCTGCACGGATGCTGGCAGTTTCCCAGCCTTCTGCCCCTCCAGCTTTACCCAATGAAGCACATCTTCTCCCAGGCAGATACAATTAACCCAGAGCTGCAATGAGACCATAGATGCAAGACATGCACTCAACCACAGCTTGGAAGCGTTTGCCAAGTGCAATAAAAATGTCTTTCTGGGGTGCCTGGGGCAAAAGCATTGCAGAGGTTTGCAACAGAGCAGTGGCCATAAGGGCTGAGCAGGGGGTCCCAGAGAGGACTAGCTCAGCAGTACCCACAGCAACAGTGGTCCAAGCAGAAGCTGCTCATGAAACCACAGGAGATCCAAAGTGTGCGTGGCTGAGCCTCTCCCCACCCATGGGGCATATGCAAGCACCACAGAAGCTCAGCTATGGGAACACCATAGGGATTGCACACAGGCTAGTTGCAGTCCAGGCAACTTTTTGCCAGGAAAAAAAAAATCCCAAACATACAACAACTTTGTTTTATGGAGAACATAATTCAGGCTGCAGTCAGTGCCCAAAGCCCAGGACAATGTGTGAAGCACCACCATGCCTTCTGTAAAATGTCCTGTGAAAAAAAAAGCAATCTCAAGAAGTTTTGGAGAACCTCCTTCCCCCCACTTCAGGTCTTCACCTCCATAAAACCATGTTTGAAGCTTGCATCCCAGTCTGAGGCAGCAAAACCCTGCCAGTAAGAGACTCCTATCCTCTGAAACATCCTTCATTGTTCAACGTCTGTTATTTAAACATGCTCCTATGTCTCTGCAAGTAAACTGAGAGGGAGCAAGAACTTTGGTAGCAGAACAGCTACAAATCTTACTCTCTTGCTGGGACAAGCTCCCCTCTGCCCATACACACACAGTGCAACTGGTCTTAATCCAGCCCTTCAGTGTCAGAGAAAAACATTTCCTAGTGGATAAGGTAATTTTTTCTAGTAGAGAGTAGGACCTCAAACCTTTCTAATATAAAATTAAGTGAATATGCCAGCAAAAATATCTGCCAGTACAGAACTGCTTGTCAGAGATGGAATTCTGACATAAAGTTTCTGGATCAACACAAGTTCTTGAAGCATTAAGCACTTAAAAAAAATTATCTGGCAGCTTCATGATGGCAAAAATCTTGCCGAGTAGAGTTGACCTTAAACATAAATACATGGAAGGCAGAAAGCAGAGTAGGGGAGAGGCAGAGAAATTACAATCTTTTCACGACCACTTGCTCACAAAAAAATGTGACCAGTTCTGTACCTGAAAGTCACTTAAAAATATCAAACAAAAAATACATTTAAGTGCTCTTACGCCTGAAAGGTGTTAATGGCTCATCCATTAGTTGTGACCCAGACTTTGCAACTTCACCCTGACTTCATTAGAGCAATTGTGGGGGTTAATGCCCTCTAGTTTTATCTGACAGTTAAGCTTCTGAGGTTCATTTGTATCAAAGTTGCTGTACAAAGGAAAAGTCTCCTTTAAAGGCCCATGGTCCTATAGAAAGATCTTTGAACTACAGATGATTCCTAAGGGGAAGTCTGCAGTAGAAAGGGAAGCCTTGTTTGGTGTGCAGAAAGCAACAAACTCCAGAAAGATACAGCACGTGTAGGAAGTCACATCTAGCAGGACAGCAAAGATGCCTTACCAGGCTTCTGCAAGAACCCTTCCAAAAAGTTAGATTTGTTCGCGTTTCACAAATGACAAAAAGATACCACCACTGTCTCCTTCCGTGGAGGAGACGGCACAATGTCAGTCTGACTGCAGAAGGTTGGAAGGAACCTGGAATATTTATGGGCTAAAATAACTTTAACCTCCAGGCACTATGCAGAAGGCACCTCTCAAAATTCAGCATAAATGGCGTGCAAAGCATGAGGCTGGCCAGCACACCCACTAGCAGACTGGCATCTTTCCAAGAGCCTACTTGCACCAATTCCTACGAACTAGGTGAAGATGTTTTACAAATCAGGGTATAGTTCTTGGGGTGCAGAACACTAGGGTGCTGATGCTGGATAAAATAAACCGGGTTGCCTGGCTCACGTGTGGGTGCCTACACATGGTCTCTCAGAAACATCCCCACTGCAACAAGCCCTCTACACTAGAAGAAAATGGTGGTTTCGAGTACAGACATTAAAAACAATTAACACAGAAGTTACCACTTAAATCCATATCCTAGCATCCAGCTCCATAGCTATCTTCATGGAGCAGTATAACAATAGAAAACAGCAGAAAGCAGTAATCTAGCCCTTCACAACATATCTGGATCCCTAATGCACGCTGGGTATGGATAGATACAGTCACATGTTCCACAGAGACCCAAAGGAAGCCAAGCAAGGGAAGAGAAAATTGAGGAAGAACTTAGTGGTTTTCTTTTAAACTCTGAGCATATGAAAACATGTACCCTTAAAATAGATTTGCTGTAGCTCCTGGAGAAACATGGTGAAATACTTCACATGAAAGAAAGCACTTTTATGAATAAATATTGCATTGGTGAACACACTGTCTCCAAATGGACAACACAGAGTTCTTGTTTTTAAAGAGAACAGAATTATTGCTACCTCACAGACCAAGAATAAGTTCATCAATTAAAGAAGCTGAGGCACAAAGGAACAGGGAGAGGAGGATAAGACATGAAGGGCAGGGGCAGAGGTGACCCTGCTCTGCCTTGTAGCTGGGAGCAGAGGCGAGTGCTGGAGTTCACTCCAGAGCAGCACCTCATTGTGCTGGGCCACCAGTCAAGGCCCAGTGAAGGCAGTGGGCTCTGCCCCTGTGAGGTGAGCAGGATGGGGCCTCATAGGCTGTGCCACCCAGTTCCCACCGGTGACCAGTGAGACCCATGGGAGTGGTTGTTAAACTCAGCAGAGGCAGCAAATGGAGCAACACATCCCCCGTCACAGGGGCCAGGACCACATCCCCCTGCTGGGGACAGCTGTGTGGCCACAGCTTTGTAGGCTGACAAGGGGTAATGGCTCACTTCTCGGCCTGGGATCTCCACTCGCTCACTTTACTCCTATCACATGCACATGTCAAGAGGGTACATGAATATAGCCAGACCAAATTTTACTATCAATGTATACAAGAGACTGATTTACACATTGCAGCAGTGGTAATATTTATACAGCTTTTACAGAACAATTTAAAGACTCTAATTCCACTTGCAAGACTAAAGCTCTGAGGACAAGAATTACCTCATGGCTTAAAGCTGAGCATCCCTCCAGAGAGAGAAAAATGAAGTCTACACACTTTCACAGGGTTTTTTTTTTTTGTCATCTGAAGTGATCTTGGTCAATAATCTTGTGGTTGAACAAAAGGATCCTCCCCAAAAAGGCCTTTGCCCATGGTAACTCAAGGCCACTTACTCAAGGGAGATTTCCATGAGGATGGTAGTCGTGGTCTGACTCTGCACAGCTCCCAGACTGTTCCCTGGGAGCCTCCACTGGACTCATGCTACTCCAATGCCCCTGGGATTTTATGGAGCAAAATAAGGGAGGGGGTATTAAACCTGTTTCTGCTTAGGAAGAAAGTTTATAACCGTATGTGAAAACTTGCTTTTTGATATTGCTAGCAAGGTGCCCAAAATGCAGTATTATCCCTGAGTACATCACAATATTCAGGACCATGTGTAGCTCTGCTATGAATTATTCTCTATAAATATCTACTATATTTAACCAAAAGGAAAACCTGAAATAAAGGGAACGAGACAACATATTTGCCAAAATCCATAGGAAAAAGGAAACAAAAATTAAAACAAACAAACAAATTAATCCAGAGTCAAATAATAATAGGTCACCAATTAGCCAGCTCTGGTGCTTATTTACTGAATAGGTGGTAAGTTAACCAATATATGCCTGACCTTTTTAAGTCATATTTTTAGCCAGGAAAGTCACGGCTATTAACTGCTACCAGGGCACCATGGGATTCGTGTTCAGAGGCTTGCTTTTCACTTTGTTGTTGTAGCCTCTCATCTTTTACTGACATTACACACCACTCATCACGATCAGTGTCAGAAGCTATAACAGCATCTGTTGCAGTGGCAGCTTCTGCTGGATGAAGAGTCTCCCTCCTTACCTTAGAGAATGTCAATCATTTCTCATTCTCAGCATTCAGACTTGCTCATCAGTTAGTAACAACACTTCCAGCTACACCAAACATGATTTTTGAATAAACAACGGACTGAGATCATTGGAAATGATTGACAGGTTATAAACCACTGTTTTCAGACAACAGTAAGGAAGGAACCCCCCCATCTTTCCCTACTTCTAATGTTTCACTGTCATTTGAAACAGCTTCTTGTTGATGGGACAGGGGACAAATACTTGTGATATAGGAAGGCCATACAGGTAGCTTTCTGTAGGGTACCTTGCAGGGTCTCCAGTCCCCTTTCTACTAGTAGACACACTGGAGAGGAAGCAGAGATATCAGAAGTTAATTAAAGAAAATGAAGATCATTTAACTATCAGACAGCTAAGTACTCAGTTGAGTTTTCCCTCTGGAATAGCTGATATTCATTATTCTCAGCATAACTATCCCCTTGGTCTGGTGCCTGTGGAGTGTCTCCCACAGCACCAGTCTAAGACATGCCTGTGTAACTACCAGGAGGGTAGGTGCCTACCTCACACAGTGGGACACTGCCCTGGCCCACCCTTCCTTGTTTGCTGAGGAGTGACAAGCAGGGACCCAAGGGTAATAAGGTGCATGCATAAAAAAGTTATTTTTAAAACCAAACCAAGTGGAACAGATCAATACAGGCACAAGAGAAATAGAATCTATAGAAGTGAAAAATGGTGGCAATCCGTTATTTCCAGGGAAATAAAGCTTGCCTCTGTGGGAAGGTGCCTGTTACTCTGCAACAGGGGCAAGTGTTGCTCCTCACCTTGCGGATTCGCCTGCTGCTCCCGTGTCATCACATTTCCCTGGAGCAGGGGCACCGGTTGGAACTACTGTTCCCCCCAGCCCTTGAGTACATAAGCACAGCTCAGCTGCACCAGCATTTGCTCCTGCCCAGAGCCAAGGCCCAGCTGTGACAGTAGAGCTCTCTATCAAGAAAAGAGGATGTGAACATATGAATCACAGCTTGGAAAATGAAAAAAATGCAAGGATTAAGCAAGGAGGAAAACTGCAAGTATTTACATTTCTCTACCTCTTGTGTCTGAACTTTTCACTTAAAAGCTTAGCATTGTTTTTCCAAGTTTTTCTTCAACTTTGCTGGGTATCACAAGCTGTTGTCTCACAAGCAAGCCTGGAGGGTGACATTTTTCCTGAAGGTGTGTTCAATTTACAGAGGCTTCATACATCCTCTTTTGTTCTGCTACGGATTAATCAGGCTCTTCCTCAGCATCTACCTTCACCTCCCATTAATTAGCAGCTCATCATGCAATCCTGAAGCACGTGCTGACATTACCTCCCACCCCAGCAAGGAGGAGGGTTGCTGCCATAGCAGGAGAGTCTCATTCAGGGCTGGGTGCCAACCCCAGGGGGAGAGGAAGGCATCTAATGAGCCTGGAGGAGCTGAGGCTTTTGGGACAAGGCTTCTTGCTTGGTGGCATTTATTCCTTTTGATCATCAGGACCCAAGTACCCAGTGAAGGCCAAGAAGTGCTCAGCATTTGTGCCCAACACCCCACAGTGCCACTGCCAGCAAGTTTTAACACCACCTTGTAGCCTCTTCCAGACAAACCAGACTTTAGCAGTTACATAGCAAAACAGGATCAGAGAAAATTTTTGCTTGTTTTTAGGAGCTATGTACTTATTATAACATTTCCTGTAATAGCCAGCTTCTTCAAAGCTTCCTGTGCTAGGCTCAATGCTTCTTTTCCCTTTCTGTGTTTAATAAAAATGCTTAGGAGCTCACTATGAAGCATCTCTCTTAAATAATAAAAAGAAAACAGCTTCCCTACCCTGCTTTGTAAAAAAGAATAGAACTCTCTCAAAATAGAGAAGGCAAGAAATCTCTAGAAACCATTTCTTATATCACCCTCCACATGCAAAGCTTATCTCTCATTCCTTTGCAAACACCAGCAGGACCATAGATTACCAGTGCAGAATCAGCTTCTCTGGAGGTAGGCAGACCTTCTCTAGCTCCTTATACATACTTCCCAAGAGTGAACAAGATACCTCAAAATACTGAGCAGAGATTTATCCCAGGTTCTCAGACAGGCTTAGATGGCAATATTTTTAAATATTTTAAAAGCGGACACTTATCAAAGAGACACTTTTCTATTTCAACAGAAGCTTTTGAAAAAAACCAAAACAAACCCACACTATACCCATAATTTTTTTTCATCCACTTAGAAGACTGTTTTATCTTTTGCTTGGTAAGCACATACAGCTAACTACAGTACTTGCACAGCTGAAAAGTGTCAATATTATCCCCTAACGCAGGTACTTACACACTCCATAGGCAGGTACAGCTGCTCCTTCCCAATTCTCTCAGCTCAGGAAAAAAAATGTTGAATGACAGAGTCATGTCTTCAACAAAAAAAAAAAAGGAGTAAAGCTTTGACCTTGACCTCCTTCACCACAACAAATGTCCTCTCACCTCCCTATAGAATAGCAGGGGAAGAAGAGTAAGGGTGGAGCAGGAAGTTGTTAGCTCATCCTCTCCAGCTCTGCATAATCCTTTGCTCTTCCTACACAGCTGGCGTCTGGAGATTTCTTCCCAACACTTCATTTTCCTTTTAACAGGGCTCCTAGTAGATATCTTATTGATCATAACCATTGCCTTCTCCAGTCATCGTAAACTTTATTTACCTTCCCTCTTCAAAAAGCCCTTGGGAGGTCTAAGGTCTGGAGACAGAGCTAGAAGAACTTCATTTAAAGTTCTCCTCCACTGCTTTAAAAAAGTCAGTGTTTACACAACACAGAATTGGAAGAACTTCAAACCATAAAATGGATCAAAAAACCTCCATGTCAAAGCCAACAGATGTCACATAACCTACTGCTATTTATGAATGTCATTCATGGAAAAATCTAATACAGAAAAAGCTTGGGTGTCCCCAGACCAAAGCTGAAGTCATGCTAAAACGCAAGGATTTTAATGATAGGTGGATTCAGTGGGTGGTTTCTATTTAAAAAAAAAAAAAGTCGTACATTTCTACATTTGAAAATGGTCCTGCTTTTGAGTGACAACTGGATGTTCTCTAAAGGGTTCTGAATGTCAGATGCAGGGCAGGCTGAAATCTGTGCAATGCATTAAAGTGGACGAATATTCCAAATTACCACTTTGGAGGAAGTTTTGATGGTTGGAAGGAGAATTTGGACACTAGGACATGTCTTCAGGACCATAACCCAAACTCAGTGTTCTCAAATCTGCATCAGTGATGCAGGGTTACATCGTCTAACGATCTTTATTGAGCTCTTGAAAATAACTGTGCAAATGCTCAGTTTCTCTCACAGAAGTTGCCAGGGAACAAGCTAACCCTCATCAGCTTTTCTACAAAATTCAGCCAGTCACATAGCTTTAGGTTGCCATGTTTTTTTTGCCTGCATAATGCTTGGTGTTCTCAAGTGAGCTTGTGACCAAGTGTGCAAAAGTGGTCAACATCTCTGTTCCCTAAAGCTTAGCACTGTAATTTTGAAAATGATTGCGTGCAGAAGTGCTGCTTACAGACTATAAATGGCAAGACTGGGGCTTATACAGACAAGGCTGGCAGAGAGCAACAGTTGTTATCTGTACCTGTGATTTGTCGAATCCCTTAACTAGGCAATTTTGAGAGATATGAAAAGTAGTGTTGTTCAAAACAAGTGGTATAGAAAATTATGAAAATAGTCAAATGTGAGATACTTTTAAAAGAAAGATGGAAAACAAAATCAAAACCAGCGTAAAATGACACCATATTTTATCAACAAAGAAAAGCATGGATTAGTCAACTCTGGGTTTTTGGTTTGTTGGGTATTTTTCCCACTTGCCAATAAATAATTATTTTGCACTTCTAAATTAAAAGCCTCAGGATAACCTCTCCACAAATGGAATTAAGTTGTGCTTCATGAAGGTTTTACTTTGTCTGCTTTCTCTTTATGTTTTACCAATATTGTAAAGTAGAAAATAAGTCTTTTTAGGATAGATTAGACTGCCACCAGAAAAACATATTCAAAGCAAAAAATAAAATTGGCAAAATTAGTCATTTTCAGTGAAACGGATTTCCAGGTCAGGGATTACTTGCTGAAGAAACACTAGCTGAAGATGCAGCATTATAAATGGTCTTCTCTCAGCCACTTATACTAGTGGTCAAATAATTCATTTCTTAGTAAGAAATACGATGGTCTATTAGCAGAAAGAAAGACTAGGTGCACATTAATCAAACATTTCAGAGACATACAAACATGCATATAGCATCCAGGAATACCCCATTACCCTATTTCAGAAGATATATGTAATCAATATTTCAAATATATCTAGTTAGTTTCATATCATTGAGTTTTAAGTATTTCCCCTCTCTGTAAAACAGGCAGCAGGGATTTCAAAGGCAGCATCAGTAATTTTCTGAAGTGCTGCTTGACCAAAGTAAGTATCTGAGCTAGGTTTTCTGTGCTGTTCAAGCAACCCAGCCCAAAGACAAAACAAGTGTGAGCTCCCACCAACAGGTGGAGACAAAAAGATTAACTACTGTTATCTGTTATTCTGTTTAAAGAACATTGAATTGAGACAGCATTAATTCTTCACCCTTTTCTGTCTGAGGAAATTTTCTAAAGCATCGGCTTTTTCCCCTTCCCATAAGGTAACCATTGAAAAACGTTTAAATATATTTGGTGGAAACCAGTCTATCAGAGACAGTAATTTGTTTTTTGTACTGTATCTGGAAAATGAAGGAGGTATTTGTAAACATCAGTCTTCATTGCTGTTTGCATCAAGTAAGTATGTTTTTGTTTGATAGCTGTTTGCTTGTTTCCCTAAAGAGCTCTGTGGAACAGGAGAGCCCTTGTGCCCATGGCAGCATTTACCTGGGACTCTGCTGACAGCCCCTCTTATTGATCCGTGCTTCTTGCAGGAGGAGGACAGGTTTAAGGTAGAACACTAGCTTATCTCTGGATATCAGTTAATACAACCCCAGCTGTCTCTGAGCTTCAGTATGTGTTACATTCTTTTCACAAAAAAACCATAGCCCAGAAGTGAAATACTCTTTTTTTTTTTAAACTGACATCAAACAGTGTATCTTTCCAGAAGGGCAGTGGAAGTAGTGTGCAGGAAAAAATGTCTGCTTTCAAAACTGATACCCTCAAATCATTTCTAATAGCCAACAGTTGCAAATTTAAAGAAAATCTCCTAGTATGGCGCTGTCTCACTATGGTCAGAAGGCTGTTACTTAGTTATTTATTAGGATACATGGAATCAGGGTTTTCACAGGTGTTAAAAATGATATGTGTGAAGAAATCCAGATATTATTTCATGGCGCGGTTTACAAAGCCCAGAGTCTGCAGCATTCCTTTCATTAATTCTGTATTTTCCCTCAGGCTTACACAACCTGTAGTTCCACACCTTTAATATGGTGGCTCTGTGTCAATGAGCACGTTTCTGAGTTCAGTCTGTGAAATGCCTATAGGTGTTTGTAGTGGGCTTATTCATAGAGGGATGGCCGTGAGTTGGCTTCATCCCAGGCATGGAGGGATTTGAGTTCACTCTATGCAGTTGTAAAGGGACACAGGGATGAGTCACTTAATTTCCTTGAAGCAAATGCAGATTCCTCCTGACAGCACTTAGATGTTTCTAGGCTTAGAGTTTACAAATGGGCAGCTTGTGTTTGCATAGAAATAGAAAAATAGAAGTGGCGAAATTGTTGTAGGTCCTGTAGAGAAAGCAGCATAAGCACTGGGACCTTCCCATTCTTTCTGGGAAAGACAGGACACTTTGCTGGCGTGCACTCCCCAGATAAGGCTGCAGGACTTGCCACAGGACTGTCAGGCTTTAAAAGATGCCATGACAAAAAACAGGGGATTTTTTTTTTCCCTGTGCATTTTCAGGGTCTTAAGGCACTATGCAACGTGTCTGGGGCCAGGGGACAGCTGCACTGCGAGCCTGCAAGCACAGACCAGCAGAGAAAAGGACATCTGGAAAGTCTTCCAGAAGAAATGAACAGGACTTTTGCTAGGACTCATGCATGTGGAAATGTATGTGTGACAACTTTTGGCCCTGCAAGGAGGACAGACAAGAGATGCAGGCAGCCTGGTTCCTTCTCTTGGATGCCCTGAGTAACAAAACCACTAAATGAGGTGGTGGATTGTTCTAGCATGAAAGCCAGGCAGAAGTTCCAAAAGAATATGAAAAGTGATCTATGTCTGCCATGGTCCATTACTGCAGAGCTGGAGAGATTGTCATCCTTGGCCTTTGCATCAAGCAACACACTCATTGGGTAACAATGATTCAGCCAGAAGGTTTTTTTACTAAGCACTATGAAAGCTAAATCAAAAAAAAAAAGAAAAGCAAACATAATGTTTGCTCTTGAACTGAGACATCCCCATCTAATGAGCCAGCTCCTTTGGCACTGTTTGCGCAGTCCCCAGGAAGCCCATCTGTATTCCTCTCATGAGCCACTACCACAAGAGCCCAGTGCTGCTGGGCACCGCCTGCTCTGAGCAGCCGAGGCTGCAGGGATGCTGTGTGCTGGCCAGCTGGCCATGGGGCCTGCACCTTACCCACCTGCAACTGACACACTCCCAATGCTACGGGGCTTCTGAGCCTGCTATTAATAATATTTAATGCACACACAGACAGGCACCCAAGCACCCTGCTTACAGTAATACCCTAGACATGTCCTTCTCTACAGATCTGTGAGGTGTCTGAGAAGGAACCAAGGTGACGCTGCACCATCATGGGCTCTGTCTGCACTTTGTTTTCCAAGAGTGAGATTCCCTCCTCCCTTGCATGTTGAGAAGTCTGTATGCCCACAAAGCAAAGGGAAACTGTTGTACATTGCCACAGGTGCCATGGAAAACTTAGCTGTGTAACACATAGAGTCGGTATGTGTAGGTGCAGCTATCGGGCTGGTGTTTCAAAGAACACTTGTCTGACTTACTGGAACAGGTAATCTTTTGGGATCAAGTGTTTTGGCCCTTGCAGGTGCAAGCAGTTAATGGATGCTGCATTTTGCCTGTGGATGATCTTTACTGCTCACATTAGCTCTGAAAGGGCCAATAAACAAGGGAGACTAATCTGAAACTTTTCAGTTGCTAAGGCAATGAATTAATCAGCATGTATGTGATCAGCATATCCACATAATCCTGCCAAGGCCTACAGCTTTAGGTGTCCCACTATATTTTTGCCAGCATGAGAGAAGGGAGCAGAGGAATTGGCAGAGAATGAAGTGTCAACGGTTAGGGCTGTAATAAAAATTTTGGAAAGAGAAAGCAGCACCTACTGCATATACCACATTTGTGTATTATGTGATGCTATGGCACGCCAGCAAAATGTGGCTTTTTGCCACCATTCTGTGTAACAGCTTCATTTAGCCTAATTATTGGGTATAAAATCCTCTTGTCCAGTAAGAGCTGATTTCTCCTCCCAGAGTTGTGAATCCAGCCTTAACTGTATTCAGTGCATTTGATCAGATTTACAGACCCTGAACCAAGTCCAAAGCAGACAAGACATTGCTTCACTAAAATCATTAAATTTCTGTCTGTCTCAGGCACTGGGTTTTTAAAACCTTCTTGGAGTAAGATGCAAAGCAGCCAAGCAGCACCAACATCATTTCCAAAACCAAGAGCATCAGTGCATGCTCTGGAGGGCTGAGGCTAGCACAGCATAGATAATGTGCTTAGGTGAACTCACAGTTTCCTAATGTTTTTGATGCTGATTAGGCAGTCCAACTTCATGGCTGGAAATTAAATACTGCGATTCCTTCTGACACGTGTAATTAGCTGGGGAAAAAAAGAAAAAAAAAAAGGAATATTATAAAAGGTGGGTTATTTTATTAGGAAGATCAAGCAAAGTGTTTTGTTGTTTTGGTTTTTTTTGGTTCAGGATGCATTTCCATTTACCCATTTGAATATCAGAGTTGATGTCTTTCTTACAGCCCTTTACCACAGCTCAGCAGTTAGCCAAAAAGCCTGTCGCTACCGCTTTCCTTAGGGCCATAGTCACAGGATGGCTCTTTGTGCTGTTCCATCCCTGGGCTGATGGCCTTCCTCTTCCTCTCTCTCACCTGTACACACATCACTGTGCACAGGCACCTAGCAAAACCCCTAGTTCATGTTTCTGAATGATTTTACACATTCAGCTTTTGCAGGTGGTGATACTTGTCTCCTTTTCAGTTTGGAGTCACTTTGGTTTCGTAAAGAAGCTTATGTGCTCTGAAATATATGAAATAAAGGGTAACCTGTAGTTAGGGCCCATACAACCCTATGTTCAGCAAGGTTTAGCCAAACATAAAACAAAAAGGTGTCTGTAAGAAGGAAATCTATGGACTGACGTGCAGTGTCACACTAGGTAGAGATAGAGCCATACAAGTTACTGCCATAAGCAGGCAGGCTGGTTATCGTCACATCTGCAGCTCTGAGCCCGGTCCTTACCCCAATTCCAGCCTGGCTTTGTGCGAATGTAAATCTCCTTATCAGTAAAGTGAAGATAATGCCACTACAGCACACGGCACAGTGTAGGAGAATTAAATGGATAAAGTTTCTAAAGTGTTTTAGATGTCAGACAAGGCGTATATAAAACCTAAACATCCTTACAGAAAGCTCCAATAGCTCAGTATCAGAAAACTAATAGGGAGAAAGGCATTACAGACTCAGCAGAGAGACTGGATCTGATCCTGAACACTAGAGCTTGTGTAAAATCAATTTAATCTCCGAAGAAAGCAGCCTCGGGTGGGAGGTGTGGGCAGCAGGCGGGGAAAGCGCTGCCCCAGCGCCCCTCACCACGCTCCCTGAGCTGATCCAGCTTATCCCTGAGTTACCAACTCAAGAAGACCATGTGTCTGGGGGAGCTAATTAAAAACTCTTTGCAGTTAATTAGCCAGTCCCTCATGGCTTGCAGGCCTGGTCTGTGCTCACAGGCATGTTGTGGCACAGGATGGCACGGAGGACACCGGTGCTCGTGGCCAGTCCCGCATGCCTCCATCCACAGCAGCAAGGGGATTTGTGGCTGCAGCCTCTGCCACCCTCCTCCTGCCCACCTTCATCTCTCACGGCCCTCCCACCATTCACACCCTGGCTCTGGGAACACATGGACAGGAATGAGGATGTTAATTTAGATAAAACATTGAATCTGAAAGACGTTCGCAGTCCTACCGGCTGTTGTTGGGTCGAAGCAGAGTGACGGTGGGGCTGTGCCTGATGCATAGCTGAAGCTGTAGCTCTCTCTACAGGCTTCGCTCATCCTTGCTGTAGTGGGGGGTGGCTGCATGCCATGCTCAAGGCACCATTGAGCTTTAAAGTGGCCAACAGTGCTGCATGAGCACCAGGGAGCTCTGAACCGAGAGGCTTCCAAAAGTCACATGTGCTCTGTGGGTTCAGGGCCACCAGTCCCAGGGCACGGAGCTGCATGGGAACTCTGCATGTCCTGTGGGCAACCTGGGGAGGTTTTGTGGCTTCCTCCAAGTGCTGGGGTGATACAGCAATGCAGTGGAGAGGCAGCTGCTTGGAGCACTCCTCCCCAAGCTCCCAGCACAGCGGTGGTGGAGGAGCAGGCAGAGCGTTTGCAGGCGAGTGAGCAGGAGAGGGCACAGCCTCGGAGCCACTGGGAGCAGGGAGCAGCAAGAGGCATGAGGCAAAGGGCAATGCTGGATCTAGCCTCAGTCATTAATACTATCACAGCTGGGGGTTTTGATTTGAGGGTTATTTTGCTTTTCCTAGTAATTTCTTGATAACAATTTAATTGGATGGTTCCTTAAGGTCATTTCATGTGGTAGATTATTGAGAATACTACCTACATATTTAGAGTTAAGAGGGACAAATATTTTATTTCCTTTTTTTTTTTATTGTCCCATTATTTATAAATTTCTCTTTGAATCTTGTAAATACATTTTTTAATTTCCCTTCAGAGTTTGTCTTTCTCTTTGGCAAACATTGATTTTTTTTTTTCATGCTTTTTCCAGTGAACCTTGAAATTAAAATGTCTTTTTTTGTTTAATTTCTTTTTTGTACACTGGACTCATTGTCAGCACAGCAAGAGCAAGGTGCTTTGTTAGATTACTGCTGCTTCAAAGCTACTGAAAGGAAGATTTGACCACATTTTATCATTTGTGTGTAGTTCCTTCATGAGTTGCAATTATTCTCTTTAAAACACAAAGCCAATCCCAAGTTCTCAGCGTTTTAAGGAAGCAGTTTTAATGTTTTAGTATTTCAGCATTAATTTTAACCAAATTGTACCAGGTTTAAGAATTGTAGAATTCTTTGTCCTCTTAGTGGACAAATCACATGCACAGAAACAGCTATATACAAAAATAGCAAGGTTTGCAGGCAGAGAGAATACCTTTTATTAGACCAGTTGATACAGATGGGGGGAAAAGAAAAAAAAAAAGAGGAAAAGCTTTCAGACACACGATCTGTCTGAAAGTGTATTTGAAGATTTTTTCAACTATATCAGTTGTTCTAATAAAAAATATTACCTTTCCCTGCAAACCTTGCCTCTCATCTACCTTCCACCATTGCAGCTACAGCAACACTATTTCTAGCAGAAATGTATTTGTACAGTAAAGTAACCATACTTCCATTTTCCAAGTGTTTTTCATCAAAACTACTCTATATTCCCTTTCCAACATGGGAAATGTTTTTTAAAGTACAGTATTTTTAGAAAAGAATAATTTTTATGATAATTACTTTGTCATTGTCATTTTATCTGCTGTAGCAGGATTCTCTGTTACACACTCTTGACTAAGATTGCTTTTTTCTTTTGCTAAATAGCCAGGGCACTGTAGGTTATAAAATTAAAGCTTAAATTATAGTAGGGTAAAGTGGGTGGACCCAGGAATACAGATACATTTGTATCCTTGGTTGGCCTGATCTGCCATCAGAAAGTTAGAATATTCTTCAAAATATTCAGCTAAAATGAAATCCTACATAAATTAAAAGGGTTTGCTTTAGCTTTGTGACCTAGGGTCATACATTATGCTAAGCAAGTATAACAGTCTGTGTTCAAAGGCTAAAGAGCAGGTAGTAAGTGTTTAAAGCAGCAAGAGTCCTGTTTAAAAAAAAAAAAAAAAAAGTCTTTAAAAATGGATTGTTCTGGGCTATAATAAACTGTGAATTGTAAAAGGTTAATTGACAAAAATGATACTTGTCTAATGCCATCTCTGTAATAGCAATCACTGCTGAATCCATAACTCAGGGGTCTCGCTATATTGACAATTACATTTCCTCAAAAAGACTCCAGTTATTTCCTCAGTCTGCTTAACCTATGGTAATTAATTATAGATTTACAAGTGGTACACAGGCAGATACAGGTATCTGCAACCACTGCCCTACTGGCAAGAAAGAAAAATGCCTATCTGCAGCCTGAGGCGGGCCAGGTATCAGCATGAAGATTCATGCCATGAATTGACCTTTGCCTCGCTCGCCGTCCGAATCAGAGAGCCAGTGCAGATGATGGTAATTACCCTCACTGCACATCTGGCATTCAAGGAAGGGCAGCCTTGCCTCAAGGTTGCTGCACTTAGGTTCAAATCCCATTTCTGCAGAGCCTCTGACCTGCAAATCTGATCTGTTTTCCTCCAAACTGTATTTCTTATTCAATGAGATACAACATGTTAGCAGTGAACAAACCAGTAAGACTTTAAGAATAGTAACAAATATTAAGTCAAACTTCTTTGATGTGACATGTTCTCAGAGTGCCAGAGATACACTCCTCATGATAAAAAAGATTCCTTTCTAATTTATTTTTTTTCTAATTATGCCAAGTGAGAGCTGTTTTGCTTGTTTGTTAGTTTTTCAAAAAAAAAGCAAGAGTCCCCCAAAAGAAAGACAAATGAAGTCACTGGTATTGCTGTTTTGCAGAAAGGACTTGCCAGGCACTGAGTACGTCAGTTGCTTTTGTGAGCAGAATGAAATTCTGCATGTTCAGTTCACTTCTATCCACGTCTGCCAGCCTGTACCCAAAAAAAATGGCACAGACTTGCTAAGAAGGGGCTATTATAACGTCTCCTTAATTACAATTCATTACTTTTTTTAACAGTACAAACTTATCAGCTGTAACAAAAGATGTTTAAGAAACAAACCTTGTCAAAATAAATGAATTAAGAGCATTCATCCCTTTCCAGAGTGTGAAGAAGTTTGTAAGGTGATAATAAATTCTGTAATGTATTAGCAACACTTTCTTAAAGTGTGTGTACCACTTACTCCCTAACTTGCTAAAGTTTTGTTGTTCTCACCAAATCCCAGTTATAGGCACAAATTAGCAAGATTTGATTGTAATTGGACTTTGAGCAATTCATCTGTTATGTTTTCTTTGTGCAGAAGCCTGTTAAAACTGCTTGCAATCCATATGAAATCCATAGGTGTGCTACTGCTGGGCTTTGCTGTATTACTTGGCAGAGACTTGTGCTGGAGCAAGTGCAGAGCATCTCCTGCTCACCTGGATCCTATGTCTTGGGCCATCTCTGTGCATTGGCAGGTGACTCTTGTCCTGGGATCTGGGGTTAAACCTGCTCCCAAGTCAACATAAGCTCTCCCTGGGAGTTCACCCAAAGCAGGGCGAGGCCATGATTTGGTCTGTGCTCCCAAAGACAATTTTCAGTCTGCTTTCCCAAACTGCTGCATTCTTTCTACGTATCAGACACCTTCAACAGTGCCAGGAAATTCAGTCCAGACATGACTGAATGTAGCTCCAGCAGTATTGCCAAATCCATCCATACACACTCTGATCTTTGGATGCAGCTCCCTCTTTGCTTTAGTTGCTTCATGATCAGGGCACCAGCACAATCTTGCCATCCACCTAGAAATCTAACCTTGCAGCTCATCAACTGTGTTTTCAGACCTACCTCAACATCTGCCTAACGACCCACTTCACATCCGTGATTTTGTTTCCTTGTGATCACGTCCATGACTGTTGTACCCCTGAGGGACAAAACTACTGATGCCACACTGAATCCAGGCTCATCCACCTCCTGGGGACCTCAGCTCACAGTCCCAGTTTGAGAGCTCAGGTTAAGGCCTGTCCTTATGGTTGGGTGTACTCATGTTTGAGAAATGCTCTGGAAAAGCAGAAGAGTTTGCTGTACTTACCACAGTAAACCCAAATGAATTTTTAAGGAGCTGAGCTTTTTGCAATCCAGCTCACACATGTCTGTGGACATCTTCAACCAGTGTACTTTCTGATTCTGATAGAAATTCTCCCTCCCTGCTATTTAGAAACAGAGCCAGGCATAAGGTGGTCAATACTATTGGTTGTGTAGCTTTAGATATTTAGCATTAGAAACATGAATGAATGGGGAAACAAAGGCTATAGATATATGGAACAGATGTATGTAAGGTAAGGAAGAAAAAGGGTTGGACAGATATCCAGGGGAACAGCCTAGGACATTGGCCCCAGCCCCAGTCTTCTAGTGATTCCTGGCAAGATGGAGGAATACATTGCACACAAGAAGAATTTTTCCTAGAGCAATCCAACCCTGTTATCTCTGGAGTGTACCTGCTTCTCAGTGTGGTGCACAGAGATTAGGGCTACCTGAAAAGAAGGGAAATCTGGAAATCTAGCCTTGATGGCTCTTTGACAGTGCCACAAGGCTATTCCTGGTACCCTTCTGCAATGTGCCATACAGATGTGCATCCCTCACCTGCAGTCCGACCAAAACGTGCAGAAGGAGGGAGATCTTCAGTCCTCAGTTATGGGAGATGATAGAAAGCATAGCTCTATGGAGAGGCTGAAATAACACAACATATTTTGGAGCTGCTAACTTACACTGCAGCCATTCCCACCCCCACAGAAGCCAAATTCAAGGAAGCACAAAAGCAGAAATCGCACCAATCATATTCATTCATGGGGAGCAGAACCAAATCGAAGCTCCAAACTCATGATTAAAGAATGTTTTTAGTGTGCCAAATAGACATGAGCATGTGTTCCCAGAAATCAGTAAGCTATTTGAATACACATCTCTGTGGGAGACCCAATATGTCATTGGAAGAGCTGTTCATGAATGTCAGAAATAATTCCAGCACTGAAACAGTCCATTCTGTGATAATATTTCCTATTAGCTATCTTGCTGATATTGCCAGAATTTTAATAAAGCATATGGTATTTTTTAGTTAATAACATAAAAGACAATTCTTAAAGTTAGGATACGCCATACCTGTTGACTGGCAAACAGCTCACAGGAGGCAGGTTGTCTCATGGGCAGAGGACACTGCATCTCTCCAGAACGGGAGCTTGCAGGTGCCACCAGCAAAGAAAGGTGGGAGGACAG
The DNA here is from genome assembly GCA_025345505.1 of Todiramphus chloris collaris. Taxonomy (NCBI): domain Eukaryota; kingdom Metazoa; phylum Chordata; class Aves; order Coraciiformes; family Alcedinidae; genus Todiramphus; species Todiramphus chloris. The sequence goes on from JANVCC010000034.1 coordinate 14,601,211, forward strand.
CTGAGGGATGTACCCTCTGCAGCACTCAGAGCAAGGCCCAATGGTAGTAGCTGCAAATCACCCCCTAGGCTGTGTTCCTGGGGTCAGTTTGTGCCCCAAGTCCAGGATCCACCAGCACCAAGTACAATTCTGTGCCCACCTCTGTGTGTTCAGGAGCACAGCTCTCCATTTCTTCATCTCATCTGTACCAAAGTCCTCCCTGAGCATGGTGAGCATCTCAGCCATGGTCTCATTCATCTTTCCAATAAAATATGGCATTCTTCTCCAGCAAGAGTTGTTCCCAGTTTACCACAATATTCAGTCATAATTATAGCAGTAAATGTTTTTAGGTTAAGGTGTATTTTCTAAACGTTCAATATTTATAGCTATGGAACACTTAATGAATTGTCACATTCACCTAAAATGATTCACGGTTATAATTGGAGAAGAGCTTCCACTGGAAAAATTAGGCCATACTGACCCACATAAACAAATTCAGTAAACCAAAACAAGCTGCTAGAATCTATTTAAAATAGTGCTTTAGCAGCACAGTGCAAAAATAGTTTACTGCCTGGTTAGTTAACTTAGGGTCCGTTTCCCAGCAGTATATATATTAAAGTATTCTGGTGAAATAAGCCAAAGTTTTTACTTGCTGGTGTAGAGATGATGTGTGCTATTGTTGTGGTTCATACACAAACATGAAAAGAAATCCATTATTTTAGTACAAATTAGGTGAATACTGAACCACCTCTGCAACTCTGCAGCTCACAGAGGGAAATTCTCCTCTACCTACCTTACCAATAGATGTGAAGTCTGGTATTCAACTTAGCTAAAAAATACAGCACCCAAAAAAAAAAATAAATTAAATAAATAATAATAAAAGTCTCTCTAGCATGTTATTTATACATTTTGTATACTGACTTTATGAAATACTGAAATTATTTTCACTAGCAACATATGTGTAATTCAATATTATCAGTGAAAACTAGAAGTAGCTAAACAGTTGGGATAAACTCCAAACACTGCTAATTCTTTAAGTTTTGAACACAAAAAATGTGAGCTGCTCAGAGCTCTTGCAACATCTCTGCAATGACTACAGAAATATTTTCTGTAAGAAAGGACAGAAAACTAAAATTCTCTGCAGGGAAAAAAATTAGCAGAGAGAAAACAAACACTCCCCCACTACCCTACTGTTAAACTTCTCCTGAATGGATCCTTTCTCAACCCAGTCTTAAAGAAAACAGCCATGTGTATAGCACGTCTGTAAAGAGTCACAAGATACCCTACAGTTCATATTTCTTCACCTGCTCTTGCTCCGCATAATGCTGTCCCTGGGATCTCACACCACATCAACTCCTTGTCCACTCAGAACAAGGTCGTAACTCACTGACCTTGTATCCTGCAAAACTGAGAATATCCCATAACTGAGAATATCCCATAGAATTTTTTTCCTTGAAATTTCCAGACTGGGGAAAGTATTGAGAGTGCATGAGTCATGCTGACCTTTAGAGAAACTTCCCCCATGTTTCTGCCTCTTGCACTTAAAAGAGAGAGTTGTTCCCCCCACCTGATTTATGTGTCCCACTGCAAACAGAACAGATATGTCCCAGACTACTACTCCTCCTGAAGAAAGGACAAGCCTGAAGAGTGCAATAAACTTTCAAGACATGGCATGCACAGGCTCAGAAGGGCTTCTCTCTCTGAGCCTGGCAGCAGGGTATGCAGTGTGCCAGCACCCTCGTGTCCTCTGGAAAGCAAATGAAGCAGTAACCCAGCTTTGCTCTCCATGCATCTCCTACTCCAAATTTACGCCGCTGTGAGAAGGAAACTAACGGATTTGCGAAGGGGTCCTGTGTTAGCATTTCTCCTACAGCTTGTACAGCAGCATGGTTTGGATGAAGAGTCCCCGGTGGTGTGTGGGATTGGACATGAAAGCAGGATGCCAGAGGAGATACAGGAGAGAGCTGAAGCATAAGCTGAGAGATAACTGGAGAGCAGCAAGAAAGAAACAAGGTGACTGTTACCCAGACTGTAAATCAGCCACTATAGCTCAGACACCAGCACACAGGTCACCTTCTCCTTATGCCAGCACAGCCGCTTCTTTCACCAGGCACAGCAATGGGCGATGCTGTCTGCTTCAGCTGTTCCTCAGGGGGCCCTTAAAAGGCTGAGTTAATTCTCACGATTTGTTATACAGCCCTCTGCTTTCCTTAACAGTCACTGGGATCCAGTTTGCCAGTAATACAAATGTATAAAACAAAGTTCAGCACAGTGTACATTAATAACTACCATTACAATCACACCGTAGTACTCAGATGCTGTGTGAAAGGCTATTTCCATAAAAGCCTTTGAGTTAGATATGTATTTTCTCATTAACAATTTGCCATTAGTCTCAGGTTTTAACGATTCAGAAAGCAGTTGCAGAGGGACCAGAGCAGCTCTAGTGCAGTGGCCCCTGTGCCAGGATGGGGCTCCCCACTCAGGCATCTCAGTACATTGTGGAGGGCTCCCCAAGTCAGCACCTTTGGAAAGGTGAGCTCTGCACTCCTCGCCCTGGGACAGGACACTTCTTGGACATTGTCTTTGCCATGTTAACAGATAAATGTGGCCACCCACCCCAATTCTGTGTGAGATGGGTTAGCTGGGTCTGGTTATAAGCCAGATATTTCAGTCCCAGCCCACCTCCATTTAAGAAAAAAAATTAAAAAAAAAAAAAAAAGTGTCCTGTTCCTGACTTTACATTCATAAATACTCTCACAATGTCAAGGGATGGGGGGTTTTCATCAATTCATTAGATCTGCTCCCATGAATTATTTATATGCAGTGCTAAAAATGGTTCTGAAACATTACAAGAATTCAATATCAGTTTTCACAGTGGGATTTCATCATTTTAGCACTGGAGCATAATAGCCTAATGCAATACTAATACGATATGGTGCTAATAGGGTACAATGAGAGTTCTCTCTAATATGCAAACATTTCCATGTTGCATTATTATTTCTTTTAAGTTAATATGATATGGTGATAATATGATGAAATGAATTAGTTTCATATCATTGTTTGCATGAGTTGTGCATATTAAAAGAATATTTCCCCCCCTCCCCTTGAATTCACTTGGAATGAGCTTGAAAATTTACCCTGTAGTTATTCTTATGCAAATGAGGCTGTTTAGTAGGAAACACTCCTGCTGTTGCTTAGCCAGCTGAAGAAAGAATAGGCCTGTGTCACCTCTTGCTGGAATAAGAATTTTCCTGGCCTGTTTTGAAAGCCTCTGTCCTAAACATGTTTGCTTTAACATCTCCCACTAGCTCATAGATTCATTGCATATTTATGATAAATTCCCTGGTCAATATTTATCAGGAACACTTCTACATAAGCGGACATGTCTTCCAGTCCGGCTGCTGCGGAGGGAAAGGGAGCAGGGAGCCACACGCTAGCAGCTCTGATGAACACCAACTGTGGGGGTGACAGCAGAGACAGACATACCATGGATTTTCTGGACTGGGGTCTGGTGCTTGCTGGGAAGAGCTAGATGGCAAGCCCACACCCAATTTCAGGGTCAATCACAGTACTGCCCTCCCAGTGCTGTGACATTTCACCAAACCCTGTGCTCTGCTTGCATTGATGCAAAAAGCCAAGCTGGTATGAAGGTTTTACTCTCTGCCCCACAAAGCAGAATGTTCATCAGCCTGGGAAAGAAATCCTGACTGTTCTTTCTGGAAACGAGCCCTGTTCCCTGGCACATCAGACTGATGTGAGGACCCCTTAATTTCCCATCTCTGGTGGCAGACCTGTGGGAAACATCCTACAGATGCCTTGGCATCACATGCTGGACATGAGCTGCAGGACATGGGCAGCCAAGAAACCCCGTCTTGATCTTCTGCAAGCATATTTCTACTAGTTAAATGTGCAAACTGGAATGACTGTAGGAGGACTTTATTTGACCCTTTTCAGAGGAACTCCCAGGACTCACTGTGCTCATTAATAAAGGGGCACTGAAATGTTGAGCTTTCCTAGGTGGGGATGTTGTGGGATTCCCATACAGGATGATGTGGAAGGACATTTATAATAGCTAACATTGACCACTGGCTACTCTTTCCCTGACTTCCCTATGGAGTAGGAGAACATCCCACATGAGCTGGCTGAAAGCAACATCCCGATCTGCCTGCACACCTACTTTAACATCATGGAGATCCAGAAATCACCTTCAGATCTCAGCAAGTCCAACTTGACTGAAACTGAATTCAGGCTCTATGACCTTTAATTCACATGAATTTACTCAAGAAAATTTTACACATGCGGTTAGCAGTACATATAGAAAGATGAAAACTTCACCAAATGTTACAGGGGTTTAAAATGTCATAAATAAGAATCCAAAGGTTTTTTTTAATTATCATATTTCCAAAGCTACTCTACATAATTCCCTGTATAATCCAATCTTAAACTCAGAAGACACTCATGCAGATGACATTTCCTCTCTGTTTTGAATGGGGATTATTTTTTAAGAGGCTACAGAAACTGGAAATATTTCAATAGGTCTGATATTTAAAGCATATTTAATGGCATTTATGTTCTAATCTCCTTACTGACTAAACTTTAAAGAGAGCTGCAAAGAATTCAACAGTGAAAAAAATAATTAGATACTAGTTAATAACATAAAATGCATAGGTAATGGGTGAGTTGATTCCTGAACAGGACAAAACCAAGAATGACTATCAGGGCACCCCAGGACACCACACTTTCTCCTCCCTGGGAGTAAGGAGTTGCATTGCTCACATCATCCTGACACCTGGGAAGGTTCCTACTGCTTATGGACTTTGGCTTCAGACTTGCACGGGAGTGCAACATAACGCTGTCCAAGATCAATCTGAGGATGACTATTCACATGAAACAAATCTGACAGAAAAAAACCACACACACAAGAAGTCCCCAGACCAACCCTGTTGGTTTTCTGAACCAACAGAGTTTTAGAAACAAAGTCTGATTTTGATTGCACAGTTTCAGCCCCACTGCCTTGGCGCTGCTGAGAGTCAGGTACTCGACTGCTGTGGAGTAGCTGTCAGTTGGACCTGGAGCTGGTGCTTAGCTCCCTAAATTTACACTTACTCATTTGCTGCTTCAGTCCTGAAAGAGCCTGCAGACAGATCCCTGATTGTTTTTCTTCTCACACTCTGACTAACCCCAGGAGCAAGGAGCTACTTTGTTAGGAGTAAAGGTATTAATTAGCAGTGAACCTGTTTAACCCACATGCTCTTTCATGCAGCTTCATAATGAATCCTGAACAACCTCAGTTTGTAACATGACTACTGTTTTCCTAGATTAGAGCAGATACCAGTTCTCTTGAAATCAGAGGCAATGGTCTAGCAAACACCTCTTTCCAAGGGGCCCATACACTGGAGTCTGCTGCAACTTCCTCATGGAGGTTTGAGTGAATGGGTCTCCTACATCTTTCCTCCAGCATCAAAAGGGAGGAAGAGTAGCAATAACCTGCAAATAAAAACCTTTTACCTTGCTTCCAACATTACTGTCCACATCTCTCCCAGCTTGTCTCAAAGAATCACATCTGTGAGGTCTTAAAGAAATCAGGGCAGGTTTCTAGAGCTACTAACCAGCGTGTGCTCCCTACTGCAACCCCAAGCGGAGTGCCATGTCTGCTGGAGGCTGGGCATGTGTTGTTATCTTTGATGCATGGCATGACCACAGGCATGGAGCACACCTCCTAGAGAACCCTCACTCCCTGGCACCCCAGCCACAGGGCTGCAGCTCTGCAAGCATCAAGTGGAGCACAGCAGCAGAGGCCTCACCAGTTAGGAGGTCTGGGAAGGTGTTTGTTGTGTTGCAGCCTTTTCACTCCATTGTATTAGCAATAGCTGACTTCAGTTATTTCACTGAACAAGACCCAGTGTGTCCATGGGTGGGCACTAGATTTAAGCTCTTGGCCTCTGATAAAGCCAAGTCTTACTGATGTGCCAGGATTCACTGCACAAAGACTAACTTCAGGCTGACCATCATAAAGCACAAATTAGAAAGGTCACATTTTGAAGATTTGGATGCATACTTATATCTATGCTAAAAGAACAGATTTTACAAAAAGAAAGATTGTACAAAACTTCCCTATGTGGTTCAGCCAAACTGACGCGATTATTTTTAGCTATCAGTGGAAACAAATAGGTCTTATACAACTTAAGCACAGTAAGCCTGGCCATTATTTTACTCTGGAAAAAAAAAAAAAATCAAAGATTTCTTAGTGTTACCATTACTATTACTCTGTTACTTACTCGTGGAAAACAATTGCAACTATCAGGAAATAATTATGAACAAAGCCCAGTTAATTATACAAGACATCTCAGCTGCCCTAATTAAGGATCAGTTCAATACTGTTCACTTGGTAATTTTTTTTTTAATTGTGAATAGATTTAGTAGAAGCCTGGCTGATAAACAAATAATGAGATTGGTGGTCCAGAAGGACTCTGATAAATAAAATTAGTCACCAATTATTTATTTCCTCTGGTTTATATCATTCTTCCTCTGCCTTAGACCAGAAATAAAAGGATAGGGATTGCACCGATTATTTTCAGTGTCAGTGACCCTTCACAAACATCCTACAGTCCTGAGCCTGAGCTTTATTCAAGCAACCATGATAAAAATGGGGGAACAATTCAAAGTTAAGATAAGAAAACACTAAGTCCCTGATGCAACAGAAAGTCACTTGCAGGTAGATTCCTAGATCCATACAAGCCTTACAGACTTTGCTGCAAATACCCACCTTGCTTATACAAGGTGTTTATGGACTTTGTGCTCAATGTTTATGGACTTGGTGCTCAAACATGAGAAATCGGTCAGGGCTGGAAAGAAACAAAGAGACAAGCTATATCTCTGGTCCCACAGCAAACATCCCCACCGTTTCCCCACAAGAATTTACAGAGAGCATGTGGACCTCCAAGTGTAGCATCCCAAGCCCAGAGACAGGGTCACTGCCACAGCTACTGAAATCATCCCCTAAATGTTCCCAGAGCATCTCATCAGAGCCATGCCTGAAGAGGAGAGGAGAGGAGAGGAGAGGAGAGGAGAGTGTACACACAGCCCAGCTGTGCAGGCAGGGTTGTGGGAGGCACTGGGGTTGACTGGGAGAAGGAGGTATAGTCTCTGGTTTGAATGCCTGCAGCTGAGCACCAGTAAATCTTTGAGTGTTACCACCAGATCAATGATGGATGACTGCAGTTTAAAGAAGAAAACAATTTTATGTATGTTTTAAACTACAGTCTTCTAGCCTCATATTTTAATACGAAACTGAAGCAATTTACTTCCTTTTTAATGGATTATAGAAGGAACTCGAGCATAATGCTTCTACCCTTGTATGATCAATACCTTTAACACATTTATAAATTATTAATATTCTGTTCACAGAATTAACCACCTCTGAAGAGGCATAATTGCTCAATACAGCTCAAAAGAGAAAAAAACATTTAAGGAAGTATAACGTTTCTTTACATTTTTAGAAGTTCCGAGTAGTTTGCTAATCTAGCTGAAAAGCTACACTGTTTATTATTCCATGTAGCATATTAATTGTAATTTACCTATTAATTTCTATTCCTTCTGTGGCACCATAAAGGGACTTGGCATGTGACTGTTTAATCAGTCACAAGCCCATACCTTGAGGACTGTCTCATTACATTCCTCCCAGAAATGAATTTCTTTTCCAGATGGAAAGGCTTTCGGTAGAAGGAAGGGGCTGAGCTGATTTGGGAGTTAGCATAAGTCAATATTATTCAGGATTGGTGCATGCAACATTACACAATACTCCCAGTGCTAACACCACAGTGCGACTGCTGACATCTCTTCATCGGTGTTGATAAGTATTGTAAAGAGGACATATATCTTACTGCTAATTAATATCATGTGCTATATTCACTTAGCTGCATTTCATTAGCTGAATTACCGACTTAGATAATAATCTTCCAAAAGGTGTCTGATTTTTAAAAGCTGGTTCTTCTTATCTGAATGAAGAGGAAATACAGAGATCTCAAAGCTCAATTTAGGGACCACAAACTTTCAGCGTAGCTCTGAATCCAGGTTTCTTTTTCCAAGTGCTATTCTGTGTTCTACTAAGTTTGAATTGGGATATCTTGACCAAAAATGAAAGCCTAAAAAATTTATTTTAAAATTGCAAATGTGCTCCCACAGAGGGATCAGTGGCTCAGAGCATTTCTTTGTGTCTCAGAGGATCAAGTGATATGGCAGGCAGTGTTAGAAGGATTACAGGGTTCTTCTTACTTTCTTGTAGCTCTCTGGGAGCAAAAGGACTAGCAAGGGGCAGATCCACTCATACAACACTATATTTGATTTAATGAAAATGAATGAGCTTGATAAATATATTCTTACCTAAACAAAGCAGGTGAATTACTTGATAAAATATTTTCAACGCAAAGCTTTTGTATCTATGCTTAACACACCTGAGATAACATGGCTCAGAGCTGGTAAAACCAAAAACAAAACAAAAAGTAAAATTTGACTTGATCTTTTACACAGCTACTTGAGGGCTGAGCAAATCCATAGTTGCCACCAGTGACTGAGATCTGTTTGTAAGCTGTTTGCATTGAATTAGCCGCAGCCTCATTTTCACCTCCATAAGGATAACACCTTTGCTGCAGCTACCCTGATTGTGAAATTTAATGGAAAATTCTTAGGTGTGAAGCACAAACTTCCAGCTCTGAAATCAATCCTTCCCATCAGGAACATGCCTATGGCCATGGGAGAGGCACTGTTGCTGTGAAGAGAGCTTTCAGACCATAGGTGTTCAAGCCAGATACACTGACTCAGAGGTTTTGGGTTATTTTTTGGGGGGGATGTTGTGGTTGGTTTTTTTTTTTTTTAGCAGAAGTACTAGTAAGGTTTGAAACTATGAGAGTGAAAAAATACTTCCAGGTTTTTCCATTACCTACTACAAACCAGACTTAAATGGAGACTCTTTGTTTACCTTTCGTGGATCCTTTGAGCTTCCCTTTATTTCCTTAGTTTGTACCATTGCTGGGAAATCCTTGACCAACATCACATCAGTGTTCTCTGGCTCTAGATCATTTCCTTAAAAATCATGAATGTGCATCTGAAAACAGATGCTGGATTTCAGCAACCTCTTGTGTAGCCTAGTAAAACAGCAGGAAGCATAACATATCATTAACCAGATTGACTTCTCCAACTCAAATATGTTGACAACCTTCACCATTACAGATTTTAATAGATGTTGTAATGTTACAGCATACAAACTTAAGCACTTATTTTTTCAAAATCTAGAGAATAAAGAGTTGACAACACAGCCAGAAAGTCCAGGCAGACTTACAAGAAAGAAACTCTATCACTTGTGTGAATGTTAAGAAAGTAGCTGTCTTTATACAATTAAAGTTCAAGGTTGCATCTATAATAGGTTTTTCAGCTGTATTTGAAAGTAGATTTAAATTGTTACTCACCCTTAACCTTGTTAGAGTTTCATCATGTCAAGTATGTAAAGCAGAACAGACTGAAAGGGTTATAATACATTTGCTGAAGGAAAAGAGACTCATAGGTAGAGAAAACATTGCACAGGGAAAGTACAGGTTTTTGGAAAAGCTGCTTTTTGTAAGACAAACATTTCTCTTACCATTTCTTTCACCATCTGAATTATTCTTCAGGGAGAATTCTTTCGAGCAGTAGTCATGGTCATTTATCAGTTTTATAAAGATGATTATTTTCCATCCAGTCAAGAAATTAAGCAAGGAGTTGAGTTTTTGGACTTGATTAGTTATGAAATGTGTCCTTGTGTTTCAATGAACCCTGGTAAGGATATGGGAAAGGATTTTCCTTCAGTATTTCACATACTTTAGGAAAAAAAAAAAAAAAAAAAAAAAGCTGTGATTACCAACTGGCATTCTCCGTACACAGCCTCTGGGCCCAGAAACACAACAAATTCTTCCAGGCATCTTTGGGAGCTCCTGTGGAATAGTGATATAATTGCAGTTGTTTTCACTTTGATTACAGGATGCTTCTCACAATTGTTCATCAAATATAAGAGAAGAGAATTGAGTGATTAAGATCCCTCTCCATTTCAGGACTTAGGGAAAAGGAGGTTAGAAAAGAGGAAAAGCAGAAGGAAAAAGGGAAATGCCAGCAGGCCAGCCTAATCATTTAGAGTGGCACAAAGAAAACGAGAAAAGAGAAAGAGGGCATTGAATGGGTAATATCAAGTAATGGCATAATGTCCAAATATTTGCAATATTTGCTTCCAAGTACCTGGCAAAGTCATGTTTCCCATTACAGAATAATGCCAGGGCATGACCCCGTGATTCAGTTGCAGTCCTCTCTGGCTCTTTTCACTGATGAAATAGGTCTGTGGCAGCTCTGCAAATTCCACTGTCCAAGTCTTCACTTCCAGGAGAGGCTGAAATGGCGTCTCTTGAAATTTGCAAAATGTCATTTAAAAATTATATTTTGCCCTACTCTGCTCTTCTCATCTAAAGAATCTGAAAGGGGATAAAAATATTTAAATATCCTAAAGGGCTATTCTCACAGCATTTTCAAGAAAGTCAAGATTTTGAAAACCCTGCTACACACAGGTACATTTTACACTGTACCCATCACATGGCTTTGAAACACTTCCAAAACTCTTGAGAACTTTGTAACCACAAGGTTTGGTAAGACCCCTGGATACTTATGTTTTGAAAATAAGGTCAAATCTTTTGAGAGTCATTTCTTCCTAAAGAAGCTTCTGTCTCACAAATCATAGCCCTGACATAGCCTGTCAGATGCAAGTTCACCAAACAAACCTTGCAGTTCTAAGCAATATATAATATTATCATCTCAAACTGGTATTTGACTGCAACCCTATGAATTGGCCTATGAATTTCACCACAAAGGACAGCTGTTTGACTTTTACATATATATATATATTTATATGTGTGTGTATGAGGCTACAGGTTCCTGAATTAATAAACTGTAAACTATATTAAATATACTGAAAATGGACTGATTATGAGTGCTGCTCTTCTAGGCTAATTTCTCTTCTAAACCATGATATGAAAATTCCCACTAATGGACTCGTGACAAGACTAAACAGAGGTAATAGGAGACTTAATCAAGAAAACAAATGGGATTCATTAAAAGCTGGCACTCGGTAGATAATCTTTGGAGAGTTCTCACCTCAATCTACATGTCCCCATCAAAAAGAAAAAAAAAATAATTAGAAATCTTCAGCTGTTTTTATCTCAGGCTGTTGAGTCAAATCACTGGAAATTTGTAATGGAAAAATATTAGACACTGTTAACTTTGAACTCCCTGTTCTGTGTTTTAGAAGACATATCCCTTTTCCAACTCTCTTTTCGCTCTTTAACAGAGTATTCATGGTAAAATGTTAGCTAAAATTTTCTTCTCACAGGTGGGAAGACAAATTAGCTATAGTTTTTGCATCTAACTGTAACAGAAGAAGATATTGCAGTACTAAAATTATTTCTTTACAAATACTACTAAGGAAATGCATGTATACATCTTCACATACGTATTATATACAAAGTCTATATAGTTATATACAGGTTGAGTGCAGAGACATCCACACACCTACCCTGCATTGTGCACTTTTGCAAGCTGAAAGGCTAGAAATGGAAGCCAAATGCTATTCCAATTTTCAGAAATTATCTACAATTAATGAAGCCAACCCCCTAAATATAATCATCTTCAAAACCCAGTTTCAATTCTGCAGCTCAGCCTCTCATAAAAAGGAATAAAACTTAGAATTTGATTATCACTCTACTCCAACAGCTATTATTTTGTTAAAATATGCATAGGATTACCAGATAAGCAGATAAGTTCCCAAATCAGTAACTAAATATTTTTGTCAGTGTCACATTATCAAAAGCAGTGGTAAAACAACTTTTGAATTGCAAGAGATGCATGTTCAGCCTCAATCTACTTTGAATTTAAGAGCAAGACAAAAATTATGTTTCAGAACTGGTTTTATTCACTTCTCCTAGAAACACATCATCTACTGCCCATGGAATCTGTGTAACCTCCCTGAGCTCTCTAGAAGGCAAATGAAGACCTCACTGCTGCCAGCGGAAAGAGTTTTGGTACATTTGGGATCAGGAAGTGTTAAGTATATTCAATCTGTTCCATAATTTCCTCTCTTTGCAAAGACAGTTTTGCTTCCTGCTAACATCTCAAGTGCCACTGTTAAGACAGGATTATCTACCTTCTCTTTCTTGCACTTGCAGAAAACCTGACTCTCGGTTTATCTGCTCTTTATTTGGTTCACTAATACTTTGTTCTGCAAAACCTTATTTACTCTTGCTACCACCTCCTAATTACTTTAGGGAAGTCATATTGTTTTCTCATCATGCTCTTCTAGCTCTGTTCTGAGCAAGGCATATTTTCTGTTAAAGTGTCCAAATTCCTTTCAGAACGTGGTTTCAGAGGGTGGCTGCACTCTCTGCGGTGTGTCACCTTACACAGTGTCTAAATTTGCAAAGGCAATTTGAGCATTATCTGATTGCTAATTAATGTCCTATAATAATTCTGACCTTTAAAAATTGCCTTCTAGCCCTCCTGTTTCAGCGGCCTGCTGTGCATACGCTTTTTCTTTTTTTGTGTGAAATTTTTCCACCTACGAGTTCTGCTGTCAGAGAAGTCCCAGCTCACTTAGGTGTTGCTGACAGAGGTTGGAAATAGCCCTGGCTAGCATCTTGAAATTTTGTTTGAGGGTTGCTGTTTTTTTTCCCTGTTTGCTTTTAAGGCTTGATTATCTCAGTTACTCTTGCAAAAACTGTTCAGAGAGAGGAGTTGTTTGCAGTGTCACAGAGTGCTGCAAGCTGGCTCCTTGGCAAGCCCTTCCCCTCCAAGTCAGCAGATCCAAACACATGTGAATCAAGTGCAGGAAAGGTAATGACGACCTGAAGGTTGTGGGTGAGCAACAAAGAGTCCAAGTTTGAGGTCATTTGATGCATGAGAATCACTGTTACAAACCCCACCTTTCAGGGATGGCTTCGATACAGAAATTCAGGAGCCATTTATGGGACATACACAGTTCTCCAGCTCCAAGAGACAACCCTTCTGCTTTGTGTGACCACGTATAGAACCCTTCTGTTGCTTCTGTTATATACTCTCCATCTAGCCAGCGTCCTTCCCTGATTAACATTAGCAAGATAGGAACAGCTGTAAAAGGTAAAGTTTTATTACTTGAGAATAAAACGAGAAACTTTGCATTAGAGTCGTTTGGGAGGTACAGGTGTGCATGCAACAGCTTGTGCTCCTGTAATCACAAAGATAACAGATTTACCTCTTCCCTGTTTCACACATGGGGAAAAAATGACTAGAAGTGTGAAATGACTTACCAAGGCTGGGAAGAGTCTGTGTTTTGGAACTGGGAGAAGGTAGCAGACATCAATGCTGCTGTGTACCAAGGCAGACCCAGAGATCACACTGGCACATGACCTTGCCCCAAAGGACCAGTGTTGCCCACAGGTCCTTTTGTGCCCATCAGACAACATTTCTCCTTATAATCACCAGCTGTGTTGAAGTTCTTATAAAGAACAGAACAACTGGATCCAATGTTTTCATATATTGCAAAAAAGAAACAGGGAAGACTGGCATAAGGGACAAGGATATCTGCCGGGGAAAATGACTGATTAAGAAAAAACTGCGACAAGTTATCCCAGTGATGAAGTTTTATATGGATTTGTGTTGTCAAGGTCACAGACTTTAAAAGAGATGCAAACTTGGTGTGTCACAAAAATAATAGCAGAGTTCATTTTTTTTTTTAAGGCCTCCAAACCCACAGTGAGGATTTTCTCATAGTCCTGCAAAGCCATCTTTTATGAACCCAACATCAGGGGTTTCCTGTTATACAGTTTCAAAAACTCTGGGGATTTTCAAGGCTGTTTCTTTTCACACCACCAGCATCCAGTGAATTATCTGGCATGTTTTGCAGCTGTCAGAAATCTGTACCTGTATGACACAGTGCAAACTAGAAAAAAGCTGTCCATAGGAGAGCAGTTACAACTGTATTCACCTGCAAACAGAGAGGGCATAGGAGTAAAAAGAGATATTCCAAAACATGCCACTGGAAAAGACAGCAGAGGATGTTGACCCTTTCTGTGGTTTCAATGAGGATGTCAACATGTTATCAAAGCTTAAGGGATGGAAATAGTCCCTTTTTACTCCCAAGGTATTTCTATGCTTTTATTACTGATCGTGAACAGACTTATCTAAAACCACAATGAACAAGAACATGCATACACATGGCACACATAAAACTACCTGGACAGCTTTCTCAGCTTTTGGGTTTTGTAAAGACTTTCTTCAAAATTCTTTACTGTAGGCGCAAAATACCTCTGTTGGGTAAAGCCAATAAACCACATTATCTAGATACTGCATAGGAAAAAAGAAATCTTGTCACAGAAACATCAAGATAACAAATATGGTACTGATAGAGAGAGAATGTGTTGGGCAAAACTATCTTGCCCTGATTCCACCAGATACACAAGAGGTATTATAACCTGTTCCATCAATACATAAAGCAGCATACATTAGAGGAAGAGCAGAGAGCATTAACTGTAACACCCACTGAATGTGATAGAACCTCTGGTAATCAGACACGTGTGGCTGTTCACTGGCTACAGGAGACAATAACAGAAAAGCCCTAGCCAGACTCATGCATCTGATAAACACCAGGAGGCCATAAAGAATGAACTTCTGTCCATGACCAGTGCATATCTCTCACCACGTGATGCATTTAAAATAAACTAAAAAAAAATCTCTGCTGTCACAAAACCCACCCCTTCATTAGACTCCCAGTTTTTTCTAAATATTCTTGGATGTTCCCATTTTAAGCAGTTTTCACAATGCAGTTGCATGGATAGCTAGCTCTCACAAAGAGGTGCCAGAACAATCAACCATGTGAAGGGACTCTACCACTGCGCAAAGCCACTGAGTGGGAATGACAAAGAGTGCGCTCTGCTTTCAGGAGTTCCTCATCTAAGGTGCAGGGGGGAGAGCTTGCACAGGGCAACAAGACCACTGCAAAGTACAGAATATGACAAACTTTGGACTTCTGGCTTCATGGAAATTTGACATAACCAGAAGAGATATCAAGGCTCAGGCTTGATTGTAATGTCTGTTGCTGCTTTTACATCCTGGAGAGTACAGATGGATATGTTAATAACAATCACCTAGACTAATTTGGCAAATAAATTCTGATCTCAGAAACATGAAGAGCCTTTCTTCCTTGCTGTTTTTGCAGAGAGGTGGGACATGGCATAGACCTGATCCTGCAAAAACTCCTCCATGAGCAACTTAAATCTCATGCATAGATGTCCCACCTACAGGAACAGCTGCATTCATAAATATTTGCAGAATAACGAACAAACAAACAAAAAAGTCGCTGCTTGAGTAAAATGCATCCCAAGGCTCTCTTGAGAATGGAGAGAGGCCAAAAGGCAGAATACTCCCACTTGTCTGATGCTTCCCCCCCCCAGTTTTCCGGCTTGTAGCTGAGGTGGGAGGGTGAAGAAGGGGAAAGAAATGAAGTTGTCCTTTGACATTTTACATCCAAGCCTTACTGTGATAACCTTTACAGATAATTTTCCCAGCAGGTGTTAGATATTTCTTGTGAGCATTTTAACAGTGAAAGATCATTAAGTGTTCCTGACAAAAGTCATTCGTTACAAAAGTTTTTGGAGGGGTGGAACCAAGACAAATTAGCCTCAGGATTTTAGATACAAAGACAACATGTTCTTTTTGTACTAATCCTATTACTGTGGATATTCTTTCTAGCATATCTGAAAGTAGCTTTACTTGTGCTGAACTTACTGTCACACATCCAAGATGCCCTTTCTCCAACTTTTGGAGAGGGAAACTGCAAACAAGTACCATTAAAAATATTTTAATGGTTTTGGAACCATTCCTGCCTGTTTTGAAAGATAATTTTCCAGCAAGATTAAATCATTCCTTTCCCATAAAATAAATTTTAAAAAAAAAAAGTCAATTCAAATAGTATAATTAATTCTACCATTTAATAAATAGTAGCATCATGAAGAACAAATACAATTTTCTTGTTTTAAAGTTCTACTTGTTGATCTCAGAAAGCTGCAATCTTAAAAAAGTTGGGGAGTGTTGTTGGGGTTTGATGGTGGTTTGGTGTTTTTGTTGGTTTGGGGTTTTTATTTTACAAATTAAAAACTGTCATCGAAAAATCAATCTTCCACACATGTGCAGCCACTGAATCACTCCCACAGCAAAGAGGTGGCCCCATGCTCATGTTCATCCTCAGCTTGGCTCCCTCTGCCACCCAAGCAGAGCAGGTTTCTTACAGCCACCATGAGCAGGCCAGGCCCAGCTCAGCTGTTTGGATGATAAATACACTTTCTCATAGCTGCAGAGCTTTACACCTCAGGGTAGAAAGACTTGGCCTTGCTCCACACCTGCTCACGCCTTCACTATGCCTGCTTTTCTTTCCTCTCCCTCCTCTTTCTATGGTGCTAATGTTTTCTCACAGCTCTCTTTCCTCTTCTCCCATCATTATCAGGCCAGTGTGCTGCCGAAGTGCCCATACCATGTTTTGCTTCCCCCGTCCCCCACGTCGAGCAGGAGCTGTGCTGAGCAGCAGAGCCCTGCCACAGTCAGTCGCAGTCCAACACATGAACAGGTCTTGCTGCTGCATCCCCTCTCTGATGCTGGGGAGGTCTGGCAGCATCACTGTAAGGCTACAGAGCTCTGGAGATGCTGCTGTACAGTGTTTTGTTTTACCTTTTAATGGCTCCATTTCACACTCCAATGCAGCTGACTTAACCTCCTATATTTCACTTTTCTTAATTAGATTTTGCTCATTATTCCTGAGCACCCCTGAAAGCCGGAGTGGCACAGCACGCTGCTGACATAGCTGCTCTGTCTGCTCAAGCAGCCCCAGGGGCTGGGAGAGTGCTGAGAGTGGTCTGCACCCTCACAAGCTGGAAGAAGGAAACGTGTGTTTTATACCGAGGAGGGAGATGTGCAGCTGAGGAGCCTGGCAAGGCACACAGCCACGGGCATCAAAGAGAGCTGAGAGCTCACTTGGCCAAGGGTCTTGTGAGTCCCATGGGTCTCCATCTTCATACCATATGCTGGGTACCCTGCTCCTGCCCCTGCTGTCAGCACACCTCCTCCCATCTCCTCTTCCCCCTTCCTGCTCTCCGCTTGCTCTGAACATAAGGGAGTGTTTTTTAGAGGAGTGAATTATCTGATAGTTATCGCTGACTCCAAGGCCTGTAGGTGCAATATCCAGCTCCTGAAGCCCCTGGACCTGTAGGAATTTATAGCAGCAGATTGACAGGAAGTTTTTTCTTCAGGTTGTTTATATTATTGTAAGCTGCTTAGGAGGAAAGCTTTAACAGAGCGCTAGATAAAAAGAAAATGGATTTTAAAATCTCCAGTAACTCTTTTTTCTTAACTTGTTCTTGAACAAATAAATGTGAGCCCTGGGAAAGCACCTGGAGGCGCTTTCACAAGGAACTAGTGCAGAACACAGCAGTGCAATGGGCAAAACGTCCTCTGCTCAGCTTTTGGCAACAAAAAAACCACTGAAAACCTGGAGAAAGAGCAGGACTTGGGCAGTGAGGTCAGATAATGAATTCTGGCACTTGGGAATGTGAATAAATAAATGGTCTTTGCTTTTTCTACCAGCAGGATCCCATATCCTGCAGTATCACGTATCTTAATAGCTATTGATTTTTTTCTATATTCTGCCCTGAGCTAGAAATTTCATTCAAATAAAAACTCACAAACGTGCTGGCAGTTACCATGGGTGAAGGAAAGAGAAAGGATTGGGAAAGAGAATATTAAACAAAATATTCCCTTTAGCAAGGTCCCTTTCAGCAAAGGACCACAAGCAACACTAAGGAAAATTATTCTGTCTTAAAGATGTAAATAGAACAATTGTCTCATCTACAGTTACACTGAACTGACACCTTTTTGGGGACAATTACATGTCTTCCAGTCACTTAATACACCCTTACCTGCAACAAAGGCTTGCCCTGTTGTAAGAAGGAAAGCACAATGAATAAATAACATAAGATCTCATAGGCAGTACTGAATGTCAGCTCATGCTGATGCCTTCCACCATCATCTCAGGCAGAGGAGGAGTTCACAGCCCGTGCACATAGTCTTTCTGACTGCCCATCCAGGAGGTGCAATGTCAACACAGGGGCTGCTGTCAGGTAAAAACCAGGACCATTGCTTGGGATTTACAGCAATCCAAGGGAAACGAAACCTTTACATGGAAGAGAAATGAGAACCAACTGGTGACTCAGCCTGTCCCACTGGATGATACCAAAGAAGAAAGTGATCTGAATAAACAGTCCCTAGCCTGTACAAGTGGGTAACACATGGAAAGAGTAACTTTTTCCTTCAGCACTGCTTGCTAATAGGGACAGACCAAGCAGGTTTCCTTTTAAATACCTGCTATCAGCCTGGAGGAGAAAGGTTTTCTGCAGGCAGGGAGAAGACATCAGTTGGCCTCAGTCAAGTCCCAGCAGGAAGTTTCCCTGCAAAATACAGAATTTAAATCAGTTATTTGCATTTCTCATAGCTAAAGGAGATACTAAGAGGGAAAGAGAAACCTGGGAACAGCAGGCAGCTTCCTTGGAAGGGAGCTACAAACATAACAGTGAAAGGGCAGCTGAGTTCTTGTGCAAACATAGTATAAAGCCTGGCAATTCTCAAATGATAAAAATAACTCAGAGCAAATTCACAACCCATTACAAATTGAGCAGCAGCAATTCAGAGTGTATTCAATAAAAGAGTACGTTTCTTTAGTACAGCCTCTAATAATTTAGCATATAAGTTGCTGTATAATAGCAGCCTATTTCCTTATTGGCAGCATGCTTAGTTAGTGTAGGTAATTAAGATTGATCAATCAAGCTCTTAGTCATGCTTCTAGGGGAGAAAGACAGGTATGAGATAGTTTTTAGTGCCACCCTGTTAATCCAGGTAATAGGGATGAGCACTAAGCTGACCTGTAATGCACCAGCAGTGACTGTTCTTTGTCCTCGTGCACGAGGCAGCTGAGCATGTGATTAGAGTGGTCTCTGGGATACCTTTGTGCTGTGCTGCAGAAAGGAAGGCCAAGAAACTGTGGAGAAGCAGAAGGGAAGAGATGTGAGAGGGAACAGGAGCACCAAATGGATGATGGAGATGGAGATATAGGGAGACAGAGAAAGGCTCAGGCTGGAAAGGGAAAGGTATTGAAAACTCAGGAGAAGACAAAACTTTCAGTCCTGCTGTGTTGCCTTGCTCAGCTGGAGAATTGGAGGTTGAGTTTTTACAGTGTTAAAGCTTGTTTACGAGGTAGAAAGACAAGCAGGCAAAGGAGCCTCAACAAAAGGGAAGTGATCCTGTGATGCTGGAGCTTGGGGGTGATAGATGTAGACCACAAATACAGAATTGAGGGTTGGGGCTATAGTCTCAGCAGGATGTTGGCTATGGCTCCCTGCTGGTGTAGTTGACAGGGATAGTTGAACAGAAGAGTAAAATGCAAGCAGCTGTGTGTTGGCAGTTCATACTGAAAGTTTTGATCTCTGTAGAAAAAGTAAGTAAACCTCAAAGAGTCATTGATCCCTATCATACTGTCACCTGTCCACTTCAGCTCCATCTATCAGTCTAGCTGTCAGTGTTTGTGAAAGAATGAGAGTCCCCTTCCTTCAAAGTGACAGCACAAAAATTGAATCACTGCTTCTGGGCAGATGCAGGGTGAATCGGTTGTGTCCTGGGATGAATATCTTCTCAGGCCCCCTCCAGCATCCGTGATCAAATGGGAGGCTTCAGGAGAGCCAATGGCTGTTTTCCCTGGCTTTGCCCTGTGTGGTGTGTGCGAGAACAAACTTTGGACACCTACATGGATACAGATGGCTCCCTGATTTCTTCAGCAGTGGCCCCAAACAAGCACCTGAAATAGACTCTGACTTTCTGATTACACATGGCCCACTTGCCTGCTCTTTTAGCTGCTGCCATTGAGTTTTCCCAAGCAATCTCTAAACATAAAATAGGAATGATTTTAAAAGAAAATAGGTTCATCAGGTCAGTGGTAGTGTAATTCTAGGAAGGGTCTGAAAGTAAGGATGAAATGATAATGCACGAATTGAAGGGCTGATAAAATTTGCCACAGCTGCATTGAAGTAAGAAATTGTAAATAAAACTTCCTGTCTGACTGAAACATAATGAGTTCCCTACCTTTTAACAGTGCCTGCAAAATAAATTAAAAGGCAACATGTACTGCCTTTCTTCTCTTGCAGATAGTATCTATTTATTAAGGTAAAAGGAACAGTGTCAGAGAATACTGCTTCTGCACAACAATACTTGCATTAATTCTGAAGTCCTGGCCACTGCCCAGATAGGAAAAAAGAAAGGGGAATGACACTGGCACTGGAATGAAGTGACTGGAAATTGCCACTGACAGCAAAATAGGGAGAGTGACGGGCAGTAAAGGCTTGTCCCTGCCCTCCTCATAGTCTTTCTTGTGCTGGAAGAAACAGGGTTTTAGGGAGGGAGAGGATATCTGAAGGCAATTACTGTTTCTGTGCAAGAGGTATTAGTGTTTAACTGCAGCCACTGCTTTTACAACTTCTTAGTGCTTCAGTAAAGGTACTGTCATTGCTGCTCTAAAATTTTAGAGTGGACTTGCAAGTGCAGGAAGCCCAAGAAAGGAAAGGGAACTGCTGTGAAAAAAGAGCTTTGTGAATAGGACACCCAATAAAAATGGCCATAGCTAAAAGGGGTCAAGCTCAGCGAGCCCACTAAAGGGCATGCAACAGCTGAGTTTCTGGAATATGCAATAATTAGGTAATATTTCTTATAAAACTGTTCTGAAGATATCCTTTACCTAGCTGGTGACTCAGTCGTACCACACCAAGCTTTTGTAAATAGGGATATGGCTAAGAGCAAGCAAACAAGGAAAAGGGAAAAAAAAAAAAAAACAACCAACAAAAACTACAGAACAAAACAAACAAAAACAACCAACCCACAACAAAACAACCAACTAAAAACACACAAAACACCCCACAAAAAAAAACCCCAAAACAACAAAAACAAAAACAAAAAAACCCCACACAAACCAAAAATAAATAGATTAAAAAAACAAAACAAAAGAAACAAACAAAAAACCCCAAACACGCAAAAAAAAAACCCAAACCAAGAAAAACCAAGACTGTTTTTTATCTACACACAACAGGCCTCTGCATCGTTACTTCTCTTTCCCTTAAACCTCACCACAAGCAGATATCCTATGTCAACCCACCCATTAAGGCCTCTTAAAGTACACAGCAAAACACTTCTATTTCTTATCTACAGAACAAAATGGTTCTGGTAATGGAGACAGACCTGGTAAAGTCCACCAAAGCCTGAGAAGGTGTCCTAAACTGCAACAGAAGGTAACTCAGTCTACACCTATCCAGAGCCCTTGACCTCCCTGCTAAGGCTCCCAACTGGAGGAGTGCTCCTGGTGATGCTGCATCTGGGGCTATAAGTAATTCTTACATAGATATAACCCACTGCACAATTATTACTGATTTTCACCCACACTGCTCTTGGTCTCCTGGTTTGAAGGCATATGCATGTGTCATTTCAGGATACAACTCTTAAAAGTCTGTATCACTTATGCTATTATCCAGAAACTGAGTATCCCAAAGCACTGGGATTTTGGTTAGTAACTTAGTTCAGCCTGCTACATTTATCTTAATCCATGTTTATATGAAACACATCTGGAAAGCGTGCCATTTGTAACTTATAACTTCATGTAAAATATGTTTAAAATACAGAGAACATTTATAAATTTACTGCTTTTGTAGATAAACATCATTTAAAGTTGTGCAGATTTTCTCTCTTCTCAAACAACAGATAGAAATTTCATTTAAAAAAAGAAAAAGAGGAAAAAGGAAACTTACCTTTCCAGCACTTTTTTTCCCCGCAGGAAGTATGGCAATTTTTATAACACAGTCAAAGGCAATTTACTGTGACATGACTTAAAAAGTAAAGCTCATTTTTACAGCCTATAGTTTTTTTGCAACACAGTAGAATTCCTGTATATCTGACAGCACAAAGAATAATGTGCAAAAAACCATGTGGATTTAAAGTGACCAAAAGCAGAGTCTAGTTTATAATTGCCTTTCCTTTTGTTGCAGAACCCAAATTCTTTTCTCTTAGGAGCTGGAGCAGGGTGTCTGTGAGCCTCAAGAGAGAAAATAAGTCATCTGTTTCAATGAGAAAAGGATGCATTTTGGCTTGCTTTGTTTTCCCACAGCTAGAAACAAACTGTATCCTGAATGTAAAAGCAGAAAGCTTAGTGAGGTCAGAAGTGAATCCCCATGCCGTATTTCTGCCACTTCTTTTTCTAGGCTGATTTCTAACTCAAGCTTCAAATGTAGGGAGGAGGTTCTTGTTACCAAAGGAAAACATAGCACACAACGTGTCAGAGCACTGAAGAAGGTGCAGGCCTGCTTCTCTCCCTGGAGGGAAGTGCGGGACCGTCCAGAGGCACTGGGAGGCTGCCCACACTGGGGCTGACTTTGGCACTGCCCGAGAGCAAGCCTCAGGCAAGGGCTGTGCCCATGGCACTGCAATGGGCATTTGAGCAAAAGCCTGCATAATATACAATTTCTCCAGTGCAGAGAATATGGGGCAGAGCCAGGCTGGAAGCATTTCCACTTAGACTTTCAAAGTCTCATTTTAAACAAAAGGAGATCAGATCGTTTTGGAGGTGAATAGCAGGGATAGGCAAATCCTCTTGTTGTTAACCTAACAGGCAGATGTAAAAGCATTACAAGGAACTAAGGTAAGGTAAGATATACAAACTTGTCTGTATTATACCACTGCCACTAGATTTGGGAACTTCTAATGTTTTTGTGCTCCCATTCACACTATCCAGTTATCTAGCCTTGCAGCGGTACAGTTCGTATTCAGCACTCTGCTTAAGGAACATCCCATAATACCTACTGCCCCGCATTCATTTATGAGAATTTGCATTGGACAAATAGAAAAGGAAGTAATGCTTAAAATTTAAAGGTGCAAACTATACCATATTTTTATGTTCATTTAGACATATATAATGGGATATTGGAGTGTGCAGGTTGGGCATCTAGGAAATAATAATTAGACCTCTCACAAAGAAATTTGGCTTGAGGTATCTGAATTTTGAACTGGCTACATAGAAATCCTTCAAAATATACTCCTTTTGGTATCAGTATAACATATGGTATAAATGTAACAAAGATTGGGAGATACAGCCTTCAGCACAAAACTAGCATCATCTCTTGGAAGATTTATATACGTGAAAGACTCTGAAATGAAAGAAAAAGAAAAATCAAACATATTTTAGGGTAGCAAACGAAATCATACATAGTGGTTTTGTCATGCACATTTGCTAATTAGCTACAGCTCTGGAATTTTAACTGCTAACATTGGAGAAAGAAAGTAATCGGCCAGGTTACCTGAATCCTAGTTTCAAATGATTCCAGAACTTGTCCCCTAGTGTATAAGGCCACTAGTACAGTAATAGATATCTTTGTCAACAGCAGCAGAGAGATCAGCCTTAGGACAGAATTTTTCTCAGAAACTTTCACAGAACTAACTTTATTTTAAAGATATCAGTATCCTGTTGGTTCTGGACCTCAGTGGACTTCTTAAAACACCATGCACACTGAGCTTATGGATTAATTGCAGAAAGAATAGATACTGTCACCTCTGAAAAATAATTTTGCAGAAAAGGCTTGTAAGCAGAATTGAGAGGAGCGGTGATTTTCTTCAATCAGTTTTGATCTATTTTGCACTTGCCATGTTCACTAGGACTTCTTGTCTGTCCCTAGAGCATACAGTGCTGGGTTCATTTTAAATTTTCAGGTCCTCAAACTTTCATAGTTTCCCTATATAAAAAAAATAATTTGTGTTTTACAGTTCTTGGATACACTTGTTACAACTTTTTCTTTTCCTCTGCCTTGACAGACATTGATGAGTACCACTACAGTGCTAACATCGCATCTGACCCACCGGCAGTGCCGATCCCTTTAATTTTGGGAGGACTTGGCCACACCTGGTACAGTCAGCAGCCTTGGATATACACTTGTATAGAAACTCTCAAATACATCCGACTGCTGTTAAGATGTAAGAGTCTCAGTGCCTTGCAGAGTATGTGGTCTATGCCACAATTGCATCTACACATTTCTAACTATATGTATACAAGGACTCCAAAGCCCTTGATAGGAGACTTAGATTCTCCATACAGATGCATATAAGGAGGGAGAGGGAGGTATAAAAAAAAAACTTAGAAAGTTCCATCCCATTTTATATGCTGTTCCTTGCCTACCCTTTTTTGTTACTTTTTTTTTCAGCTTTCACACATTTTAAAATGATACAGTAACATATCAATTATAACTGAGTGGTAAAAAAAAAATATATATCTCTTTTTGCCAGATGTATGGTATGTGTGAGTCAAGCAAAGATTTGTAGGCTGTGGAAAGATAATTTAAAAGCATAATGGCTGTTAGTGCTTGCTTATGTTGTTAAGTTTGTTTCCTTTTCCCTTTTTCTATTTGTCATATAATTTTTATTCTGTGTTTTTCTCCTCTAAAAGCACTTCAAAAGACATTATTATCTACCACCTTGCATTATCAAAGGTCATTAGTGACACAAATTGTCATTTAAGTTGAACTTTAAATTCTGTAGATTTTCTCTTCCAGCCTGTAAGAAATGAGACTGAAAGGGGAAATTAGAACCACTCTTTGGCCAAGACCAAAGCAAATTGTGAGGGGAACCACAATGTCTACCCAGATGGAAGGATGCTCAAAGATGTGAGGTCAGGGAGAAGCATCCATCACAGCCATGACATTGCTGCATCCTCCACATCTAACATTTGAAAGACTCCAGTGTCTCATCAAAGACAATTTAAAAATGTAACATTCACACGGACACTCAAACAAACATTTTGAAAAAAAGAAGATTAAGGTCTAGAGTGTAAAAGGGCAGTCCAAGCCTACAAAAGTAGTGCAGGGGTCTTCCATTGTGCATTGCTGCCTTCACTTAACATAATGATAATTGGATTTCAGGTAACTCAATAGTACTCACGTTGTTTCTCGGCTGTTATGATCTCTTGCAAGAAGATTCTTTCCTGCTTTCCTGAAGTAGCAGCTACAGGCACAGACCTGAAGTGCAGAGGAGCCGGGCTACACTATTTTCATAGCTATTATTAAAAACACAAAAACAATCCCCCACCAACTTTACCAACAGATGTGTCAAATGACAGATTTGGGGGTTGAACCGCTGTTCTCAGTGTTCTCTTTCTTCTCATCTGACATCACTTCAGCAGGTCTATGCTGAGCAGTGGAGAGGGGAAGGAGCAGCCTTATGTAGGTGCTGCCCGTGGGTCCCTGGGTGCAGCAGGGCTGAGCCCCTGCTCCCTGCCCGCACTCCCCAGGACACTTCTCATAACATTTCTTGTAACACGGGCCATCCCTCACACATAATATTAATGCTGCAGTATTATTCTTCATCTACAGAGCTCTGCTTCACGCAGACTGATATTTATTCATACTTTGGTACTGCAGTTCCCCACATTTGAGGACTTGCTGAAGGACAAGGCCATTTTTTGTGTCTGGAATCCTCTGTTTCACTCAGAGATTTGTTTCGTATCATGTCACTTTCATACAAGTCATTATATAAATATGTTTGGTGGAAAATTTATGTATAAACTGTAAATAGAATGATTTAGTCCCTGTTTTTATCAGTGCAGACCAACACAGCTCTTAATTGCAAAACTGACCTGGTACCAAAGAAAAGGCCAGCTGTGTCTAATCATTCAGGGGACGAACCAGAACACACTGAATAAAGGAGATGGAAAGTAACACCAAAATGTTTTAAGATGCAAAATGACACAACATTCAATGAACACTTGCCAACATCATCTCTAATTACTGCAGTGATTAAGTAGTAAAGAATTTGGTCCCAAGGGGATTGCAGTTCTGAAGGAAATACGGTGCCATGTGTTACAGAATTTTTTCTTGCAAATCATTATGGAAATCCTGCTTTCTGTGGTTCTCCTAACAAACTCTTTCTTTGCAAAAACCATGCTTCATTTGTGAAGTGCAGAGGGAGTGTAGCTTGCCTGCTTCTGAAGATTTATGTCTTTATTGCCATATATTCAACTTGCCTTTTAAAAAAAAATCCTTTTATGTGTCTAAAGAAAGAAGCATAGAAAGCATTATGTATTTGCATACTGTAAGGGTTCCTCTCATCCTCGCTGAAGAACAAACAGAGAATAGGGGAGGGCTAGATAAAAGCATCGAGACCTTAACACAGCATGGCAATGGCCTAACAAACAGCCAGAGAAACTTCAATTAATGCAAGACCAGTTTCAAATTATAGTCCTAGGGGACACCTTAGAAGACCTTGTTTAGAAGTACTTCTATTTCTTTTTTTTTCATAATTCCTTTAAACACAAGATCATTTTTTTTATCCAGCTTAAAAAAAAAACACAAAGCACAACAAAAAAAAAAACCAAAAACCAAAACCTGAGGTTGAGTAACAAAAGCATTTGAATTGATTTTAATTTACAGGTTATGTTTAAACTTTTTATAACTCTACTTCAAAATGTCTATTGTACAAGCAAAATATATCTTTCACCATAACATGCTCATGTTTATTGTGTTTTATTCTCTCGGCAGGTGTCCTTAGATATATTCTGTCTTCTTGTCTTTTCATTCAGCAAAAGAAGATGAAAAATCCTCATCCTCTTGCAGAGCTGGTATAGGAGACAAAGAAGAGCAAGGGAATGACTATGGACCTCCTTCTCTGTTTTGTCCCGATTTTTTTGCATCGGATCCATGTCTCTCTCTTCCTCCTACCTCTTGCTATACAGAGCTTCCAAACATGCAATGGCATGTTCCACAAAGAAATATTTAGTTCTCACAAAGCACTTTTATCAGTACATCAAAGAGACAACGATTATCCCTATTTCACTGGTACAAAACCCAAGACTGAAACATCATCTGTATGGAATATGCACAGCAGGGAAATAGCGCTGCGAGTTCCCAGGTTATGAATTCCATAAGCATACATCAGAAATGAGATTGTAAAGAATGGGCCATTTCTGTCTGCTGTGCACAGAGGTCAAGAGAGAGAAGGAAGAAGAGGCACTAATCACTCAACGCCTCAGATTATATGCTTTCTGTTGTCCTAAGAAAGGCATAGAATCAACCATGAACAATTAAAAACAAGACCAACTGATTTCAGGCATAGCTTCTGGAGAAAAATATAACACATGATTAAATGTGAGTGAGAAATGGCAACATAGGCAGTTACCCGCTGTCAGCTGCACCCCGATAGCCTGGCTGTGGCATGTGGCTAGGTGTATGGTAAAATGCACTAGCAACATGAAAAACAAAACTCTTGGGTTTAGCCTGATTACAGTAGTAAATTAAAATGCTTCCTCTTGCTTCTTAGTAGATATGAGGTTTAGCTGGAAAGGCAACAGATGCTCTGAATTTCAGCGTTTAAAATGAGACATTGAGACTCTTCCTTTTTAGCCAAGTTGTTACAAGTATGGGGGAAGATGCTCTTTTTTTCCTCAGCATTGAATAAGATGTTAAACCTCGTTTTCTAAGCTCATTTCATGAATCATTCATGACCAAGTACAAATCCTCACGAACTCACCAGCTTCCTGGTCAAGAGCACTGAACCAGCAAGAAGAATATTTAGTGAGATTTAATAGGAATGCCAAAATGGTTAAAAATATGACTGGAAGAATCATAAACAGTAAGTGAATTCATTGGACCAGAACACTTATCAGTTGTTTCAGTCCCATTTGTACTATCAGCAACATTGATAACAAAAATGTTGCAGATTTTGCAAAGAACTCCAGATTCTCAAATTCTCTTTAATTGTTTGTATGCATCTGTAGTTGTTATTTCTGTGAAGGGCATCATGCCATCCTGCTGCACTTGTGACTCAGTGAAAAACTTTTTTGAGACTTAGCAGTATGATGGTCTAAGTAAGACATGATGAGGAAAACAGCCATTTAGGATAAAATAGATCAAGTTGTTTACTGTGACCAAAAGACTTGTTATAAATATTGTCTTCACAAAAATTTGAGAAATTAACCAGATTTAGAGAGGAAATAGAGTAGCTGGCAGGCAAATGTGTTGAACCAGGACCCAGTGTTTGAAGGCACTGACAGCAAAAGTCTCCATGAGGTTCTTACTGTCCCCTTTTATGTCCTCACTCAATTAGAAGGTCCATGTGCTTCTCTGGCATCTGCTCCCATTCCTCATTTTCTTGCTTGTGGAGGGGACAGACAGGAGAAAATGGGGCCTGGGGAGGACATGCTAAGGGAAAAAGATGACTAATAGGCATTAGGGTTTGTAAAAGGAACAAAGAACCCTGCTTGTGAAACAGGCAGGTGAGGGTTATGTTTTGACAATACCACCTTTGACAGCATGGCCAGTGCCAAGAGGATGGCCTGCTGGAATCTTTCAGCACCCCATGGCAAGCAGAGCTGCATCTTCAAGGCATGCTCTTACTTTCTTTGTACCAGATCCTGGAGCACTGTATCCATAACATGCAAACATCAGGTCTATCTCTTTCCTTTTAATGACTACTGCAATTGGATATAAACTTATGGGCAAATATAGTGGTGGCTCTCAGCTGATGATTTGAAAATGAGCATGTACCTTTACAGGCTCCAGATTTCTCTAGGGGTGAAAACCTCTAAGTTTTCTCCATCCGTCTAACGTCTTGGCTACCTCCAAACTACATCAGTGCTTTCTGGTAGCATTATAGTAAACTCCTAGAGACACCAGTCAGCTGGAGAGCTTCTGAAACAGCGGCAGGCTGCCATCTTTGTCCCCTACCCCAAAGGAGACTGGGAAGAACCATTCTGTTATCATTTTCATATCTTGTAAAACCTCTGCGATGCTATCAGAAAACAAGAACTATTGTGATCAGACACCTCATCTGTGGCACTTTTGTACAAACTGAGTACAGCCAAAATGTGATGAGAAATTAATTAGTCTCTTCTACAGCTTGCCAGCTCGTGTTTTTGTTAGAAGCTTAAGTCTAGTGGAAAGAAATGAGTTAAAAATGCTGATAGAGTAAGCTTTATTTTATTTTATTTCTTAAAGAAAACAGCTATGTTCTAATAGAAGTCTTAAAATTAGTCATTTAGATTAAACATCATCTGTTTCTGTCTTCTATTATAACAGCTCTGGCTTTCTTTTTAACTAACTGTATTAAAAGAAAACCCGGAGATTTTAATATTTTAGGCTAGTGGAATTGTAAAAACAAAAATTAAATGGTTCCTAAAATGTTCTAAATTGCATTTTTACAGAAATGTACGCAAACTTTCACCTTTTTTATAAGAGTAAAATCTATATGTTGCTTTGAAAAGGGCACTAAACAGCCCCTGCATTTAAGACAGGATGGCAAACTCTTTTTACTGCAGTGTCTGAGATGCTGCTGCTGGCCTTTGTTATGATGTCAAGCACTGGCCTTTGTGGCTTTGCAATTTCCCTTCTAGAAAAAGTTGATATTTGTGGATGAGATTGCACTGAATGAAATTTGCAGTCTCTGATGCCTGCTAGTGGGACATTTGTTACATGCTCTGTTTTGAATGTAGTAATACATATTTCAGTGTGGCACTGCTTCTTCAAAAGATTAAAAACCTCTTAGTCCTTTGAGACTTGTGTCAGCATCTGATTTCATGTGCAAGGTAATCTTTAAATATTAATATGGGGCAAGGTCATGCTCTATTTAACCCCCAAAATGGAGTTAGTAAATCATGCTCTGGCAGTAAAAATATACAGGGCACATCAGTATTTGTTTAGGGCAAAAATCTAAATTTAAATTAAACTAAATTGGCTACTGGTATTTTTATAATCACATATATGTAATATATTATTTTGAGGCAAGGGGAAAGCATGGATATCCTGTGAAACTATAGCTGAAAAATGTATATTAGAAGGATATTAATAAAATCTCCCCCACCAACAGCAGAGAAAGCAGTATCTGAAATACCTGTTAGATAAATCCAAAGGGGAAATTCAGGATCTCTTGGGACATATCTGCTGTTGTCAGATCTCTGTTGACTGCAGCAGAATGAGTCATTTTACACCAGATGAGCAGAAGCCTTCTGGGCTCTCATCTAAGCTGAACCACTGATTTATGGCATGACACCAGTAGCCTCTTTGACCTTTTTATAAGCCATTCATCCTACTAAAGAACTGGGGAGAGGGGAGTGCTGGACCTTGCTGGAAACTAGATGATAGACCCAAATAGACTTTCCCTAGACAAAATAAGACATTTCATAGTTAAATTTCTTGAGAGGGGCTGATGGGTTAGCCTTGCAATTCTAGATACATTACCATTACATGTTATCCGGAGCTCAGCTCCCAGTGCAGCTGAGGTTCATGCCACACGTAACTAACCACATTTGTTTTGCTGCCAGGGGACCTCCCTTGCAGCGGAGATGGGGAATGGCTTTATCCTACAAAAGAGAGCAGGTTGAACTCTGCAAGGAGTCAATATTGTGAGACCATGACCTTTCATATGAAATACTTAGGAGCCAACCGAGAAGTAGCAGAGTATAGGGAGGGAAAGAGTCTTCACCTGAGAATTGGGAAATAAAGGGAGACAAATAATTTAAATTTTAAAATACATCAAATGTATGTGTTAAATAGACAGTGAATGTGTGATTCTCATTTAAAACAGGGAACAGAGTATTTTAGCTTTGGTGTTAATGATTTGAACTACCAAAGAGGCAAGATTTTCCTTACAGAAGCATCTGAGACAAAAGGTGGTCATAAATAATCAGCTAAAGCCACTCCACATTGCTCATTGGTTTGCTTCCTAAAGTTGCCAATTATTTCAAATTATGTATGTAAATTTTGTGATGTGGACTGTTATGTCCATCGGGAGATATGCTCAGGCTTTTAAACTCATTTCCTTTGGCCCTTTAACTTTGGTCTGAACCCAAAAGTGTTTTATAGGCCTCATCTGTAGAGGTAATGGGTGTCTCTGGATCAGGTCACACAGGCTGCATTACACCAGACAGAAGTCAGTCACTTAGATGTGTGCAGAACAGACTCGTAGTCTCTCAGACGCAACAGCGGCACTTCACTCTCTAACACTACAGAGTGATTAAAACAGTGGTTAAAGGAGTCTATGTCACCTTTTCTGCCAGGTTCCTCAGCTCAGCAAAGCCATAATGTGGGCTTCAGCAGGAAAGATCCTCCTACACCTCAGAGAATGTGGAAGGGCTCAGTGGCTGTGATTTCCAGTCTAGAGTCTATGGATGATCAGAGGTCCATGGATTTGTTCTGAAGCCTCTGCAGAGGTAACAAGGAAGGGCTTATGTTTGTTATGCAGGTGTCCATGTCTCCACTGAAGGCTTTGTTAGAAATCCACAAATAAAAAACATGTTTAAGACTCTGCTTTCATATATAAAAATTTTATATTCTTTCTTTGCAGATCCTTAGTCATGGATGGATTTTTTTCATCAGGTTCTGAAATTGCCATCAAAGCACTTTTCCAACTCTCACTGTGTGGCCCTCATCTGCTAAAAACTCAGTGGAGTTAATTTGCAATGTTTAACAATGTACGGAAACTAAATCCTGTCTGGCTTGGCCTCATAGAAAACAAACTCAGAACAACAAAAAACCTTTCTCTGAGAAGGATGCGGGAGCAAGGAAACAAGCCAGTGGGTAACAAGGGCACTGAGAAAGCAGTAATAGATTATGGGACAAAATATATGACTGGAGAAAAAAGAGGGGGAGGAAAAGGGAGGATTTTCTCCCTTTGCTAGAAACAAATCTAGAAATTGGCCTGTAAGAGCAGAAAGCCACACTGAATCTCACTGCACCATCTCCTTTGGCCTGAAAGATGGCAAGGTCACGGGCTACAAACTTTGCCCAAGTGTGATGGGATGGATGGGGTGGCTGTGAGATGGCAGCTGGCAACCAGTATCCCCTGGTCCCTGGCCAGCTCTACCAGAGCCCTGCAGCCATGCAGCTCCTGGGGCAGGGACCAGTCCCTCCTGCAAAATGCCAGCTACGTTACTGTCGACCCAGACATTACCAGCAACAACAAAACCAACAGGCAAACACAAAAAATGTGACTGTGTTTAAAGCAAGCAAGTGCCCTGCTTAGAAAAGGGTCATAAATGCCTCGGGAATGAAAAAACCTATCTTCTAGCACAAACTGTCTTAGAAGAGCCCAAGGAAGTTGTACTAAGGAACTCATTGCCCTGTGTTAACTGCACATTTACAACAATCTGAGGATGAAGACTACATTGCAGCCCCTTGGAAGGATGGTAACAGTCAAAGATGGAGGAAACCTGGCAAAGCCTGGTTTTCCAAGTAAGAGAGCAGCATAGCAGTTTCAGGGTGCTCACTTTAGCCAAATGAGGCTCTCTGCAGCTGTGAAATAAGTCAAGAAGCCATTTCTGGAGAGTGAACAGGACGGCAGCAGCAAAAGGGGTTACCATTCCCAAGGGCATCTTTCTGAGGGCTGGTGTTTTTAGATTAAAAAAACCAAAAAAACAAATAAGAGAGCGAGACATCAGGGAGTGAGATGGCCAAGGCAGGAGACAAAATGCAGACAGCCAAGCTGGGGCTGGGATCATCTGAAGAAGCCGTCAGAAGCAAAACTAGTTTCAGGAAAAAGGTTCTGACTTGTCAAGAGCAGATTCAATGACAAAGAAACAGCAATTAGCATGATTTTAAATAGTCCTCTAAGATAAGCTATACATCATTTTGCCCTTGAGACAGAGCAAAAGACAAGCATAAAACTGCAACCAAAATGCAAAAGTCTCCATCTCACTGTGCAGGCAGATGGAGTTATTTAGTAAATTCTCTATGGTCCTCTCTGGGCTATAAGGAAAGAAGAAAAAAAGCTGCCCAAAGTTTCAGTCAATATTTACTTCTTGGGTTAATAAATTGCGATCCTGACCTCAACTAAAGTCAATATCTTTTGATTATTACACGCAGGCACCTTTTATTTGTCCTCACTCATTGTATAATGAGTCACCCGTTTCCACTGGCAACTTCACTTTAATTTTGAATGTCTGAATTGAACAATCATTTATACTCCAAAGGCATAAGACAAAATTACTGTAAACTAGATCTGTAAAATGTTGACTTAGGTTGCTATTTCCAGTGAATAAGCAAGCCTGGGTGGGGGGCAGAAGGGATCAAGGATTAAGCACAAAAAATAGCCGTTTTAAATCCTCTTAAATACCTCTGAGTGCCAAGGAACAGAGAGAGGAAAGCCCTGAACTGTGCTATTAAATACAATAAGGCTTGCAAGTGTGGGAGGAAAGAAAAGACAACAATCTGGCCTGACTAGTGAACTTGTTTTAATGGAACATTATTAGTCTTTCTCTCCAAAATAACCAAGAGCAACCCGAGAAAATATATGCCAAGGGCAACAAGTATAGATTCACACACTTGTAAGCCAAGCTACAAAGGCAGATCTGAATGAAAATCACCACACAGTTGCTGCTTCATTAGGGTTGGGCTGGGCCAGAGCCAGAGGAAGAAAATTCAGGGTGTTATTCTCATAATTATGTAATGTTTTATATAATACCACAGGTGTGCACTGTGCTTTTCTGAAAGAAATCAAAGCACAGCCTCCCTGAGCAAGATCAAGAATCAGCTAGGATCACATTTTTGCTCTTCAACTTCTCATTTTTCAAACATCCCCCACTGACTATAATAGAAACGTCCTTTGGGCTTACAGGCCTTGTGATGCTGGAAAGACTTTCACCCACACAACCCACTATGCCCATGTCTTTTTTAAAAAGCAAGTTACTTTACCAGTTTAAGTTTGTCTGGCTTTACATTATTCTATTATTAACCTCACTCTGGCAAACAGTGGTTAGAGCAGCACATCTCTAGCTGGAGTATAGTAATTCTTGAACAGTGGAAAAATCAGGAAGAGCAAATTGCAATAAAAAAAAAAAAAAAAAAAAATTAAGATCTGTCTGTCTTTGTGAGCTTTAATAAATCCCCATATAAACCATCCTGGCATATTTCTTCTAAAAACCCCATTACGCAGTGCATGGCACTACTCTGGTACTACATTACCTTGTACTGCAAATAAAAAGTAGTTCATTATGGCCAAAGTAGGTAATGTTGTACTCACGAGAAAATGAGTACGGAAACGCTAATTTCAGACTAGAAAAGAAGCTGTCATTTTCAGACGGGACATTCAGCCCAGTATTTAGCAGTTCAATAAATATTTTTGTATTATCTGTTTATTCTGTGCTAAATCCTATATTATTCAAAAAAGTATATCTTATTCAGAAGGAGTGGCACTGGCCTGCCTGAGGTTCAGAAAAAGAATGTAATCATAAGTAGATTTTCCCTTCTACTTCACAAATCCAGCTTACAGTTCATTTGCTATAGGCACGTTTTAAATGGAGACTACCAAAGTCATTTAGACAGCTCATACACCAAAAAGCAGGTGCTTTTCTAAAACAAAAATACATATATACAGAATTTTAAAAAACCTCCCCACACCAAGAAGCCACAAGCCAAGAACTTGACAATGCTGAAGCTCGATACATTAAAGGTTCATTTGATATCCTCAGAACTGCTCCTACTAAATTCAGATGTTTTCCTCCATTAACTTGAGATCATTTATTTCCATCCAATGACCTGTATCAGCAACTGCCACTATTATCACGTTGGTACCAACAAGTAGACATGCTAATTCGAGTGCTATTAAACAGCATGCGTATCCATAGAGGAAGGCTGGAAACTGTCTCATGAGCAGAAATTAATAAGTTTCAGCAGGTTTTAATAAATCTGTGTGCACTTGGTAGCTATAGGTTTTCGTCAGCTAACTTTACAATAGCTTGGAAATGGCAACTGATTTGAACTCCTGAGTCAACAGACAGAAACTGCAATAAGGTGGGCAAAACACTGTTGGATGCTGTGGTTTCTGTCAACCTAGCATGCTCTCAGGGAGATGTTTACTTTTGGAAAGAAATTATTCCTCTGCATATTTTAGCACACAATCTTGAAGGACATTAATTTGAAGGGAATTTGAAAAATCACACGTAGTGGAGACATCCCATTAGTTGCACTGACTGTTTGGAGCACAAGATACTCTAAGCCAATCTTCTTCATAGTAACCTTCTGTGGCCAAACTCAGAGTAACTTATACATTTACTGTGAAATAAGGAAATGTGTCCTAGTCTGCGTGTCCAGATTGAGTAAGAGTACAAGCTGAGTTTCTCATTATGTTTGGGAGGAAGGCTACTGCAGCATCTGCAGCATTCCCAGCGAGATGCACTGTTGAAATGCCATAAGTACCAATGATCATTATATTACAGAGAAAAAAAAAACTAGCTATGACATTTCTCATGATTGTAAAATGTTTTTGCTGTGGTTTCACTCTTCCTTATTTCAAGGACAGAAGTCAAAGAACCCTTAGCACTGGTCAGCCCTGTGGATAGCTGAGGCCTCCTGGTCACACGATTAACATTAAAGAAAGAGTTTTTATGTGCATACATGTTTTCTGTGGGTAAAACTGGGGATGAGACAATTCCCTTTCCCTCTTTTACGTTTTCAGAACAAAACATACAGAAATAGAGAGAGGAAATAATATTCAATTTAAAATAAGCCTTTTTTTTTTTTCATTGAAATTGGAAATACTTCCCTTATGGCTGATAGAAATCCCAAGGTCTCTTTCAGATTCTGAGGCCCATTAGTAGAGTAGATAATTTCCATGATGATAGTGCTTTTGAGGTTATGCAGAGCCCTCCAAGGAGGGCAAAGCCCATTGCTCGCCAAGAGAAGGAAGAAGAAACTCCAGATTAGCCCTATGCCATTCCTGAGTGCTACAGGAAAGATAAGGAGAAGTATGGCAGGGAAAAGGTCCTGGCCATAGGCCACAGAAGAGTAATTCACAGCTTTGAATGCCACTACAAGCAATGCCACCAACGTAGAAGCGCAGGAGGCAACTGAATTGAAGTTCCACCACCTGAGAACACCTCGCCATGGAGCAGAACAGAGCTTGGACACAGGTTTTGGATGAGTCCTTCTGCAGAAAGAGGCTTCACTCCTGCCGTAAACAGCACCACGTTGCTGTTAGAACCATGCTTGGCACCGCACATGCAGCGTGCAGCAGGCAGGGGGTCCACCACCAAGCTTTGAGCAGCCTTCATCTGCACTGGGACCAGGCCATAAAGAGTCTCCAAGAGAAGGACTGCAAGCTGAAGTTTGTTTTAAATTACACAGCAAACTAGTGCAAAGAGCAGAGAACATGTTTAATGCATTTGTCATAGGCTGTGCTGCTAAAGAAATTCAGTGAATCTCCTGAATTAGTAGAAGCTCCTGAATCCTAAAGAAATGCAAGAGGGTCTTGTGAAGGAAGGCAGAAGGCAAGTTGTTTCTGCAATGGAAAATGAGAAATTATTTTTGTTAGAGAATTCTGGAGGTGCTGAAGGATGATTTCTACCGGTAGCCAAGATACTAGCAGATGTAAATGAATAGTAATTCAACAGTTAGTTCTTAACAGTCACTCTCACTATGACATGTATGTGATTTTTACTCTCATTATGACATGTACGTAATTTTAATTAATAAGCTTAATATCTTCATCTGGATCAATTTCTTTTGTTCTCTGTCTCCTCTTTTTTTTTCCCAAGCAATAACCAAAAATACAATGCACTGACCTGAGCATAATGGAATGGACTAAAATATAAGAATCATAAAAGCACTTGTTTACAATAAAAGGTGTGGATTAATATTAGCAAGTGTTTGGAAGCACTGAAAGAACATTTTCAGTCTCCACCTTTATGATCAAGTAAATCCTTGCTTTATGTAGAAAATAATATTCAATAAAGAATACAATCTAAAACTTGAATTATATAAAAATCATAACACGTCTATTTTGTCCTCCTCTAAAATTCACAAACAGTTCAATAGATCTTCTTTATTCATTTCACCCTTCTGGGGAAAAAAATGATTCTTAGGCAAAGAGCTTGCGGGCCAAATTTCAATCTGAAAATAATCTTTATAGATGAGTTATAAAACAATGAGAATAAGGGTTTATGATGTGAAAGTTGATTCAGGCTTTACTGCTTGGGCGTGATTGGTGAAGCTGTATTAAAAATAAATAAATTTTTAAAAAACCAAAACCCCAGGCATTCTCTCTCCTTTGACTAAACAATAGAAGCTGTATGCTACCATGGTCATATAAATCTGAAGTCTTAAACCACTCCACCCCTATTATCTCTTCCAAAAGAAAAATGTTTATAATAATACATATATTGACTTTTGCTTTTTGTTCAATAACAAGATTTACTGCCCCGCTCTTCAGTCAATTGTAACCTCTTTGGGTCAACAAATCTCGATACTGATCTCAATAGAAGTCAATACCTGCTTATTACTTACCTCCGCATTTAGATGCCTATCACAAATTCTTATGGACATCTCCTTGTCAAGAAGAAATTAATACTTTCTGTTTAGTTTCCATACAAAATAGGTTTATATACTTTTTACACAGTCATTTTTAAAGCCATGAGATGATGCTGTATGTTAGGAAAGCAATATTATATCTTAATTCCTGGAACTAGGAACTAAAGTTATTTAGTTCCTCTGTTGTTTACTTAAAAAGTCACAATTTGACCTTCTTGTAATTCCTGTTTTCTTCCCACATAAAATGTTGTTGACCAATTTAATATTTTCTTCACTAACCGAGAAAGGCAAATAAAAGTTATGAAGCTAGTTGCAAGTAATAATACACAAGCTAACATCCAAGTTCAAAAGAGAAGCAGAATAATCACTTTGTCGGTGGCATATGTATATGGCTAACATAAAAAACAAGCCTTGAAATTCACTATCACACCTGAATTTATATATTAATTGTTTCTGTACTTTCACAGAGTCACTCTTCAGGTAATCTGTTTGGTACCTAAGA
Source organism: Todiramphus chloris collaris (assembly GCA_025345505.1). NCBI lineage: Eukaryota > Metazoa > Chordata > Aves > Coraciiformes > Alcedinidae > Todiramphus > Todiramphus chloris. Next base: position 14,639,143 of record JANVCC010000034.1, read on the forward strand.
TGTCAAACATTTGCTATGAGAGGTTAATTAAATCAGAAATTTGTGTCTTACATGTAAACAGATTAAATGGATATTTATTTGCCATACAATCCAAAGGCTTGTGTAAGAATCTTATAGAGTTGGATAATGAAAAATGTATTTTAAAATACTGTCTCATTGGACTTTTGAAAATTCTATTACTTACATCATGCATGTGTTCAGTATGGAAACTGAGACAATATTAGTACAGAACTCTGGAACATATGGTAAGGAAATGTCATGAGGTTGCAGAAGTTATGTTCAAAAGTGCCATTAGAAGAGTCCGAAGCACCCACAAGGAACATCACTGTACTAGTGCTTTTTAATTGTACATGCAGTATAATATTAGTTGTCTCAAATGCAGCAGACAACAGATGGAGCAATGACCCCAACCTTGAATATTATTATTCTGTTTTCTTATCTTAAAATCTTCATTTCAGAACATCACAAATAGCAATCAGAGTATGTATACTTCCAGGAATGGAAGGATGGAAGCAAAATAATTACCAGGAAAAGAATATGTTCAAGATGTAAACATAAAATCCATTTTTAACTTTTTTAGCCTAGCCGGTGAAATTCAAGTAATGCTTGCTTAATGTTGCACAGTCCCATCACTGTCCCATATCATCTGCATTATCGGAGGCAAATAAGGCTATGCAATCTGCTATAACTGCTTTACTGAGTTTGTCAGTTGAATCCCAGACTCTGAAAAACCTCCATAAAGTGAAAATTTAGATGTGGTTTATATGAAGGAGATCCCATCCACAACTTACTGACATCAGGCCTACATATACCACAGGGGATAAAAGTAGTGTGATGCATGAGAATCCTGCCAGGAATTACCCAAGACCTGTATTTGAATAACAAAGGTAAGCCAATTCAGAATTAAATAGTTTTTCGGGCTAAACAAAATCAATATTATTTATAGGATGTGATAGCAGGCCTAGAAAAACATTTCTAGCTTTTAAAAAATAGATAAAGGTATATTGATTTACAAAATGTAAGGCATTAGGCTACTCAGATACACAGAACTGTCGTGTAAAAGATCTGGGTCGAGAAACACCAATAAAACTCCCATCCATCTAATTAGTCAAAGAGCACAGTGAAAGGTCAAGCAAGGTTAAAGTGCTCTGTCTGGCGTCTGATATTCCTGCAGGATGACAAGTTATTCTTCATGACCAATTTTAATGATCATTTGTGACAGTCCAGTGAAGGCTGTGTGCTCTTTGGACACATGGGCTGTAGCCAGGAGGCACCAAAATCCTCCTGCCTCCATCTCGCCCTGTCCCTAACCATAACTTGCTCTCTGCTGAGCTCAGTCTCATGGCAATGTCATCAGTTACACCCTCATAGCAGAAGAACTGGATCTATAGGATGTTTTGATCCAAAACACATATGGATATGTAACTAGAAGAGAAGGTAAGCCCAGCTTCCTCACCCCACCCCGTCTGCTGTGCATCTCCATGAGGAGGAGGAGCACAAGTGTGCAGCTGAAGGGCAGACATGGTGGAATTCAGCCAGGAGCTATAAGCGAAAATGTATAAGACCCAGAGCTGCTGCATGGAAGTTCTCTATACATACCAAGAGATACAGCGAAGATCCATCTAATAGGGAAGAAATGCTAACATTAAATCACAGTAACTTCCACAGAAAAGAAGAACCTAGCTAGGATTTGGTTTCTATTCTAGCAGTTGGTGAGGACTGTATTTATTGAGCCTGACTGTGATGTATTTCCTTCACAAGAACTGATATTATCAAAACCATCTCCAAATTAGAACATTAGTGCATTTTTATGTGATACTGATTAAAGTGGGTGGGCTTTGGATAACATAATATGAAGGATGACAGTAATCAACAAGGACAAAGTGCCAGTAGAACACAGCAGAAATTCAACAAAGATCAAGTGTTAAAGTAAGGGAAAGTGAAAGAAAGTGGAAGAAACTAGGTAATATTTCTTGAGAGCAAGAATAAGGTTAAAGGATGACTGTTAATGTACTACTGACACTCCACAGTTATAATGACGACTGTGCAAATGAGTATAGAATAAATAATAATAATAATAGCTGAATAGCGCTGGCTAGACGGGAAGAGGCAGAGGTCAATAGGAAGATGGGTCTAATAACAGAAATGCTCTGTCCTGACTGTGGCAAAGACCTTGGAAGATGCTCAGAGGGAAGAAATCTTTCTGGAGATTCATGAAAGTTGTTCCTTTTTATTATTTTGCAGACATTTCTACCCCTGCACAAAACCTGAGGCCCATTCAGATTTTCTGAAGGTCCTATAGGGTGAAACCCAAGTTTGAAATGGGAAAAGCTTAAGATTAAGCTGTGTTTTACAATCTTCTGAAGAGGTGGGCTACCTACAGGTTTATCTGCAGAGAGACTTTGCAGCATTGCTACCACATCACGGTCCCAGCTCTGACAACCCACCTTTCCCACAAATCTCTGCATTTTAAATGTTACTTAGGTCTCAACACATCACATTTCAGGTTTTGGTTTCAAACTATCTTCACATTAGATTATTGACCAAACACAGGATTCAGGATCAGTGTCCTTATAGAGCAGAGAGGAACAGAGTGACAAGGGGAAGGGAAAATACTGAAATGTTTGGTTTTACTCCATGCTAACATATGCATCTCTTATTTTCTGAAATAAGAGTTCAGTTAGTCAGGATATAAACCATTGCCACTATTTGCAAAACCTGAGCTCCCTCATTCACTAATTTCTATAGCTGCAGAGTTAATAGGATTGATTACAGCTTGCATTTGACCTGATTAGATTTTAATTGAAAATGTTCAGGTGTATTGAAGATTTTCCACTATCAGCCTTCCAGATGACAAGAGATGATGAGGCTGATGGAGCTACCAATGCAGCCAACTTTAAGTAGGGTTTTGACTGTGAGGCTTATCGTTACAGGAACCTCTTGAGTTCCAGCACATATTTCACTGGCAGAAAGCAAGAAGTACTATTGTGTTATGTATTCTGTTCAAGTTTCTCACTTGGAAATAGTTATGATTGTCATCCTTGGCCAGGTTTAAATTGACATTTTTATCACAACATTCCTGGCATGGTACTGCAAGTTACTTGCTTCTGAGTAGTTATCAGCTGGCAAAAGGAGGTTAGCTGATTAAAATTATATGCCAAGAGCTATACAGAGACAACAAAATAACCAAAAGCAGCCAAAGGCAGCAAAGATTCTTTTTAAAAAACAAGACATTTTTTCAGAAAAAAAGGAAAATTATGCATGCAAGAGAGTCATAAATCACACATCTTCATTTAATATTTTCTCATCAAAAAGCTAATAATTAAAACTGGGAAGGTTAAGTTGGTCAAGTTTTACAGCTGAGCGCACTTCCTGAGCATGCTCAAATCAACACTTACGAGATTAATTTATAAACTCTTCAGATTCTGAATCTCCAAGGTTTATGCTCTCTGTGCATAGTTTGCATAATGCAGTTTTATACTACTAAAGCACTACCTATAAAGGGATTCTTTTCATATTCAGCACATTAAAGATACAGAACAATTCACAGATATCGTACTGTGTTTATGCCTGAGATAGCAGGTAAAGTGTCTCTCATTCTGATTATCTGTGAAGCAAACGTAGGAACGTGGATGTTTTGGGAGAGAGTGTACCCTTAGTGAAATTAATTCCCCAATGGTTTTATTAAAGTCTGCAAATTGCATTATTTTCCCATCATATTTGAAATATTGCACTTCCTTAATGCTTGCTCTAACCCATGGCATGCCATCTTCCCTGGGGTGTCTAGACATGGTGTCTTAGATTTATGTGTATGATCTCAGTGTGTTACAACATCACTCCTGACTAATGCATTATTACAATACTTACATATATTCCCAAGTGTCACTGTATTGATTAGAAAATCACCAATCTGCATATGCACACCATCTGTGCTTCAGAGAAGCAAAACACACAGGATAACATTTGCCTTACTCAAAGGGAAATTCAGATACTACCAAAAGAACAAATGGAAACCCTTTTTTTGTTTTGTCTTCTAAAATAACAAAGAAAATTAATACTGTTTATGGAAAAAAAGACAACAAACAGTCCATGCCTCTGATGGTTTAAAACAGAAGCCTTTTCCTTGCTACATAGCAAGGAAATTCACCTTTAGTAATAATATGCAATCTGCCCTTTTAGAGATAGTATGGGAGGCATACTGCTGCAATGAATTTTTAAAATCTCAGCTCAGATGCAAGAATAGGGGTATTTTTGGTAGAAGGGGCTGCAGTCAGCAGTGAGTCCTTTCTCAGCTGAAAGCTGTGAGAGTGGTTGTAAAAGATGAATGAGGCCCTTGCTTACTGGGGTGAAATGCTTTTAAAGGACAAGAATCTGCTTATCCTTGATTGATTGTTCAGTCTGATACTTTCCTTTATAAAGTTTATTGACTACAAGCCCATAAATCAAAGAAAAACAAATCACAGGTTCAATTTTGGGAGCATTGACATCCTGCCATCTTGCAGCAATAGCTTAGAAGTCACAGGGCACGGAAGAGGAGGGATATGGGAGACTCACAGAGACAAAAGCATATATTTCGGGTAAACTGCTACTTCATATGTTTGTAAATGATTTTTCATTCGTGCCCTGTAACATTTTTAAGTCAGTAAAAAATGCAGACAATCACGTTACCCAGATTATTTTTTTTAACTTCTTAAATGAAGAATTTGCAATTAGCAGACATACTTTTCATTTTGTTGTTGTGTCTCTCTCTAGTTCTGTGAGATTACCATCCCACATATCCCTCATCCTCTGTAAAGATGTTACATTTACAATTTAAACAATCAAAGCAAGATTCAGGTTTCTGTCAGGGGGATTTGAGGGTTTGGGAAGCTCAAAATCTCTATACTGAAACACCCCATAGAGTTGCATGTAAGGAAAGCACTAGCCATAGATCTTGCTCATATGGGGCATATGACCTAATATGACAGCACAATAATACAGATTAATTTGTGCTGTTGACCTTGACACACTAGTCTATTGTGTATTCTTTTAAAGTCAGCAGTCGGGTCACTAGAACATCTGGTGTTTAACAAAAAAAAATCCCATTCTGAAGTGCTAAATGTGTGGAAACAAATGGTACTGTACTGTCATTATATAGTTCAAGCTCTCTGCTAGGGGTCTAATTTCAAGGCTATCCTGACTGAACCACATTATTACTAGTGGTTTTATAATTCACATCTTGCCATGGTACACAAAATACCTAATTATCAAAAGTAGCCTTTTAAAAGATGAATTGTGTTCCATGTAACCAGGACTGACTGTCTCTTTCTTTTCATTTTATCTTTGGAGATATCTGAAAGGGCTCAGCCCACACACTGCTGCATGCCCTGGACTCAACCCAGCAGAGCACTTTAGTATGCACATGTATTTGTACACACAAATAGACTCCTATATTTTAGCAAGACATGCTTTTATGTTATGTGCACACTAGACTACCTAGCCGAATGTATGAACTGGATTTAACACATTGGCTAGAAATTGTCCAGCGCTCAGTATTGTGTCCTTCTGGTCTTATACCCTGTTATTTTCAGCTTGTGTTTGCATCTAACCTGGTGCTCAGTGCTGGGAAAAGCTGATGCAGCCTTTTAGGTGGAGACTGAAGATCAGGGAGATGACTAGTAGCAAATACTGAGAAGCTTTGTTTCACAAGAGTATTCCCGTGGTGTTTAGTATGAAAAAGAAAAAGCAAAGGGTGATGACTCTGCCCTAGAAGGTATCCTAGCACCTTACCACCCCTCTGACACCACTGTTGCCCCCACGCCTCTCTCCCTCTGCTCTGCCAGCTCTGTTTCCAAGCAGAGATCCTCCATGTAACCAAAACCACAAGTTGTCTCTGCAGGATCCTAGGGAATCTCTCATAGCTTCTGTGGAAAGGACTAATTGTTTGCAGTGGTCTACTGATCTTTACCTGACCTGAAGCAGATCGCAAGGTCTGTTAGCTTTCCCAACTAGTAGGGAGGCACATAACTCAAGCTGGGCTCTTCTGACTGCATTGTGTTTGTGCTGTGAGTCATGGTGGGTCGAATCTCCCCTGCTTCACAAATGTGGCAGTAATTTATGCCCCAGTAAAGCAAGTATGAAATGTTATTACTCTACTTTTACACCCGATTTGCCCTCACTCTTGCAAGGGCAGGCAGAAAGGAATTAGTCCTGAGAAATACATCAGTAATTGAGAACTACATACCTGATATATCAACATTTTTTTTTATATAAAGTGGAAAAACTCCCCACAGTCCAGAGCATGGAAAATTACCATAGGCATCTATGAACTAAAACATGTGAGTCTGAGTGCCTCAGAAGGGACCAGTACCTCCAGCTGTTGAGAAAAGGGAACACTGCTAAGGCGAGCATGCAGGTATATTTACAAAGACAAAGGGATGCACATGCTGAGCCAAGCAAAGAAGGGGCAACAGGAAGAGGCTTGAGGTCATTTGGCACAGGAAAGTAATAGCCCAGAAAATGTCTTTGACTCACAGCAGGGCTGGAGATGAAGGAGGTGGTTGTTATGCTGTGGTTTAGGCCAAGGTGAAGTAATTTCCAGTTGTTTTAAATGAGATTTCTGCTATGAGGTCCCAGCTGATCTCCATGAGATGTTTATATATGGTTATTAAAAAGAAGAAAAAAAGAAAAAAAGGTTGACAACACTGAATAAGAAGACAGCATTGAGCAATCAGTCAGCAAAGACCTAATCTCATTAACTCCTTCTAAGATTTCAGCCATCAGTCTGTAGTTGGCAGCTAGTGGAGAACTGAGTACAATGAGATATCTTTTATACATTATTTTTTTCAGGCCATCTTCCTGATCTTTTATACTTGTTTGTTCTGCAGTTTCTTAGAAGTTATAACTGCTGAAGGAAGTAGAGAAAATCCAGAAAAAAAAACCACACCTGCTCTCCTATGCAGCTTCATGCCGTTGGGTCAGTGATTAACAAAGACAAGGTCCTACTGCAGGGAAGCTAAATGGAGTTCATTATGGACATGAAAGTTAGCAGGGCCAAAAAGGTGAGACTGTAGGAAAGAGGATGAAATACGAGCCTAACAAGTGTGGATTTTACTTCCTCAGTGCAATAAGGACAGCTTTTAACTACCAACTACTCTAAAAAAAAATATATATATATATTTAGATAATAATGCCTTTAAGATAGATACTGTTCAATATATTCAAGAAATATAAAATCAGAATGTATTACTTTAAAAAATAATTTTTAAAATATATATAAATAATAAAAAAAATCTGTGTCGTGAGGCAATCTTTGTAAACTTTATCCTGCAGACTGAAAGTTTGTTTTGCACTTCTTCCTGGAAAAATTAGGAAAATGGAAAAAAAGATTAATAGCATTTGAGTGGAGTAGAATGATATAATTAAACCGGAACTGCAGCCAGCAGACACTGAGATACAAGAGGATTTTCTTGGCCCTAAAGTCTACAGACAATAGCCTGTATATGGCCAGACAATAGCAAATTTCACTTGCAGATAATTTTTGACCACACACTGCAGTAGAGGGTACCTGAACAACACAAAGAGGGTCAATACTTAATGGGTCATATTTGCTCCCCAAAATTGACAGTGAGTAATTGCTCTCTCAGAAGTACTTCTCATTTAGGCCATTTTCACTTTGATTTTACACTGGCACTACTCATTGCTCTTGTCACCTGTTAGAGAATCTGAAGTTTTCTGCTACAGCTGCCAATATCCTGCGTCACCAAAGAGCCTGGGTGTCTTCACCACAACCCATCCAAGGCAATGTTTAAGTAGGTGCCAGTCAATCAGTAACCATGAGATGCTGGCTACTGTAGAAGTTGCTTAGAAGTGGAGCAGACCTGTGATGTTGAGACTATAAAATCAAGTACTTTTCAAAATAGCTTATTTAATTAGATTTGATAGAAAAATCAGTCCCAAAGGAACTATAAAAAGTAGCAAACCAAAGTCTCAAAGAAGAGAGAGCAAAGGATCCTAAGAAGGAGTGTGTAGGCAATTACCTTTGTCAGAACATACATCCAGTATCTTCAACATGTAAATAAATGGGTTTTTTTCTGGGCAACTACAGGATGAAATGTGACTTGACATCACTGATTCCAGGATTGTCTGACACCTAGAAAACTGGGAAGAAAAAGGAGAGTAGATAAATAGATGATGAATAGCAATATATTACTTGGTCCTCGCAAGTAACAACCTTAAGGATCTCTGTACAGATTAGCACTCTCAATAAATTTAACTATACATAGTATACAAACAACATATTTTATTTTATTTTATTTTATTTTATTGGTTTTGTTACCAATATTTTAACACTATATAGATTACTCTTCTGAATTAATAATCACAGTTACACTTTTCTGGGGGAGGGGACTTCAGACCTTTTTATGAGATACTGTACAGGAGGCTATCTGTGGTCTAAGCAACCCTTTCAACAGGCAGCAAGAATCAGATATTAGAGTAAATTAATGTGGCATTAACTTGCTTCCAACAACTTGTGAATTCAACAAGCAGCACACCATACAAGGAAGAAACTGTCCCCATTTGCACTGTTTTACAAAGCTAACCTCAAAACAAAGCAAGAGGATGGACACAGAGAGCTACTTACCATGGGCATCCCTGAACAACTGCAGTCTCAGCAGAGAAGACAGGGATGAAACAATATGTCTGCATAAACTAGGCAAGAACAAAAAGGAACCAACAGACAAAAATGTAAACTTTTCAGCAATCATTAACATAGAATTTTGGCAAAACTTCCTGGGAACTTACATCCACATTGTTCCTCAGAAGGTGTAGTGCAGTTTGAAACAGGTCTCTGATTTAAAATTCTTAAGTATTTGGGTGAAAATCTGGCTTGTAATAGCAAGAATAAATACCCCCAAAATAACAGCAAAAAACCCTACCATATTGGCACGTGGTGATAATCATTATAAGAATACTGCTAAACCATACGAGATCTTGAAAATATCATACTTAACTTTGCTCCCACTGTTATGTGTTCTCAGACTTGCAGAGAAAATGAAGAACCTAGTTTGTTATTTTGCTCAGATAATAGCAGTTATAAAAATAGATTAACTGTCAGTATCATGAATTAATATCACAGAAGTACAGAGGCTCAAAAAACAGTCTCAGTCTATAAGCAAAGAAGCAAGAACACAAAGCTTATGCTTTGACCTGGGAAAGGACACCTGCATCACTACTGCAGAAAAACGCTTACATAAAATGAAATTTGTGCTTAATAATTCTGTGTGCTTATAAAATCTACATTTTCTTTTGTTCTGCAGAGGCAGATCTTGATGTTAAGGCATTTGCAGCAGTACCTACAAATGCTGATGGTCAAGTTAAAAATCTATAGCTTTTATTTCATTCTTTCATTTTTTTTTCCTTCCCCCTCCCTTTTTTTTTTTTTTTTTTTTTTTTTTTTTTATAAAGAACCTCTGAATGTCTAAATGATAACATGTTTCAAGTAGCTGCTCCTTCCCTGGAGTTGAACAAAATTGAAAAGATCAAAGTTAGTGCAATCTTGTTCAAAGGTGAAGAGGTGAAATCTTATGTGTGCTGGAGGATCAGAGCAAATACAAATGTACAATGCTTAGCGTGCGACACCTGAAGCCCACTTTCATCAAGGTACCTCATTTTCATCTGAATTCAGACTATATTTCATTTTATGGTAAAATAAGGAACAGCACAAGATTAGCTTGGTTACAAAGAAAAGAAGCCCTTGCCTGACACTGAAAAGTAAATATCAGTAAAAGGTGAAAATGGTCAATTTTTTTTTAGAATGACTAAGTTCAGATTAAATTCTATATTCCTTCTTTAAGTAGCATTTATATAATTGAGTAAGATGAAGCTATTACACCCACAATGTTTCAAGTATTATAATGCTGTTGATAGTTGGAAGAATTTCTTGAAAAAACACTGTGTTTTGAAGGGGGCTGCAGAGAGGGACATCTATAAAGGGTATGTTTTTTTCCATAAAATCTTCATGTGACTGATGTGCCCTGACATAATGTATCACGATGAAATACAGCTGCCAAAAAAGAACTTCAAATGATGCCCTTTTTCTAGAGAGAGAGAGGGGAAAAAAAAGAAATGATAAGAAAATAGGTACCTTTTCAGCAAAAGCTTTTAAAGCTTTAAAAGCACAGCAACCAGTAAAAAGGTTCTTAGGTAAAGGCTTCTTTGCTCAATTTTGTCTAAGTATGTAGAAGCTAAATGGGGGTAAAAGGGTATGGAAAATAATGCTCCAGACTCTGTGAGGACTGGAGACATCCTGAACACAAGACACTGTGACATGGGAAGACAAGAGGATTTCAATGTCCTTGTCCTACCATCACATTTTCAAACAGATGGGAAGATCCATTTCCAAAGTATTGGGAATCATGCTACATTACACTAATAATGCTGATCTGAGGATGTTTTATCATAAACCTGGATTTAAACATGGCAAAGTTGTCACACACATGCAAATATTCAGAAGCTGAATAGAGATTCACATTTCAGTTTTCCCTTTTTGAATATGTAGAGTTTCTTTTGCATTTTTTCATGTGCAAGGGCTGTTGCTGTAAGGCTCTCCTAAATTCCAACCTGTACTTCACTGCCTGAAAACAGGAAGTATTATTATATATATTGTCTGTTATGGGTCAGGCCTTGACCTGAAAATCAAGTCTTCTTAGGAATACAATGAAAGTATTTTATATACAGCCCTGTTAGGAACAATCCCACACAGCTGCCTGCCAAGGCCTGTTTCCCAAGGATTCACCCAGCATATCCACATACAAATTCCCACCTTTGTTTTCTTTCAGAACTCAACCCTGCCAGAAAAACCTGCTAAAAAAACTGTTTAATATTCCAGTGGCAGCTCCAGAAAATGAACTGCTGGAAGTAGAGGATGTGGAGATGCTAGGGTCTGCAGGCTGGGAGTGAACTGCGGTTCAGGGAAAGAACAGAGACAATGGCCACAAGACATCCAAAGAAGAGACATCCAAAGAAGAGAGATCCAAAGATTAAGAAAATGCAGAAAGTGGCTACCTGCAGCATAATCCTTCACCAAACTACCGCCTTGTACTAGGTCAGAAATTGTGTCGTTCAAACTTGAACACCTTCTGGATTGTCAGTTGGCACACATTTCTATTAGTTTTCCTCTTGGCTACATAAACATCCACCTCCATCTATCACAAAGTATGATTTAAACCACTCATAAGCAGGTCCCAAAGGTGTGACACAATCTGCTGGTTCACATGTGTTAGCATAGTGCTTAGAGTAGAGAAATCAAGCTCTCATTGCTTCCTCTTTATCTATGTTTCAGGTCACCATTTCTTATTTTACCTTTGGGGTACAGAAAGAATTGATCTATCATTCTACATCCAATTTCCAGCCTCCTGCAATTATTCTGAGCAGATAACCATGAAAGTGCTGTAGGTAGACTAAATCTCTTGATGACAGAGAATCTCTATGTGTTTCATGAGAAATGTTACATTGACATAAAATGTCTAAGGATCAGTCTTGTTGTGCAGCCCAGAGTGGCTGACTTGCAAGCAGAGGTTGTGCCACCCGTGTGTCCTTATGCTGGAGTTCACTCCTGCGTTTTCGTGGCACGTAGGCGGTTGCATTTATTGCTTTGAAAGGGGTGACCTGCTGGGATTTCAGGCTGCTTCTGAAGTTCACTGCAGAACTAACCACAGATACTACTTTAACCAAACATTTCTGCAGTGTTCAGATGCTCCCAGCAAATCCTCCTAAGCTCCCTGGTGTGACACCAACAGTGCTGTGTTTTGAGGCGCAGCTTCTCTTTCCTACGTGACCATCCCCTTCACCCGTGCAACAGAAAACACACAGACAGTCACTAGTCTGATGCTCATGACAAATTCTCACAAGGTGGGATAATAGGTCAGATGTATCATACTGTTATTGTTCCTTTCTGTATTTGTATTTGTTATGGACTATAAACCCTGATGAACCCATGAAGAGCCGTGACCATGAATCCCAACTGGCTGAGCGGTGCTATTTCATGGCGAGGCAAGTCCGGCAGTAACGAATTCAGTCAACATAATGATTTCAGTTTCACTGCACTGCTCTGCTTCCTGGGAACCTGCAGAAGATGAGTGACTGTGTCACGATCGTAAATTCAGACACATACAATGCTGAAATTTCTTACAGAGCTTTAAGTCCCTGTGAAATGTTGTACTAATAAATATGGTGATCGTATTTGCTATTTGGCAAAAATATTAATTAACCAGGAAAAGTTAATAAAAATATATTCCTCCAAATTATGCAATAGAAAAAAAAAATGTTTTTCTTATTCATGGTTATATGAATGCAAAATGCCATGGATTCTTCATCTTTAATACCTAAGGGATTTAGAAGCATATTGCATCCATAAAACTTGGTTCATCAGTACAGTACACAGCACAGATATGCATATTTAATTACTCTGAAAGTAATTTACTTGTACAGATGGTGGTATTAGAAGGTCTTACTTCAATTTAAATTACTTCTATTTGAAAAATAATGTTATTTTGCTATGAATCTTGAGTGAAGAATTCACTCTTATTACAGATGAATAATACTTGACAATTGTAATTAATCTGTGACTAATCTAATACTTCCTCAATAAATGGTTTGCTTAAGATTTTACAAAACAGAGCATTCTCTTTCCAGGAGGTTGATCTAATAGCATTTCATATCCAAATATGCTCACTGTGAGGGACCCCAACATGCTCTTGGGGTAAGTGAATAAAAAGCTACAGAAGATTTTGTTGAACATCCCTGAGACTTCCCAAGGCAGAGAGACATTGCAAAACTGTTTGTGTCTTCTGGAACATATCTGCCAGGCATAAGATTTCAGGAAAACAGTGACTCAGTGTGCATGTGGGGAGTTTGGGACAAGCTTTAATGGGCAAGGATTCAAAATATCCTGTTCTGGCCCTGCACAGCAAGCTCTCCCAGCAGCGCAGGCAGCAGAGCCACACCAGATGCCCACCATACCACCACCATCCCCCAGCTCACACCATCTAAATAACAGCAGTTTTCCAGGAGTGAGCATACAGCAGAGGCAGCAAAAGCTGACAGCATATTGCATTAACTCTTACGCCTTTCCTGGGAAAACACGACTGCTTCTTCAAGCGAGATTGTTTTCTTGTACAGCACCATAAAAGGTCTACATGTGTTTGTTAGACTTTCTTCAGAGAACGTCTGTCTTTATTAAAGCAGTGGCTACCTCAGAGGCTGTCTTGGTTGCTATGGTAAGCATTCATGTTTTATTGAAGCCTAAATGACCACAACCTACACAAAGGGCTCCTGAGTGGCCCTAACTTGTGCTCTGCCTTCCCCCACCTTTCTCCTCAAGACAAAACAATTTTTTGACAGTCAATCTGATTTTGAGGGCTTACTCAGAACAAGGCTCTTTGTCCCTTCTATCTGTGTAATTTTAACCTTGTGGTCTGGATTTAATACAACAAACAAACCCCTGTGGACCTGATTCAGAGAGCTGGAAAGCACCTGAATTTCCCAGAGAGCTCTGGGGGAGCTGGAGATGATGGGTGAGCAGCACCTCTGAGCCACTCTAAAATTGCTAGCACCACATGGCTTTGTCAAATTAAAACTGAGTGACGGGGGGGGGTGTGTGGTGTGTGTGGAATCCCACTGGCCCGACCAGCAATGCTGTGTGTGAAGGGCTGTACAGCCCAAGCTGTATCCCAGAGCCTGAAGTGCAGATGATTCACCCGGGCTTAGCAAGAGAGAAGAGGAGAGAAAAGGGACAGGATGCGTCATTCCGTTAGTAAATCTGCTCCTGCTATAGCAAAAGCACCATGGTCCTCTGACTGTGGCTGGCATTCAATTCCAGTCTGCTTTTCTTTTTAATCATCCTCGTTAAGAAAACATTTTACCTCCTTTGACTTACACAGAATTTGCAATACTGCCTTTCCCAGGAAATGTAAGACCATTCCCTTCCACTGAATGTAAAAAGGATCAAGGCCACTTTTTTTTTTTTTTTTCAAACTGTGGTTGCTACATCTCCAAGTAGCTACCCAGCAATCACATTATCACACCTACTGCTTCAGTGTTCTGGCCATCTGAGTTGCAGAGACCTGCACCTACAGCCACTCCACTGATCACAAGGATCAACTGGAGCATCTCAGTGCTCCTGAGCTCCTCGTGCCCAACCCTTCAGCAGTGCTTTTCTCCAGCTCATTTTTCACCAAGTATTCTCTCATTCTCTCTCCCAGGGAACTGGACCCCCACTTGTCCTCATCCCCTTGGAGTCAGGGTGACCCCTCAGACTCCACAATATCACTACTGTCTTGCTTCTCCAAACACAACGACACGTTGGTTTTAAGCCTTAAAAGATCCATGAGAGCCGTATGCAAAAGATAGAGTGCCAGCATAGGATTAACTGTTCATGCCCAGGCACGAGGTGCCTGGTTAGCAGGCTGCTGGCTGGGGCACATTGCAGGTGGTGGAAAATGAGTCAGGGAGGGTGAGCATGGCATATGTCTGCAGCAGGAGCCTGGGTGGGGAGGAAGGCTGTTGCAAGTAACAGTCCTGTATAAGTATAGGGATGGGAGAAGGTGAGTCAGGAATTTGGAGAAAAGAAGGAGTAAATAGATGCAAACTGTAGGATGGCTGTGGATGAGCTGTTCTCAATTACAGGATTTGTCTTTTTAAGTGTGCCATTTTAAAGCACAGAAATTCAAGGCTACAGGTTGTATTTTGTAACACAGAGTCCATATCCCAAAACAGAACTACCAGCTTAGCAGTTCCGTCCCTTACTTTCATACAAATTCACACACACTCATACACTTATAAAGTCAGCATTAAACCCAAGATCCATAGTAAGTTTTTCAACAAAATAATGCTTTAGACACCGATAAATCAAGCAACAATAATACAGGGATATCATAGCATCACTAAAAATGTCACCACAGTTAACAAGCCTGCTTGCTTCAACAAAAAATACTGATGAATAATCATCCATCAGCACGTTTAAAAAAGAATATGCTTGGTATTCCTTGCCTAAAAAATGATGGGAGTGGAAACATCGTTTGCTTGCCAGGTTATTTTCATTTCAGGAAGAGAAATAACTAAGGGAGACATGGAGAGAAGAATAAATAGCAAGAAGGAGTATGAAGGGAAAAAATCCTTCATAATTATGCCATTGCCTCTGCCTTTCTCACTATCAGATTCCTCTCCTGTACCATACTGTGCCAAAGCACTCACATGCCGGGCACCCTCCAGATGAATCAGCACAGTGGTACACGGACTCGAACATACATCAGAGGCACAGAGGAGGTGTTTGATATTGTATTTATGAACAATTCAGAGATAAGAACTAGGTAGGTTTTGGGTTTGGTTTGGTTTTTTTTTTTGGAGGAGGAGTAGTAAGGGAAATAAGATGATATGTCAGCTTATGAGAAAAAAAATATTTTCATCATCTTTTTAAAATTTATATCAACCACAGACTCTGTTCAGCTTCATCCTCTAAGTGATAAATTAAAAGGGTACACACACTAACTGTAGAGTTTTCTTTTTCTTTTTCTGTCACTCAGAAAATACAACATGAAAGACTGACTGTACTAGCCTGGGCTCTTGCATCCAGGGGGAGAGTGGTTGTACTGGAGCACGGTGCGCTGCCTGCAGCTCATGGAGGCTGTCCCAGGAGTCACCAGGCAAGCACGGCCAAGCACACAACTTCTCCTTAACGTGCAAAAAACTCCATTTTGGACAATATTGCCATAGTAATTCTTTATTTCACTTTTCTAAAGCAAAAATAACCCGATTATGTCCACAGGCCATCAGGTGTGACTACAAGCCACAACAACCTCCCAGTTGCCTGGTGACTTCTCTGAAACCAACCAGTAAAGACTTTACTTCTTTTTAAGACCAGCTCTGATGATACACAAAACCTTTGTTCAAAACTAGGTTGATGAAAACCTCTTAATAGCTCTTAAGATAAGTTTTTCCATCAATAAACATCCTCTCAACAGGCATTCACAGGACCTCTAGGAAGCCTGACATCAAAAGCTGGCAAAAAAAGAGAGCTGAAAGGCTCAATCCCAGGCCCAAGAACATCGTTCATCTACTAAATGTTCAGTCTCTTCTCACAAAGGTTATCAGCATAATTATATGTTATTTGTGAAAAGAGGACAGTATGCTAAAAACTTGACCGTATCCCTTACCTTTTATAAAAAAGTAATACCCATTTGTAGGCAGGGCTTTGTACTTGGCTTGCTCCTGTCTGCAAAGTCTCTCCTGTAAACCTTCTTTTTGTATTCTTTTCTTCTGTTCCTCTCCAAAATAGGAAAAGCAGATATGGCAACCATTAATCAAGCAAGTAATGAAATTAATGTCAGCCAAAGGGAAAGACAGAAGCTGAGGAAAGGTGGACAAGACACCCCAGCGCAGCTCCTGAGGAAAAAACAGGAGTGTCTCTGCAACTGAACTGTAGATTGTACAAGTTCATCACAAAGAATGAAAATTGTTGTGTTTCAAATATTTAAGTGGTAAAAAAAAAAAAAAAGAAAGTAGTCAATAGGCCATCAGGCACATAAAATACTAATATTTGGATGAATGCTCTTGTGTACATCAGTGACAGAAGTCTTTATGCTGAGATGGAGATGTGTGGGAGCACCAGAGGTGGAATTAATACCTCCTGCCCGCCTTGTTTTCCAGCGTCTATCCTTGCAGCAACTGAGAGCTGAAAACAAAACCAGAGCATCCTGCTAAGGTAAAGACTATATGAAATGCAGACACAATGCCAGATTGTGAAGAATGTGACTAATAGATACACTTTCCCTACACAGAAAAATTTCCCAGTACTCCAAATGGACATTTTCCCAAGTAAAAGCTGGCCAAAGTCTTAGAGGTTGGGTGTGTGGTTTCAGAGGATTTAAGGCCTAGATAGACATAAACAAGGACAATGAAATAGAACTGACTGACTTCCAGCATCAGACACACCTCCAGCATCAGGTTGAATGGGATACTTCCTTTGGAAAGCCATGGAGTTTTGATATGTAATCCACCAGTTTCAACAGGAATCCTTTCCAGTGCCTGATTACCTCCACTCTCAAAAATGTGACTTAAGTTTGAATTTTTCTGGCTTTAATCTCAATTATTCCATCTTTTTATATGCATTTTTGACACATCCTTGGCCATGTTACAAGTCTTCATGTAGCAGGCATCTTCACTATATCTCGGTACTTATCCATAAGTCGTCCATTGACGAGTTAATAAACTGATCTGGCTCTCACTGTGAAAAACACATTTCCCAGACCTCAGAACATTCCTTCAATTCTTCTGAACCTACCTGAATTTTTCACTATCCTTTTGCTGCACAGAGTACTCTAGCAGAAGGCTTACCAGGAAAATACAGGGAGGTCATTCCAATTCCTTGCTTTTTAATAAAAATTCCAGTATGTTCTGTCTAGTCTCCTCAGAGGAACAAAATGCTTTTTGTTTAATCAAAAAAACCCCAAAACATTCAAACTCCAACAGTTGGCGATATGAAAACGAATCATTAGATAAAATATATGTATGTATTATTTTCTTTTTCCCCTTGTGCTGCTCAAATAAGTAAAAGTGCTTACAGCAACAGAGGGATGCAAATTTTGTGAGGATTGAATTCAGAGAATGGATGTGTGGGTATGTGTGCACAGGGAGAGGCACCTGTGGGTGTATTTGCCATGTCTGTGCCTGTGTGGACTTTTCAATATCAGAGAGTACTATAGACAAACTATACAAGCCCTTGAGTATTCCCCTAAATACACTTTGAAAACTTAAAGTGCAGTAAATTATGGGTTTTGTAAAAAAACAAACAGAAAATAATCAGCAATGGTAACTGAGATTGTTTTGATATTTGGATCCATCACTACCCAAAAGCGGATTTTTACTAAAACCAATCACCTGTTGTTTTATTATACTATTTGCTGCACCTCTATTTATATTACAGATGCTAGGATAAGAAATTAGCTATTATTTTTAGGTGTTATAAAATTTAAATTGGGTATTATATATAGCTCTGCACACATCTCTCTGTGACATTCACTATTTTTCTTGTAAAAATTGTCTATAAAATGCCTATCCTGAGACTACTTTAGCTAGCTAAAAAGCATTCTTTTGCAGAAAGCTGAAAGTTCTGTCCACTTTATGAAATCAGAAGGCAGAAGGCTATGCCCCTCTGTATCTTGGTTACATAGATCAAGAAAAAAAAAAATTAACAGTGCACATTTTTAAATATGCCAGGTGCATGGTAATTTTAAGTGCGGTTACAACTTACAGCAAGGGAAAGGTGTTGCTTTCAGATTTGGAAATGCCTACTACAGCCTAACCTCTTTGTCAACGCATTTGCAGCTTTGCAACATCCATTTCTAAATGAATTACCTTATGGAGGAAACCAAAAGGCGGAAAACTAAAGAAATAGGGGTCAAATTCCTCCTGTGAGATCTACCTTGTAAAATTATCCAGAATGTAATAATACCATGTTATTGACTTAAGCACAGTTCCCTGTGACATGCCGCAGCTGACCTGTAATTTTTATCCTACATGTTGCCAGCACTATTAAAATGACACTTGTGAATGTAAATTAAGCTCACAAAGGGGACAGATTGTATGATTCTGGTTTCTCTCAGATGCCTGTAGGCTATCACAGGTTCCATATGTGAAGTAATTATGTTCACTGAAGGAAAGAATAAATGCTGTCAAATTGTGTACTGAGAGAGAAAGCAGCTATTATATTGCAGTAGTCACTGGAGCATTGCCTTAGAAAGTGGAAAGATGCATAAGAAAATAATAATAAAAAAGAAAAACTGAAGCAGAGCTATATTAAATATAACCTTTAAATTAGTATCTGCTTTTGAATATACATTACACAAAGTTGATATTTCAGAAATAAAAGCATTTCAACTCTTTAATTGTATTTTCTTCCACACATCTAGAGGGCACAGGGCAGAATACTTATGGGAGGGGTAAGGACAGATGGAGCATCTTTCAGCTTTCTGTGTTTCCCCAGCAAAAGGAGCCCTCATCACCCCAGAGATGCTGTCTCCACCTACATCCCCACCACAAACCTCCCCTTGAGGGAGCTATGCAGCAGCCAGCCTCCCTCCCCAGCAGGTAGAGATGTCCCAGCCCTCAGCCCTGCCTTCCCCACCCTACCCATTGGTTACAGGCAGCACCAAACTGACACCTTGCCAAGGACAGCAGATACTGGGAAAGAACAATTCTGAGTGCTCGTGTGGTTTTGGATTTTCATCCAGAAATTACAAAAAAATAAAATAAAAGGAAGGGAGGGTGCTTTGCAAACAACCCTGAAAAACACAAACAGGAAGGCACATTTTCTAACAGGGTGTAACCATAGATATAATGCTCATGAAGAAGCCTACAGTATTGGAAAAACAGAAGGCTGAACAATTCTGTGTGTTTTTACTGTTTAGTTACTAGAGTGGCACCACTGGGCTCAGCACCCTGGAGCTTCCTGTCTCATCAGAAAGGAGAGGTTTCTGCAGTGTCACGCTAGCCCTAGTTCTGGGTCTCTCCAACCTCAGCTTTAATGGGTTGCAAAAATAAATGAGGGCAAGCAACTTTCCAACACAGCTGCCCTCCCTGCTTTCCAGCTGCCTGCTCTGCCACTACCTGCAGACCTGCTGTTACCCTGACCATGTGCTTGGGCCAGGAGAACCACCTGAGAGAGCAGGATGGCCGGAGAGACAGCATGACACGTTTATTAGCTACCTGAGCACTGAGCTCTCTGTGTGGCCCAGATCCTTGCCTGGGGCTCTGAGCTATGTCTGTGCTCATATAATACTCAAAAGCTATTACATACAGGAGACAAAAGACTTCAGACTGCTTAAGATGAGAAGGCAGCTGTCGGGCAACCAAGCAACTGCTGAAGCAGAGGCGGTGCCTGGAAGTTCCCTGTCCTCCTCCCTCTCCCAGAGTCATGACCAGCTGCCAGACAACACAGCAGTGGAAGCATCCACTCTGGGTCTCCAGGGTCCTTCTCCAAGTTGTTGATTTTCCTGACTGGAACCATCAGGTAATTTGGGTAATTAACTTGCATCCAAGGATCCAGATTGAACCTGGACAAACAGTTTAGAGGCAAAGTGCTCTGCTTTCACCAACACCTCTCCCTGGAGTCCATCACCATGGAAGCATTACCCACCAAGTCCTTGTGTCCATTTTAGCAGTAAAAAGAGATTAGGTACAGGTACCAGTATGTCCCAACAAAGCCACAGCTTGCAGAAAAACATTGCATTTCATGACACTACATTTCTGCTTTTGTGAAAATATAAACTATGACTTTCTTTTCAGGTTTCTTCGGATAAAACAATCTGTCAGTAAGCTTTTGCAGTCTCTCCATGGAAGCCATTTTACCAACTGCACATCGAATTTAGTGGAGTTGCTCAGCACAGAGAAACACTCACTGTGCTGAACACAAGGAAACTCTACTTCAGCATTTCTGGGCACACAGACTAATACTGAAGAGAAGGGCCACTAAGCTGCCCCTGGCAATGGCACCGGCACCATCAGGCACAGCATAGCTCACATCTCTTTACCTAAACTCTCTCTATACATTAAAATAGAGCAGTTACACCTGAATTGCCCAACAGAAACAGGGCCTGGCACATACTGTCCTTGCTCATCCTCCTGTTGCCCAGCAGCAGGGTAACAGCCTGCTCCAGCCCTCTTGTACATCCACATCCACTGAAAGGGCTCCAAAATCACTTCAACTTCTCCAAACCTAACACTGTGAAGAAAGCAAAGCAGCACCCCATCTCCCTATTTCAGTCATTGCTTTTCCACCTCCATTTCTAAGGTAAGAGCAAACGACACCCAGTTCTCAGCAGGATGCACAGGGTACAGGGTCCCCACTCCCCTCCCACTGCAGCCTGCAGCCCCACTGTCTCCCCTGCCACCTGCCTAGATCATGCCAACGCCTTCCTCTGCAGGCCCAAACCCGAGCAGAAAATTCCTATCAGGTAACCTCAGCAAAAAACCCTCATCGCTTCTTTGTTCAAGGCTGGCTTGGTAACGAAAGGTCTGCGAGCGCAGCACAGAGCAGCATCCGGACGCAGGCGTGAACACAGTGGAAACTCTCCCATCCCATGCAGCAGACCTCCGTTACAGCTCATGCTCACTCCTGCACTCTTCTAAAGTAGATTGTGGCTAGCTGCTTTTTAATTGCTATTCCTTTCCATGCAATAACATCGATGAGTAGGTGGCCAAGAGACAAGGCAAAAACCCACCCAAGCAGCGCACAATTTAAGCACTGGGCCAGGCAAGAGTGCAGAGAAGGCTGTGGGGAGAAATCCTCCTCCAGGCCGCCCACAGCCGTCACTACACAGTGCAGAAGGGCACAGCGTGGGGCACAGACCCCTCACCTGGCCTACGATGAGCTGCCAGCGTTCAGCGTGCCTCCGCAGACCCCCTGCCGCCCCCCTGCCGGAGAGGCCTTCGCAGATGAGTTTTCAGGGGTGCTTGTAGATGAAAGAGCCATTGCCTCGTACAGACTATTAATACCAATTGGTCACAGCTGGGTGGGCAGTTAGATGGGCAGACAGACAGCCTGCCTCTTTTCAATTACAGGCAGTAGCAGTTGTACAACACATTACTGCAACTTCTTCTCTAAATAAAAAAATTGAAATCAACTACCATTTCCTAAGCAGCTCAGAACTATTAAACAACTGTTTGCAGGGTAGCTCGTGTCATACGTGGGAGGCTGAACTGTAATGTAGAAATGAGAGGTTTTTTCTAGTTGGCAGCATTGACAGCAACTATAATGTATGACTCTCTTGGATGCAGTGTGGCAGAAGCGGGGTGAGGATCATCCAGTGCTATTCACTAGAGAAATCGTTACTCATAAAAAAAGGGAATGCAGAATCAAAGATCTCAGGATTGTGTCAGGAAGGAGGGAGGGAGGAAGAGAGGGAAAGGTGTGGATTGCTCTTATAGTTTTAATAAGGATTTGTGGGGTAATATTGTGTAAAGGTAATACAGCTGGATCTTTAATAATCATAACTAGAACCAACTCTCCATGTTAACTGACCTTTAAATATTATTGTCCCTTTCAGTTTACCAAAAAGACATTTACTTCATGAAAGATGTTATTCAACTCTGTTTAAAGATCCAATAGGCTAAAATATGCTAAACTGACATTTAGAATTATCTCATAACACTTTTTTTATGATTACTGGTATCATTTCCATGTGATTTGAATGTGAGATTTTATTTTTTTTTAAATATATTTTGAAACTATCTCAAATAATAGGCAGATATTGCCTGGACAGTCAGGTTATCTGTAATGACATTAGGACCTTTCTCAGCAGTTGAATAATTACTTCCTTATTATGCTCAAGGCAAGCTGAAATCACAGGCCCTGCTCAAGATTTAAACCTACATCACACAGGCAAAGCAAGCATTTAGACCAACATTTTACATACCTAACTGCATTTTTTGTAATAAGAAGTGCACCTATGGTATATTGCCCCAATAATCTGCGAAGTGAAGGCAACTGGGACCAGCAGAAAAAAACCCAACCAAACAACAAATCTGTTGTGTTAGGGGAGGAAAGACAGCAGGACCTGAGTGAAGGTAGACACATTGATTCATCTCCCAGGGCCAGTGGATCAAGGTGGGCAAGAACATGCATTATTTTGCCAGGGCCCTGACTGCTTCCCAAGAGCTGGGTTTGTAGTATTGCACCCTGACACCCCACTTCCCACCCCACCCTCCCCAGCAGACACAACAGCCCAGCACTCCTCCCCTCCACACCCACACTGCCTGTCCTCCCCACCGGCCCTTTGCAGAGGTTTTTCCTACATGATTTTCCTACACCGCTGAGACAGCTCCAGTCTCCAGGTCCTCCCTCCCCCGGCAAATACTCCAAGCCTGCCTCCAGATATGTTGAGCATCACAAACCATGCTTGAGAAAATAAGACAAACATTTCTCATTCCTTCTTACTCCTATCCTCTGTAAGAGAGAGGAGAGGAGAGATGTCCAAGTTCTGATTCCCTTAAAATGGGAAGAAAGCAAGAGGGGTCACCCAGTGAAGGCACAAGCCATCCTTTGTTTTTTAATTTCTACACTGTCTTACTCTGCAGCACCCCTTTCCACCCTGGGGCCTGCCTGCCCTTGTCTAATGCACATCACAGCCCACCTATCTCAGCATCTGGTGGGAGAAGGGCCCCTTTCCCTGGGCATCCTTCAGCTCCAAGAGTAGGGAAAATCAGCACAGATTGCCAATGTGGCAAGAATGTGGATAAGCAAAGACATGGTAAAGTCACTCTTGATAATAAATACCATCACCCAGCAATCTGTCTCAGCACTCCTGGTTATAGCCTTTCATAATGAAAGAGAAAGGAGTGGTCATGTACATGGTAAAACACTTAAATGATTAAAAGAAACAAACACACAAGGAACTGAAGTGGAAGCTACGGAGAAAACCAACTACTTGTGAGAACTTGAGTATTCTGTGGTTTTAGCAAAAACTAAAGAAACGAACATAGAAGGAACAAGATAAGTAATACGAGGAAGAAAGCTAATGTAATAAATAAAATCTGTAATATTTTCTGAAAACAAATGCTAGCTACAATGCACTCATAGGATGTGTTTTGGTTCAGGTCGGCTCTTATTTCATCCACAATATTTTTAACATTAGTAATCGAAAGCAAACCTAATTTTTAATTGGATATTACAGCTCATTTCAATTGAGCTAGCAGCAAAGTATATGCAAAATCTAAACAGAAGACTTGAATAAAATGCTCGAGATAATCATAGCATATCTAGATGGAGTGGAGCTCTACTGTGGAAACACTATCAGTTTTGCATCTTTTAATAAGTTTTAAAAAAACAACTATTGTCTCTTTTCTGATTTCAACATTTGTTTAGTGAGTTCTGGCAAATTCTAGATATTATACCCTTGACAACAGAAACAACTAATTATGTTAGAAATCCACAGTGATAAGAAAACTGCACAGTAAATACATTATATCCAGGCAACAGCAGAAGGTAAGTCTGTATTTCATTTGCTGTGGATTGCATAAGTTGGTAAATGTTTTCTGGTAAGTGTCCTTCAAATTCCAAAAATAATGCATCTATTTTATGGCATTATCTCATTTTCTATTATATTTGTTTATATCTCTGCAGTGAAACCGTATTGTTATTAAGGGTATCATTATAATAGAAAATTGGATTAGCTTTTAAAACCCTGTTCTATTTTATGTGTATATAAATAGGAACATTACGATCATGCAAGATTCCCATTTGTCCTTGCCACACTCTTGACATCGCTGTAAACGCAAACAGAACACCAAGCCCTTACTAAGGCTTAAAATGTTGCCCCTTTGATTAGCTGCACACACATCTTTTTTGCTTTTAGCACGCAAAAATCTCACCCTGCTGGTTATGTACTCGAAACAGTGCAAACACTGTGCTTCTCTTTACCTTTGACTACCAAGATGGGCCTCCATGCATCTACTTTTGTATAGTGTGGGGATAGCAAATCACCCAACATCCAGCAGAGGACTAGAACTGGTTTTTGAAGATATTGAGGTGCCACATCTTATTGACACGAATCATCCAATTTTCTTCATTACGCCCAACATCCAGCAGAGGACTAGTACTGATTTTTGAAGATATTGAGGTGGCTAACGGCAGTAAGGTAACTAACCCCAGGTGCCTACTGGAGGAAGGTGAGGCATGGTGTTGCTCTCGGGCAGGTTCCTAAAGGGATGTGTCACACCCAAGGCTCTCTGGCGTGCAGATTGTGCAATTATTTCCGAAAGTGCAATGCGGAAACCCACTGTGGGCACCAAAATGCCTCCACAGGGACAGGAGGAGCCAAGAACTCCACCCGCAAGGTCAGCCTGGCTCACAGCCCTGTAAGCGAGAGCTCAGGAACAGCCAGCCAGGTTGGGGACGGGTGAAGGGATCAAACCAGAGCTGGGCCAGGGGCCAGATGCGGTGCACTAAGGGGCACTGCTGCGGTAGGGTCTGCGTGCCCAAAAGGGAACCAGGATGCCCCATGTCCTGAGAGCAGAGTGCCACATCCCCTGGCCACATGCACACAGCACTGTGATGTGCTGGGTACACCCTGGAACTGAGAGAAGGCACTTGTTTGTTAGACATAACAAAAACGCTTCCAAAATTATAAGCAAGGCCTTGCATTAATGACAGTAACTAACAGTGACTGCGGCTGTTGAAAAATCAAACAAGTTCAGGTGATTTCATGTCAACTGATGACCAATTAAAAGCTGTGAATTTTAAGAGCAATTCTTTTTTTTTTTTTTTTTTTTTCCTGAATAAGGTGGGATTTTATTTCAGTGTCTTGAAATGTTTTACAGAGTGCAGTCGTGTCTCCTTCTTGCTGCCATAACACCCAGTACTTCAGGGAACACTAGGGCATGTGATTACAGGGCAGTTCCCAGTCAGACACGTCACGTCACGTAATCAGGGTTGATGCATAGTGCTACACTCTGAGAAAACCCAGAAGAGCCTGGTCTAAAAAGTTCTCTGAATCAGGGTAATTACAATATTAATCACAATCCATTGAACTAAAGTGGAATTAAATACAAATTTTCTGTTTATATAGTATGCGCTGAATGACAGTAAGTTAGGAACAGCCATTTTGGTCTGGTTTAACTGCCTAACATCTGGAGAACATTATTACAGAGTCATCAGCCATTTGGCCGGTGCCCAATATGGAAGCAGTTTTACCCTCTTTTCTCTAAACATTAGCACAGCCTTGCCGAAACACGCATATTTCTCTTTTCTCTTCTTCAAACGTTCTCAGAAGTAGTTTCAATATCGTAGAATTAAGATGGGATAAGCCACTTGTTTCTGTTTAGAAAGCAAACTAAATTGGATCAAAATAACAGGCCAATTTTAAACATTTAATTTAAACAAAGATAGTGCTGTTTATGAGAGTCCATGGTAAAGGCAGTTGTTCCAGCTATTTAAACAATATAATTACACAGCATTTCTCAGTACAGAAGAGACAAATTACTGGAAAGTTGAAAACTGTATGCCCTTGTTCCTATATAAATATGTACACATAAACTATCACTGGTTACTACCAAATTTATATGAAGTGTAATTGGGCTGTTATTACAGTTGCTGTGCTTGAAAAGGACGTCTTTGCTTATAAAGAATCCTTTCTTTTATTTTTTTTTTCTCTCTTTTTTTTTTTTTTTCAATAGTAATGAAAAAACACAGTTGTCAGCATAATATCCTGACATTCAGGATGCCAGCCTGTCTCTACTGGAGTCAGATGTGAAAATAAATAGATATTAAACTGTCAGTCAATGAAATTACAAAGTCAAGAGCAGCTCTAGCTGCGATCCTGTGTGTTCTGTTTGATGGACACAGGTGTTTAAGTGTTATGAAATCCAGCAGAGCCTCAGAGTGAATAATGTACCTTCCAGCAGTCCTGCGGTAGCCAAAAGAGCTGCAGTGAGCTCCCCTCTCACCCTGACGCCCCCAGGCAATTGATGTTCCCTAAGAAAGGGGCAAGAAAGGCCTTCCAGGTTTATCAGAGCTAAAATCTGAGAAGTCTTAAAGCCTGCGTTATGGCACACGTCGAGGAATTGGAGCTACACTCCTCTGAAACTGTGAAGTTTAGTCCCACTGGCTTTGCATACAAATCTAAGGCAGATGCCCAAAATCCACATCATTTATTTATTATTCATAAGGCACTTAAAGTCAATCATCTGTCACTAATAAACATTAACACTATTAAAAATTAATGATCATCCCACAGCATGCTGAGACAGATTCTTCTTTCTGTTTGATGAGTATTGGAGCAAAGTACATCACTTTCATTTACTGACTCCTAAAGTGTTTATGCTTTGTATAATGCTGCTCTTTCAGCTCCTCCTCCAAACACCAGTGACCCCCTTGTTTTGGCATGCCAAGAAATGATCAGTCTCATGAGAGGAGCTTGAAAGGATGGGTTTAGATACAAATATGTATCTGCAGAGAAGAAAAATAAATCACGGATTCAAGGTTATCGCACAGCTCAAGCCTTTGTGATTGCAGGGCTTTTGTGTCCCTTTCCACTCCCTGTTAAATAGTGTGATGTCTGTAACGGTGGACACGTGTCTCTGTGCTCTCTGCTGTACAGGAGGGTCCTGGCTCAGGCACCATACCACAAGTGGACGATGAGGCTGGAAATAACAGCTCTGATGAGACTACCTGAAAGTCTTACATGCTGGAACAAGAAAAGGCTTCCTGAAGAGCAACAAAAAAAGGTAACTTCAGCAAAGGTCCACATAGTGTCGCAGGGCACTTTCTTCTCTTAGTGGGTGGGAGGCTAAGCCCACTGCTAGAGATGAAGAAACAGCTTGCACCTTAACCCTCAAAAGGACATTCCCTCTAAAAGTAAAAATGATCCTAGACCCTTCATCTTTTGTGTTCACATTTTCAAATACAAATCTTGGGGAATACATTTTCCCCTTGCCTTTATCACATTTCTGTCTCACACAGGCAGAACTCGTAACTCAGCACTGTCTCCTAACATGTGTGCATCATGTTTTGCCCTGCCCCTCATTTTAGCAATTACTTAATTGTAGGAGTGCTGTAAATATAGTATAAATAATCTCTTGATACACAGTTGATTCTGTTAAAACACAGATAAATAGATCTAACTAAAACTGCATTAAAGACCAGTCTAGTAGTAGAAGAAAAGAGCTAATATGATTCTGTCCATCAAATCAAACTAACCTCAAATTTCTTTGAGTTACATCAAACCTCTAAAAACAAGCTAAATTGAAGGTCTCATTACTAATGACATAATGGGTAAACTTGCCAAGATGGGAGCCATATTAATCTTCCTCTTGCAATTTATGCTCTAATATTTCAGTGCCAAATCATTTTTTCATAGGCAAACAGTGGCTGTTAAGAAATAGAAAGATGTGAGAGGAGTTAAGTGACTTCAGTCACCCTGTTTTCTTTCCTTATGCATGGCTTATGTGAAATAAGTAATGAGGATTTGCAAAGAGCAGCTATCAGAGCTAGAAACATACCAACCAACTAGAAAAACATGATGCCACAGGACCACACTCATTTTTCTGAGGACTAAGAAGGGTTTGGATTGGTATCAGCTGTTGCCATTACAAATTAAATGGAGGCATTAGGAAAATTCTGTCATCCATCTCTAATACTGCCTTTCATGGTACAGCAAGTCAACAAGTAGTGAGAACTCCCTGCAAAGTCCTCAGCCAGACCTGAAGAAAACATTTTTTCAGGTACTGCAGAGCATCAGGGACCAGTTCAGTGCCTAGCACAACATTTTATATTTGCATATCTCCTATCTTCTGCAGGGCCACACGTGGCGGGCAGCTCCGTGAGTGATGACTGTGGGACTGAGACCTAGTTCTCAGTCACACTCACCAATAAGCCCCATAGAACCTGAAATTAAACAGTTTTGATCAGAATTAAGGTATACAGCCTTCTAAATCTCAGGCTGAACACTGTTCTGACCAATATTTCTTAGTCATACCACCTTGTCCTGCTGCCCATTCTCCACTGCCAGGAGACTTCTTCCTAATTTGTCTCATTTTTTGTCTTAGAATTCATGCACTGTCAAGCCAAGTTACTCTTATAAGGAGAGTGGGAATTACAGTCAAGAAAAAGATATATTAAAGTATCATTATTCAAACATAAAAATGCAATGAAAATGTTAACCAGCTTTCCCTAAGGTGAAGGTGTTTATTGCTAAGTTTTTGCAGCACAATTACATTCAAACAGACTAATGCTAGCTTGAAATAAAGCATTTATTTGTCTGAATCTACCTAGGAGAAATGGAAAAACCACCTTGAAAGTAAGCTGCCTCATATCAAACACTTACCCTAAAAGCTTTTCTATTAAAAACATTAGATTTTTAAGAATAATTTTGAGAAAACTAGGCAGCAAAAATTCAGTGCCCAATTTTCTCTTCTTAAATATGAATACCTTGCACTGACTTACTGCAGCTGGTAGGTTTGGAATTTATATTCACTTCTAAACCAATATCTGGTGCTTTTTTACACTACGCTGTGCAAGCCACATTTCCATAGATGTGTTGCAGTTAGCACAACACAGACACACCACAGCCAGCAGGCCAGTGTACACGGAGGGGGTCATGCTCAGGCTGCTGCCCTGGAGCAGCTCCCCAGACCACAGGGGCTGGGAACTGCAGGACCTGACAGACATTTCACTGCAGCTGGACTGTGTTTCAAATGGGCCAGTGGTAGGCATGGCACAGGCTTTTGCAATACTGTCAGCAGAGGTGCTGGATGAGGTGAGGTCCCTACGGGACACCGAGCCAGAAAGGTTGCCCACAAGCACAGCTTCTTCGTTTACTAGCCTGCCTTCACTGCAGGACTTCAGTCCCCCAAACATCTGTCCTGGCTGTTCCCCTTCCCTCTGTCTTTAGGCAAGTGACTCAGGTGTCACCTGCTTCTCACCTGAAAAGACACAGACCCCCTTTGCATCCCCAGACAAAGGTAAAGCAAAGCTGCCCCCAAGGTTTATCAGAGGCCGTATGGATTATATATAGCCAAGGACTTTGTGTAGGCTTCTGGCAGAAATGACTCAATGAAAAACCTAAATCATAACAGCAGGAGGTGATGTGGCCCATACTGGGCCACAAGGAACAACAATTCTGCAGCACCAGTATTTATAAACCCAACTGAGGGCTGCTATCTGTCTCTTTGATACAATTGCTGGACCACAGACTATGGGCCATCTGCCCACAGTCTATTATCACAATCTGTGAACAATTATAGATGGGACACTTCATCTTAGAAAATGGTAAAGTTAACAAAAAAAGGCACTGAAGAAATAAACAAAACAACAGAAAACAATCAAAAAGCAACTAACAAAGCTGCGGTCAGCCATTGCACGGAGCTTCATTTGCCAGCCCCTGTCTCTGGACACACCACCACATCAGCTGCCCCAGAGCAGACATGGTTGCTGCTGCTTCTGAGGCCACAGCAGGTGCCAGCTTCAGCCCTTCTCCTGCAAGTGCCGACACATGACTGCACTCTCTGAGAGCCAAGAGCCCCATTACACTGCCCATGCAGCCAGCTCACTGTGTTCAGGAGGTGTGAGGGCAACTATAGCCAAAGTGGTACTGCCTCAAAGGGAAATGTCCCGAGCCCCTTTCACAGCTGGCAGCTGAACTTGCACCCGAACGGTCAGCCCTTCCCCAGGCTGCCCAGTCTCTGCCCACTCCATCACCATCCTCCACTTCCCTGTGCCGTGCTGGAGCTGCTGCTGGCAGAGGGCCCTCTGCACCCTTGGCAGAGGGTGCACAGGGCGGCAGCAGGAGACAGAGTGCTCCAAAGGTATAGCACAGACAACACATTGGGCTTCAGCTGGAAAGGCAGGGGGGGAGGACAAAAACTTACCGCTCCTGGCCTTCAATCTGTGATGCTGCTGCAGAGAAAGCTGAGGACATGGTAGCTGTTTCTTGTGTGGTCTCTTGCTGTTGCTGAGTGGACAATGGTAATGTGTGATCAGCAGGAGTTGTGCTTTGTCAGTGCTGTCTGTTCCGCACCTGCAGACTGTGGATGCAGCGAGGGAGTATCCCTCTCAGAGGACCCTGCTGAATCCCTAAGCAAAAAATCCCTTCTGGGGTCAGGCTTTTACCATGAGGCTAGGGAAAGGATAGATCTTGGGATTTTACCCTCTCCTCATGCTTGCCTCCATTACACAGCCATCATGTTGGAACTGAGCCTCTTTACCCACAGCCCACCAGACTCAGGATAGCTCAGATCCAGACTCTGCTCCTCTGTTCCCCTGGGATGTCCTCTTTGGTTAGTCAATGGCTGACTCGAAGAGAAGGCTACCTGGAAACGCCATGCTCCCTTCCACTCACCGACAGTCAGGTTGGGAGCAGGCAGGAGTCCCGTATACTGAATGGCCCAAGGAGAGCAGAAGGCACCTGACTGCTGCTAGCACTTGAGCACTGCAAGGATGAGATGTGAGGCTGCTGCTGCTGCCATGGGATAATTCCATTTCAACTGGTGCTGTGGTCCTGCCTGGGGGCTTTTGTGCCTGGGCTAGGAAGCGAGCCTGTAAAGCCCTGACACGGTTCAAATCCTGCTATCCCCAGGTTTGAGTGTTGTGCTCCAGGTGGAAGGCTCCAAGGATGCCCCAGCAGACACTGCTGGATGGGACAGGATATCTGCACAGCTGCTAAGGAGGCAGCATGGGTTGGCACCACCAGTCTGAGCCACCACAATCCAGCAGAGAATGCTTGAAGAGCAACAAAAATGATGAAAAAACGCTACATCAGTCTTCAGTGTAGTCTGAGTAATTAGTGTTTTTTTACAACAGGGAAATGGCACAGAAAGTAAAAATCCAACTGCCTTAAAACAACAGATACTCTCAATTCATTTCTAATTTATGCATTCTTGTCATATGAAAGCCTCTTGCTTAAGCTGCTTTTCTATCTATTTGCAGTCTATTCAGACACACAATGCTCAGTAGGGGTCTGTCTCCATGATTCATTGGCTCAGATTTCCCATAGAGTTTACATGATGTCTACTAAGCCCCATACAGTTTTGTATCCATTATAACCAGGGACAAGCAAGCAGGGCTCAGGAGGCTGAGCATCCATCTAAGAATAGCTTCCTGTCTTCCAGCTCTCTTCACAACAAATGAACAATGGTTACATTTTACCAGCTAGCACTGCATGGTGAGGGGAAATTATAGGACCTTGTCTGAGTTAAATAAGGGAAGAAGCATTTAGAGTGAAGCTCCTTAAATGAGCAGGTCAATAACTAGTTTACTGAGACCAAGGCACATAGCTAATGAGAGAATAAAGAATTATTCTTGTCAAGAGAGAAAAAGATGCTGCTCTGGTTTTGTGCTAAATAATTACATTCATTATGTTTAGGACAGCCCTGCAAGTGGTCTTTTGCACTAGTAAATTCATTAGCAAAGCTAATAGGCAAACTACTATTGGGGCAAATTTAAACGATTGCAAAAGGATGGATGGTAAAGATGGGGAAAGGTAGTATGAGAGCTAAGAGCCAAAGTCAGCTGTAAGTATAATTGAATTTATCTTCTCATCAACTTTAAGGCCTCCTTCTGGGCTTGAAACAAGGAGAGAAAAAGCCATTGAAATGAAAGGATATTCACTTGATTGGATTTGTTGCTAGCTTTTGCAGTTTACCGAGCTGTCTAAACTGACCTCTTGACACATGACAACAATTATAAATCCAACAAAAATTAAACAGTAACTAAATTGGCTCAATGTTTACAAATAACAAAGGATCTCAAACGTGTCAGGAAGCTATCTCCCCAGCAGAAACACTGAAAAAGTAACCAGGCTTTGATTTTACCCAGACATTCATAAAACTCAGCTGGGCAGCAGGAAGGTAGGCAATGATGTCTCTAGGCAAGAGTTACAGTCATAAGTGGGCTGTGGAGGAGGACCACCTCCCATAGATTTGGAGAGAGGCAGCACATTGCCCCGTGCTAGGCACCGCAGAGCAGTGGTGGTCCTCCATGAAGGGCAGCAGTGGTGGTCATCGTCCTCCCTGCCTGCTCAGGTCGCAGTCTTCCCATCAGCACAGCCTTTGGTTCAACACGCCACGAACACAAAAAGGGCCATCAGCCCTCTCTGGTACTCTGACTCAGGCTGGCAATGTATTTATGAAGACACCACCAGCGTTATATGCTTAACCAATGTTTTCTTTACAGATACATTTTAAATAAAGAGGTTAGAGTGTGATAAAAATCACTGAAAGTGCTGTGCATGTAAGTACCTCTTTTTAATCATGCCTTGCCTAGACCGTAATCACAGGTGCTTCATAGATACAAACGCAGCACGTTGAGGTGTGCCTAGACAATGACTGAAATCAATTTAACAAGTCTGTGGAGCCCATCAGTAACACACGTAGGACAGAGCAGACAACCGACCACGCTTATGGTGCTGCTGGCACTGACCACCATCTCCAGGCAGTGCTCCGCTGACCCTCACCCCGCGGGGCTGCGTCCACTGACAACCAGAGTTACAGGGGAACTGGGACCATTTCTGTCATTGGGCTGTGCACAGGACATAGTTTTGGCTGAAAAAGCAGAAAGGAATCTTTATTTTTTTTTTTAGTCAAAACATTCTTTAGCATTTTAAAAGTGAGATTCCAAAGTGTTAGGGGTTTTTTTTTTTTTTTTAAAAATAACTTTACCACTATGAAATGCAAATGTACTATGACTGAAAAAAAATACTTACAAAAAAAAGAAGGGAAAAAAATCATCAAATATTTACGCATTTTGCTTTGGCCGTAGAATAAAAATACTTTTTTTTGTTTGTTAACTTTGTAAATGAAACTGTCTAATTTAGGTCCAGCTGCATTGTGTTCAGTTTTGCCACATCATATCTGTGTGAATCTGTTCTAAATGGACACTCAGAGGCATCCAAACAGTAACTTTTCAATAACTGAATTTGGGAAAGACAGAAAAGTAGTAACTGCAATGAAGCCTATATCAGAAGAAAGAGAGACAGAATCTTCTTTGCCAAGTGGAAATGTGTGTAAACGTTCTTGACTACTGCTGCAGCCCGAAAATCCAGGAGCCTGAGGCTCCTCAGTAAACCTAGTTTAGAAATCCTCAGCTGATCTCTTTTTTCTTCTGGATATTTGCCTTACCCAGTCAAGGTGGAAATTCAGGATCTAAATCCTGGTGAGAAGCTGGAAAGACAGATGTATGGTACATCTGAAGGAAGACATCCAGACAATTAAGCCTCTCTACCAAAACTAAACACTGGGGAAATGCTCGAGACCTTTGTCATTTCATCAAGAGCTGATCCCTTCCCTCCAGCCATCATGATCTACCTCCCATGAGAGCAGGTTGAGACTGCATGGGCTGCTGCAGATCCCCAAGAGTCACACCACCTCAGTCTGTTGCCAGAGGAACACCAGCGACTGTCATCCTTCTCCCCCACCTTCTTTCATATGTCTACAGCCTTCAAAACCAGACTGAAAAGGTGCAAAAGAATCTGAGATCTCTGGATAGTGAGAAAGCTTCCTTCTTAATGAATTTTTAACTAATCATTTCCACAGGGCAGATGAAAACTGGATGATAACTATTAAGAGTGTGGGAAGGGTGTCAAGAAGTGTTGTATGGAGGACAGATCTAAGCACAGGCTGGAGAGAAGCTGGCACCTTGTTCTCTCGAAAGTCAAGAGCAGGCCTGGTCTTCCTTGCTAGATTTTTGCCAGTTATTAAGTAATACAGACACATTCTGCAATCTTTATATTTAGAGAGTCCAAAAGTTCAATTATATGGCTGTTCAAGAGTTGTTATGGTCAGAAAAGGGACTATAAAAATGTTACCTTGTTCCTGCACTTATTTGCTTCCTCAAGTGTCTCTCTTGTTAAAATATGCCCATTTTACTCATTAATGTTAATAAGAACTAGGTATGCCAATCAGGGAAGACTGTCCCCTTAAGTGATATCTATTTTGCCTGCTAACAAAGCAAACTTTTTATCACAATAAGGAAGGGAAACCCAGCACAGGTGTGCCACAGTAATATGCATTATACTTTGCCTCATGCTGTGCCACCAGCAGCAAAGCTTTATTCTCGATCCACAACTTGTACACTTGCTGAATGTTAGTGATGAAGTACAGTGCAGGTCATAAACAACTGAGCTTTGTTTTCCACAACTAGATGGAACAGCAGGCACTTAGAAAAAAAAGATTATATTAGCTTGTAAATGGAACAATTTAATATGAAAGTAACTGATGGCAAATAAACACAAAATGCCAAGGCAACTTGTCTGTCACTAGCTGTACTCTTTTCCTTTCATTTCTTTAAAAATCAAAGTTACTGAAGTAGAATTTATTCAATCTTACCAAAGAAATTGATTTAGAATGTGAAATATGCCCTTAAGAAGGAAAAACACTGTGCTCCTTCCTGAGAAAAAAACCTTTTCTACAGACAGTGCAGTGGGAAGGTCTAAATGGATGCAGCTATGGCTCAGATTTTTCAGCCACATAACTGAAAACACTCTACACCACCATCCCTTGACAAAATCATTTTGTGTGGTAAAACCTCCTAAAAATCATAGAATCATAGAATTGTCAGGTTGGAAGGGACCTTAAAGATCATCTAGTGCCAACCCCCCTGCCATGGGCAGGGACACCTCCCACTAGAGCAGGTCACTCAGGGACCCATCCAGCCTAGTATTAAAAACTTCCAAGGATGGGGCTTCCTCCACCTCTCTGGGCAACCTGTTCCAGTGTCTCACCACCCTCATGGGGAAGAAATTCTTCCTAATGTCCAACCTGAATCAACCTATCTCTAGTTTTAATCCATTCCCTCTAGTCCTATCACTGCCCAACAGCCTGAAAAGTACCTCCCCAGCTTTCCTGTAGGCCCCCTTCAGATACTGGAAGGACACAATAAGGTCTCCGCGAAGCCTTTTTCCCTCTAGACTGGACAACCCCAACTCTCCCAGTCTGTCCCCATAGGAGAGGTGCTCCAGCCCTCTGATCATCCTCGTGGCCCTTCTCTGGACACGTTCCAGCACCTCCATATCCTTCCTGTAATAAGGGTCCAGAACTGGATGCACTACTCAGGTGAGGTCTTACGAGAGCGGAGTAGAGGGGGAGAATCACCTCCCTTGATCTGCTGGCCACGCTTCTCTTGATGCAGCCCAGGACACGATTGGCCCTCTGGGAGCAAGAGCACACTGATGGCTCATGTTGAGCTTCTCATCCACCAGCACTCCCAGGTCCTTTTCTTCAGGGCTGCTCTCAAGCCCATCACTGCCCAAATATCAGAGCCTAAACTATACAAAAGGCAAAACACCTCTTTTTCTTGTTTCTTCATCTGTCTTCCAAGTGCATAGGTTGTTCCTCCAAACGTGATGCTTTCACACATGTTCTGAGCAACCATCTCTTTTTTAAATGATGTGATCATTTGTGTCATCTACTGCAGCTAGTGCTGCTTGAACCCAGTCTGTTCTAGGTGATGAGACTTTGTTTTATGACTTCCTGCATCAAAAAAGATTCACTGCTTATGGACTCCCATTGACAGGTGAATGCCATCTCAGTGCTGCATCAGCAGCAGGTCTTTTATCAATAGCTATACATAGAAATCTATGTATAGCTCTGAGAAGCACTGGATCGAAACCAAATCATGTTGGAAATGAAGAAATTGGTGAAAAGACATGTTTGTACTTTAGAGTGTGATTTCTGGGCAGGGAAACAACAGTGGAGCAGGGTCCCAGGGAGACTGTGGCATCTCTATCCTTGGAGGTTCATAAGAGTAGACCAGATGAAACTCTGAGCGACCTGATCTGTCCTCATGGCTGACGCTTCTTTGAGCAAGAGGTCGGACCTAAGCCCTCCTGTAGTCCCTTCACAACCAAGCTGGGATTGCGTGACATGAAGTCTCATTCAAAATTGTACCATCTTCAGCCAGCCACGAGTCAAAGAAGAGATTCTTACCCTGCCCCTTCCTTGAGTGTGTAGCAATTTGGTACACCCACAGACCTCTTGCTAATCCCTTCCTACACATTGTTCTTCCCTATCAGACAAAACTCCAGATATTCCTCTATTACCTTACACAATCCTCCTTTACTAGGAGCCCGTAGGCTTTTCAGTGGTACAAACCTACAGGCATTACAGTGCCTCATTGGTCTTTCTTGGTGGTTTGTCAGAACAGGGAGTGCTCTGAAGGGAATAGCAACAGTCACTTCTGACTTTAGTTTCCAACCATTCAGATTAGTATTCTGTATTCACTGCTATTTATACCCTCTAACTTCTTGATACCTACGGCTCAGTGAACTTGTCCAAAATCTCTCTCTGGTTTATGAGCATGAATTTAGTTTTTATGTTCACTGCCTGCTAATGAGACATCTTCCTGCCTTAATCCTGCATAAAACTAGGTACCTACTTGTAAAACACTCCTCCCTACTGCTTTTCATTGATTTCACAGGGAATTAGGATCTGGCAACCATCGATAACAGCCATGAAGAGATGCTCACTGCTCTCTTGATCTTATAAAGCAAATTTAGTTATAGTAAGTCCTCAAAAGATGGATCAGCATGAGAAAGACACTCTCCCCAGTCAAATCATAACAGTAAGGATCCTTAAGATCAGCATGGAGCTGGACTTCAGCAGATACGAGCAAAGTGCTAGGTAGCACCAGTGCCTAGACACATCATGACACTGCCACCACTCACCGTCCCCTGTGCATTGTTTCCAGTTTCTGAACACATTTTGTGAACAGAGAGCAAGTGGAGAAATTTGTGATGGCTTATAGCATCCATGTTAGGGTGCCTCCAGTTTAGGATTTGCCATGCAGGCAATGCGAAATTAACTGAGCAGCTCCCCTAGACATACCTCAGTTGAATCTTTGAAAGGGGAAGAGGCAGAACTACAGCACTCTGACATTTTCCTATGCGCAGAGACAGGCTATGGACTTGGAGGAAGTATGGGACATAGGGAAGGAGCTCGCTCTCCTTCTTACTCTGCCACACATGTGAAAAGACCAAACTACAGTTTAGCTTCCTGCTATTGTGGTCTATGGGAAGAGCAGAACACAGCAAATGAGATTTGACGTAACAGTCCTAAATCGTTGCTGGAAAAGCTGGCTAGCACCTCCATGGATGAATTTAGTTATTTCATAGAATCATAGAATCATAGAATGTCAAGGGCTGGAAGGGACCTCGAGAGATCATCTAGTCCAACCCCCCTGCCAGAGCAGGATCACCTAGACCAGGTCACACAGGAACGCATCCAGGCGAGTTTTCAATATCTCCAGAGAGGGAGACTCCACAACCCCCCCGGGCAGCCTGTTCCAGTGTTCCAGCACCCTCACTGGGAAAAAATTTTTCCTTATGTTTACATGAAACTTCCTGTGCCTCAGCTTCAACCCATTATCCCTTGTCCTATCATTGGGCATCACCGAGAAGAGCCTGGCTCCATCTTCCCGACACTCACCCTTCATATATTTATAAACATTGATTAAATCACCCCTTAGTCTTCTTTTCTCTAAGCTAAAAAGCCCCAGCTCCCTCAGTCTGTCCTCATAAGAGAGATGTTCCACTCCCTTAGTCATCTTTGTAGCCCTGTGCTGGACCCTCTCCAGCAGTGACATGTCCCTCTTCAACTGGGGGGCCCAGAACTGGACACAGTATTCCAGATATGGCCTCACTAGGGCAGAGTAGAGGGGCAGGAGAACCTCTCTCGACTGACTAGCTACACCCCAGGATGGCATTGGCCCTCTTGGCCACAAGAGCACACTGCTGGCTCATGGTCAGCCTCCATCAACCAGGACCCCCAGGTCCTTTTCCCCTTCACTGACTTCTAACAGCTCAGTCCCCAACCTATACTGATACCTGGGGTTGTTCCTTCCCAGGTGCAGGACTCTGCACTTGCCCTTGTTGAATTTCATCAAATTTCTTCCTGCCCAACCCTCCAGCCTGTCCAGGTCTCGCTGAATGGCAGCACAGCCTGCTGGGGTGTCGGACAGTCCACCCAGCTTGGTATCATCAGCAAACTTGCTGACAGTGCTCTCTGTGCCCTCATCCAGGTCACTGATGAACAGGTTAAACAGAACCGGTCCCAGCACCGACCCCTGTGGAACCCCACTGGTTACAGGCCTCCAGCTGGACTCCATCCCATTGACCACAGTTCTCTGGCTTCTTTCTTTCAACCAATTCCCAATCCACCTCACTACCTGATCAAGCAGACCACACTGTCTCAGTTTAGCAAGAAGGATGCTGTGGGAGACGGTGTCAAATGCCTTAGAGAAATCAAGAAAAACCACATCCACTGCTCTACCATCATCTATCCACCTGGTTATGTCCTCGTAAAAGGTTATCAGATTGGTCAAACATGATCTCCCCTTGATAAAACCGTGTTGATTGTTCCTGATGACCCTCTTGTCCTTGACATGCCTAAGGGTAGTGTCAAGGATAAGTTGCTCCATTATCTTTCCAGGGATGGAGGTGAGGCTGACCGGTCTATAGTTACCAGGGTCCTCCTTCTTGCCCCTCTTAAAGACTGGGGTGATGTTTGCCTTCCTCCAGTCCCCAGGCACCTCTCCTGTGTGCCATGACTTACTATAGATAATGGAGAGTGGTCTGGCCAGCTCTCTCAGCACCCTTGGATGCATGCCATCAGGACCCATGGACTTATGGATGTCCAGATTACTCAGCTGTTCTTTAACCCAGTCCTCATCAACCAGGGAAGAGTCCTTAGTCATGCTCTCCTCTGGTGCCTCAGGTGCCAGGAGCTCTTGAGGACAGTCTTCAGCAATATAGACAGAGACAAAGAAGGCATTTAATAACTCTGCCTTCTTTGTGTCATCTGTCACCAGGGCACCTGCCTCATTCAGCAGAGGTCCTACGTTGCCTCTAGCCTTAGCTTTTCCTGCAATATATTTGAAGAAGCCCTTTTCGTTACCCTTGACCTCCCTTGCAATGTTGAGTTCCAGCAGGGCCTTAGCCTTCCTAGTTGCCTCTCTACATTTTCTAACAACAGTCCTATACTCCTCCCAGATAGCCAGCCCCACTTTCCGTGAGCTGTAGACCCTCTTCTTCCTGTTAAGTCTACTCTGTAGTTCCTTACTTAACCATGCAGGTCTCCTGGCTCTCTTTCTCGATTTCCCACCTGCTGGGATGCACTGGCCCTGAGCTTGGAAGAAGAGGTCCTTAAATATTAACCAACTATTATTAGCCCCTCTGCCCTCTAGTAACCTGTCCCATGAGATTTCACCCAGCAATTTTCTGAAAAGGCCAAAGTCACCCCTCCTGAAATCCAGAGTTTTGGTCCTACTTGACCATCTTTTTTCATCTAAAAAGTTATGTTACAATTGTATATGATCTATATTCTTGGCCTTTTAATCAAGGGATATCCAAGGCTTTTACATTTTCAGTTTGTCCTTAAACAATATTAATGACTGTCCATAGCAGACACAGCTTTATCAGAGGGGAGAACATGGCAAATTTGAGGAAGAACATCTCCATCTTACTGCCTATCTGTAACATAGAAATTAGTGTTCTTCACAAAAGAAAAAAGGCTGAGATTAATTAGGTGATCATTAAACAATGCACCTAAAGTTTCTGTTATGACATATGATTTTATAAATAAATATATGCGCATCCCTACCTTGCCATAGTCTGATAAAACACCAAAGGAGAATACAGTGCATACCGTCAAATGGATGATGACTTCATATGACTCGTTCTGAAAGAAAGCAGCCTGTTGTTTACTGCATTTATCGACAATCTGTGAAACTAGACCAGAAATCAGTCTAATTACCAGAGTGCCAGTTGTGCTTGTTAACACCAGCTTTGTGACCAAATGTTATTCCACAGTTGTCACATCACAAGAAGGTTTCATTACTAACATAATAGTGAACAAGATCACATGCCTGGCTATTGATTGATCTGCCACACAAAGGAAGGACGTTGTTGTCTCTATTATAACCGGTTACATCTTTGTCTGCCTGTATAATATGCACAGGAATGTATCATGAGCAGTTGCTGCAGTGTTTCCTAATTTCTGCCCGTTAGCCCATTAACAGCCCATTAGGATTTGCAGACCTTACCACCAGAAAAGATAAGACCTTGCCATAATTCTGTCCTGTACAGTCTTAAAAAAATTGTTTTTATCACCCTTCTAGCAATGGATCCTAAAAGGATTGAGACTAACTCAACATTTGCTTTATAAATACATCCTTTCTGCAAAATCAAAAGATATATTAATTCTTTCCAGACACGACTAGGTAACACTGTAGGAACAGTAGAAATATTCCTCATTACTGCAGTTGAGTGGTACTGAAAGAGCTGTATCTTAGACCAGAGAAATAGTCTGCTAACAAGCACCTCAGACAGAATGAACTGACATTGACCCTCAGACCATCAAGATACTGCTTTTCATTCACTGACCAGTCGTAAAGACAAACAGCAGCTTTCAGGCCTGTTGTTAATATTAAAAGTGAACAGTCTTGTTTATTTTTCTATGAACTCAATAAATATTATAATGTAAAAGTGGATTTGTTTATCGTTGTGAGCCTACAGAAAAACAAGTGTGCCTCATCATCTTATCTGATGATGAATGATTTATCAGGCAGAATGTGAATCTGCTTCTAACTGAGTCTATTTTCCTGTTTATGCTTGTTGAACAGATACAATTTAATGAAGAATATAAAGTACTTAAAAATCTGTCTACCATTAATAGTTTAATTAAACTGACATGTACTTCAGAAACAGAGAGAGAGAAAACATTAATTTTGGTTATAAAGGGCATGGCATTATTAAAGTGCAATTAAAAACAACATTCACTTACAATTAATACCTAAAACAATTTAATTATTTAACAATTGATTGTCAGCTCTGGCTAACTTAGCCACCCCAAGGTAGGTACGTCCTTTGGTCCTCTTGTAAAGCATATTACATGGCTGTTGTCACACTGCAAAGACCCAAGCACAAGATAACAACTAGCTCCTAAGGAATATCTAACTGTAAATCCCTGACAGACATTTCTCTGTGCTATCATCACCTGGTGCTTCCCATGTCCTTGAGGTGCCAGTCCCCAAAAGATCCCTCCCTGGCCTCTTCACCTCTGCCAAGGCTCGAACAAAGTCTAGGGGTTGACTGGGAGCTGCCTCCTGGCTCCTGTATCACTTTTCCCTTGTAGAGGCACTAATTTAGATTCCTTAGACATACCCAGGCACGTCTTTTCTTCCTAAACTTCATGTCCCTTACAGGTCACCCTTTCCATCAGACTTGATGGAAATTGGTCAAATCACTCAACAATTATCTGAGGGAAGGCACTGAAAAAGAGGAACAAAGCAAAGCAGCTCTGTCACGCAGGTCTCACTTCACTCGGAAAAAGGACAAAAAAAACCTCTCCTGCCAAATTCAGAGTTAAAACCTGAAGATGCAAAGCAAGATTCTGCCAAAGAATTGTGGTAAGACCACTTCCCAGAAGCATAAAACCTTCTTGAACAAAGTAGCAATGGAAATGTCCCTGAAATTCAGCCTACAATTTTTAAGAAGATAGCAACAAAAGCATTCAGAAATTTCATCAGAATTTCAGAGTCAGGAGAAAATGCAGACTTCAAACACAGGACTAGTTTGAAAAAAGGAATTCTGTTCCATAAGATATTTCAATACTTGCAGATATATATTGAGAAGAAAAGGCAATTTCTTGAAGCTTTACACCAACAGCAAGACAGATCTATCCCTCAGTAGCCAGGAATCCTACTGCAGAACCAGCCCTCTGTGGTTGGAGTAGCGGTGCCAGGATTA
Source organism: Todiramphus chloris collaris (assembly GCA_025345505.1). NCBI lineage: Eukaryota > Metazoa > Chordata > Aves > Coraciiformes > Alcedinidae > Todiramphus > Todiramphus chloris. The sequence continues at coordinate 14,681,409 of JANVCC010000034.1, forward strand.
CACTGTTAGCCAATACACTGGGCAGCTGGCTCGTCCGGGATAGGTGTGGGAGGAAGCTTGGTTTCAATGGCTTTCTTTTGAAAAACTATTCCAGTGAACATTTCTCAAGAAACATTGCTCTAATCACAATTAAAGAAAGACAGATGCTACAGTTTTCGCCACGTGGGCAGGATGTCAACAGCAAGTTCCACAGCTCTCAGCAGGACTTCATGGATCTCAGAAGTTCTTTCTTACAAGGAAATTGCAGGATTAATATCTTATTAACCAAGCACACTTATTCCTGAACACAGCCTGGAGCAGAAGGTGTTTCAGGACTATGTAACTAGTACCCATAAATTTGTTTTACTCATTACCTTCTTAGTTGAGGTATGTGGAGTGGTTGCAACTGCTCCCATAACTCATAAGATACAGTCCTCTGTTACCTCCCCAAGAGGAAAGGAGAGCAAACACAAATTATAAAAAAAAAAAGGAAACAATAGCTTAATTAAAATATTTTACAAAGCTTTCTTTTGTGCCTTTCTACCACCCCAGAGCCATCACCTTTATATCACCTGCAGGGTGCCGACTGACTTCTGAGGCCTAGGAGAAGTACTCCTGCCCATATTGCAGGTGGCTGAGCCAAGCTGGAGCCTCCAGGATTAGAGACAGGAAAACATTGAGCCTGGGTCTGCTTTGTAAGGGCAGCTTTTACGTCTGGGACTTAAATCAGGACTCCAGACCTTTAAATCACACTGCAAGTCAGACAAACATGCAGCAGATGATAGCACCTGGGCTTCCACAGGTACAGAAATTTAACAAAAATCTGCTTGGAGAAAAAATTGGTTTATTCATACTTTCATAGAGAGCATTTTAAAGACAACATTTTTTTTATATATATATACTGCACCTGTAAATAATGTACAAAATTAGAATAAAAATAATCAGTACAAAACTACGTATTCCTGCACTTAAATTTCTCAATGGAAAAAATGTAAGTGTCTCTTAATCTCTGTTAAATTTTAAACTTAAATTTCTCTGTGGGGAAATTTAAAGGAAGAAGGAAATGGTAAAAGGTGGGAATTAGTAGGATTCACTAAAAAAAATAAAACACAAACACTGTCTGTCTTTACCTTTTTTTTTTTTCTCTCTCTAAAGAGTATTATAATCATAGTTTTTTTTTCAATGCAGTCATTACACCTGCCACTTTCACGTAAAAACACCTGCACTGACACAGATTAGGCTTTGAATTCAGATAAGTTATCCCCCAAAGAGTAAATATATTCATAAACGGTCAGAGCTAAAGCATTTCAGGCCACCAAAAGAAATAATTATGAGAATGGATGTTCATTTGAAGATCTTGTGAGGAATTCAGCAGCAGAAGTATTCAGGAGTGTTTGCTGGGGAGGTATCAGATACCTTCCCCATAAAGCTGAGAGGTGATTTTTCACGAAGCCAAGCAGGGAATGGTTGCTCTTAAGGGTTTTAAGGCTTTTAAGAGTTTTAGCTCTGCAATCACACATTAAAACCTTGTTCACACTCTACTCAAGATCCCTAACTGAGATGTGATTGCAGTCTAATATAGACCACCAGAGTAGGTAGAATAGAGGATAAAGTCTGGAAACACATTTGAAAGCAAAGCAAGAGCTATGGACAGCCTATACACCATTGGGTATAAGCTAGAAGTAAAATCACTCGTGCCTGAACTTTGCTTGTATGAGGATTTATATCTAATTGCTAGCTACACCAGCAATCAGATGTTTGTATGTATAGAACAAAACACTAGGCAATTACAGAGCTTTATTTTCTTCACAATTTATTCGCCGTTATGTGGCCAATGCAGCCTGGAAAGTCAAACATCTTATGAAATATTGTATTAATTGACCACAAGTTTCAAACTTTTCTTCAAACAGAATGTTTCCTCTCATTCGGTATTTTGTAAATTTATGTATGTCTAACATTGCCCATTAAGAATATTTTTTTCAAATGTTTTTCCATTTTTCTTGCAAGTCTACAGGTCTTCAACAACATATATTTTAATTGCTATTTATTAAATTATAGTTTGTTTTCTATTTCTTTTTTGAACAGCACAAAATCATGGTAAAATACTGTGATCTTCTAATTAAGGCTTTGCTCCCTGTAAAACTCAAGCAAAGCATGTCTGAAGCATTCCTTGACATAGAACCTATTACTAAAAAACAAACCTCCCAAAGCGTGTGGCTGTCTAGGTGGCTTTGCAAATGAAATCAAGGCACACAGTGCAGATTTTGTTATTGTTGTGTTTAAAGTAAGTTTGAAATGCCATGCAAATGAAATAAAAATCAGAAACAAAGCAGGTTATTGTTTGGTTTCTGAATATTAAATGCAATCAAAAGGTAAAAGTACTTTCAGACTTTTTAGTATATAAGCAGATCTATGGAACTGATAAAAAATATTTGCTCATTGAGCTTCAAAAATCTGGATGTTTTCTTATATGAATAATCAACTAAGCCAACTCAGACAGCTTCTTTGGTACGGTACTACAGATATACAGGACTTATATTTAAAAGACTACTATTGGTTAGAAGGCATAGCCTTAAAATCCAAGTAACTTTGCCATAAATATCATTTAAGATATTGAGACAAAATATAGTGTAAAAAATAAACCAAGTTCATAGGGTTCAGCTGATTAAAACAGCAAGTCAGCAAGTTTCATTTTTGTTGCTAATCAATTTTACTTTTAGTTTTACATACATGAGAATAAAGTTGCAACACCTGAAGACAGTAGTCATTTACTTTTACAAATTTGTTTCTTTATATATTTCATTTTTATAATTTTAGTAAATTGTTTCTGTTAATTTGAAGTTCCCAGAGAGCTTTTGTCCGTTCAGAAAAATCTCTCATTTTCCAGCATCTCTTATTACTGTAAATAACCTGTTCTCTAAGAAAAGGCGCTTTATTGACCCAGAATTTTCTTGCAATAGCTTTTCAAAAATTAGTGTTTATGTGGCTTTATAAGTTAAGAAAATAAGCAAAACTGTACTGCAAATTTATGGGGCCCTAGGGCCTTCTCAAGATGCATTATGTCTCTTCCCTGCTTCAGTGTTACAAGAATACTAAATAAGGAGAAATTCCTTCCTTTGGGAAAAAAACCTAACCCAAAACCGAACACCACCCTTAAAATACTAGATCATGTCAAAACCATGGGAAGAGGTTTCATATATTATAGGCTGTGGTTTTATATCCATGTTCTGCCTGCCAATATTTTGGGTAGTATTCTGAAGCTGAGCTTTTATCCTTTAAGGATCTCCTATCCCCTAGGCTCAGGTTTGACTCAGGCCAGCAGCTGCTGAGAGCAATCTGAATGAAATTTCACAAGAGCAGCTTTTCCTGCAATATTTTAAGTGAATCTGGTTTGAGAAAAGCAAGGAGAAAATAAAAAAAAAAAAAAAAGAGAAACACAGAAATCATACACAGTAAAACCTGGAAGGGGAACGTGGAAAGCAGAACAGGAGTGAGGAAATACATGTGTGTGGAAGGACGAAGGAGCCAAATGGGGAAACCGAGAGAAACATTTGGAAAAAATTCTGAGGAGCAGAAGGCTGACAGAGGAGACAAAATCTGTGAGGGGGAAAAGTGGAGGAGGGTAACACATAAACACAGAGAGGAAGCTAAAAAATAGCAGTGAAAGGAGGCAGAGGAAGGACAAAGGGCAGAGAGACAGGAACTAGCAGCGTGAAACAAAAATAGCAGAGCAGAGAGATAGTGAAGAAGATAAAATGGATCCAAAATGAAGGCAGAAATTTTACAGAGTGGAAGCCTAGCTTATAAAGCTCCATGAAGTTTACAGTAAATTAGTTTTGCAGAAAGACTGGACAGTGCAAGGACTGAAGCACACACATTTCTTTACCTTCTCAATCTGGGTTCAGGTTAACTGAGCACCTGTTTATAGCAACCTCAAAAAATAAACACCCAGCCTATTAGAAGTGGTAAGGGGGAGTGAAGGGCACTGCTACTGCCTTCTCTCCACCAAGCCACACAATCTCCTCCTTTTGTGCCCTGCCTTTCAGAACAGGAGCAACAAACAGGCATAACATAATTTACAGTCTTGGTTTATCTGTATCCACAGCCCATCTGCTATCTGAAACCACAGCAGAGTGTGTATGTGTGCATTCAGAGAGACGGTTGTCATTAGACCAATGAAGTTAACCAACGCATAAAAGCCAGGATCAGATCAGTAATAAAGTCTACACTTCATTATGGATGCCAAAATCCTTGGTGATTTTTTTGGTTTTTTTTTTTTTTTTCCCCATGAGTATTTAGCTTATGTTCATTGACTGTCACAAGAAAACCCATCTCTAGTGACCACTCAGATATCAGTTACTTGGAAGCTGTAGCATTCAGGACTGAAACCTGAAAACAGATATTTCCTTAATAAATTTACAGAATTAGAAAAACTGGACATATTAACACACATCTCTGTATTCACGGTTGTGAAATGACTGGATTCTTCTCTCATCAAATTTACATTGTGGAATCTGAATATAGTATGATTAGGCATTATTTTAACAACTACATTACAATACAATTTAAAATAAAATGGCCCTTCATATCGTACTAATATCAGTGTTTTAAATAACAAAAGGGATTATTTATTTATTTTTTAAAAATAAAAGAAAGGATTAGCATTTAGTTTCAATCAGTATAAGCAATGTTGTACCAGTTGGTGTCTCAAAGATTCAGGATTTTATTAATATTCCAGAGATGCATTTGTGTTGCCTCTGGGTACACTGAAAAGCCACTTAAACTGCACTTAAAGCAGCACTACAGGATCAAATTGATGTGCATCAACCATTTACAATAAAACTTGATTATTATAAAGGCATACATATTTGCATAATTACATGTTTGATTTTTTGATAATGCAGCATACACTACAAAGTGTTGCTTCATGTAGAAAGGCATCGTCAAAAAGCACCATCTGCTGTAGTGTTTAATGCACTGCAATGTTTGAAAAATTCTGAAGGTAGATTTGTGCAAATCAAAGGGGAAAGCAAAGAAGTTTTGCTAGAACAAGAGGCTCAAGGGCTGGAGGAGGCGACGTGGTACAGTGTGGACTTTTTGTTAGGCTGTCATCTGTTTCTTTCTGGCTATTTTTAAAGAAAATTGTCAGGGGGAGAAAGGTAAAAGACAACAAAGCAGAACATCCTACAGTCCACAAAGAATAGGATTCAGAACTTGAGAGCACTTGGCATAAACACATTTTTGATGTTTTCACTCAAAAATTTTTTCCAATATCTAATATATGCAATGAAGGAATCATATTGGGAAAGAAGGCAAACAGCACAAAAAGCGAATTCTTACACTTACTACTTTGACAAGAGAGAATCTTTTTAAAGGAGTATCTATTAAGCATCACAATAGCTTAAAAGACATAGAACTTGAAAGTAAAAATTTCTCCATATTTGCTCAATTCAAAAGGAGAAGCCATCTGTTCTTCAGTAATCTCCGACCGTAAACCCTAACAAGAGCCCGATGTATTCAGGAAGTCCAATGCTAAGACTGCAGAAGCAAAAGCATATCTCGGAGTATAAGAAAAAGCAAGCACTTCTAGACTCAGCATAGTTAGCCCAGAGTTCTTGTATCCTAAAAATATGCATCATTTTGATTAGCACTACGTGTCTATCATTTAAATTCCTGAGGCTGTTTTTCAAAGTGGATTTTGAGAAAGACATTAATCAAATGTAGTTGTAGCTGTTTCTAATATTCTGTGATCCCAAGGAGTATGTATGTATGTATGCACGCAGACAGACACACTGATACACACGGAAAAGGGTCATATGTGGGTTTTTTCCGAGTCTGTTGCTGCCTCTGAGCTATGCTGTGAACATTTTTGGACATTGTGCTAAGTGGTAAAGCACAGAACAGAGCCAAGACAGGGAAGATCTGGCAGGGAAGTCAATAGGCATGTACTAGCCTGTTGCTTCCCAGTAGGAGCTCATTCCTTCACAAATTGGTCTTTGGTAAGCAGTGTGATTCATTGCTCAGGGATTGGATTACAAGCTGGAAACCAGCTGCCAGAACTTGGGCAACTCATTTCACTTCCCCATGCTTTCCATTTTCTTTCCTCCTGTTTTTCACATCATGTTACTTGAAAATACAAAACACTTCAGGGCAAAGACTTTTTCATAATAAAACTTTCCAGCATGTTGGGCATTAAACAAGCTTTTATCTCCATGGGCACCTCAAGGTATACTGGGATACAAACAACAGTTGGATTATATGCTGCATGTAGGACAAATACCAAGTCAATTAGAAAGCATCTTTAACAACACAATCTGACTATAAAGTCCAGCAGACAAGAATAGCATCTATCTCCAAGATACATTCTACATACCAGTGACACGAAAGAGCTTCAGAAAGAGACAAATTTTTGTCCAGACACCTGAAAGAAGAGCATGGTAATATACGTCTGAATGTAAATATATCTGAAACCTTCTGTGCCCCAAACCACAACAGCTTGTATCTAGACTCACTGAAAGCAAAGTGATGGCCATAGAGCTTCAAGTCCTAAAACTGCATTGCTGGACTGATAGCTTAAGCTACATCTGAACTATAGTAAATTTACATTCCCACCAAGAAAATAGCCGCTATTGTATAGTTATGGGATAGATTTTGTTTCATATTATAAGGCAGAATGAGCTTGAGACCTCTATTATGCACAAGATCTTTAAACATCTAGGTTCCTTACCCTGGCTTATCAAGTACAATTACAGCTTGGCATCAGAGATGCTGAACACCCACATTGTCATTGACTTAGATTAGCACTGTGAAGTCCAGCGCTTCTGAAAAATCAAACCTTTTCTGCGTCACACAGAAAGGTATGAAGCATTTTTTAAATAACCACCATATTCGTGTGTGTACATAGTTTACAAAACCTCAGAAATATTTATCTATCAGTATTTTCTGATAGAATTTTCAGAGTTGAACCATATTCCAATACAACACAGTGCCGTTCCCTCTGCCTGCACTTGAAACAGAACCTGTATGGTTTCTTGCTCTTCAGGTACCCGTACTGCAAAGATAGTGATGTATTCATAGCATAACATTGAAAATAGCCCCAAACTATAACAAAGCCTCAAAGACATCTGCATTTCTTTATCACTGAAGTCTCTAAGTGCATTTGGTCATAGCACTCAAAAATGAAACAAAACCAGCCACAGCAGGTGCAAATCTTTTGAAACAATGAGTTCCCCTTTTTTGCCTTAATATTCTGCTCTTGGTGAGCTTCCCTAACAACATGTGTGCTAATTGTCACTGGAATCAACACAGCAGCAACTGCTCAGCACAGTCTTTTTCTCCACCCTCTCTGCACTAGGCAGACAGAGTTTTTCATTACATATATAATTTTCAACTCGCTGCAGTGATTCCACAAAGACAGAAGGATTTAGAAAGCTAATGAATGGGGGTGGGGAGCAGGCTAGGATTGGAGCTTCAGTGCTAATGTCTAAGGCTAGATACCATGAGTGGCTTCACACATGGAACACTGCCACCGATTGTATTTTCATTGCATGGCACTGACAGACTTTGACAACCAAATCATTCATCTTAAGTTAATAAATCAAGTAAGAAGTAGGGGTGGGGGGATTTGTTTGTTTGAACATTTAGTGCTACAGGATTTAGGGCAAGGCTCACTGGGCATTGCCTTGCCCTGACTGTTATTGTGCTGTGATGACAGCAAAATTATTTCTCTTTTAGTTGCTAATTAAGAACAGAAGTGAAGAATAGGTTTGGTCTGAATATACTATAGCATCCAGAGACCATTTGCTCCATAATAATGAGATGCATATATGCTGTAACTCAGTATGTCTACAAGTCTCTTGCCACTTTATTATTATGAGAAAAATTCATCTTACCGGTTAACTGACACAAAGCTAATAGTTTATAAATAAGATTAACCTGAAAGAGGAAAATAACATTCCCCTCCCTGCCAAGTGAAAAGATCACATCCCTTCCCAAGCTCACTCCTAGCACAGAATGCTCCGTTTCACTGTTATCAGTACCTTTGCTACTATGCAGCAGTTTGGTACAACTAACCCTCCTTCTGCAGACATGCCATCAATATCGCCTGCCACTTGGGAGAACAGACTATACTGATTACAAAATACTGGTTCTATAAATCTGATAATTTTAATGATAAACTAGGATATTTTAGGCTTTCTTGCCCCTGAAGAACTAAGAACAATTGCAGATTGATTGTGAACCAGTTAAGGACCTCAGAGCTATAAGTTGTGAATATAATTTCTTTCTCTTGGGGAGGGGATTAAAAAAGTGCCTTTTCTAGTTCTTAGCTCTCTACATAATAACTTAAGATGTGGGTGAGGCTGATAATTCAGATCTGAGTGTTGAAATATGACTTCAAATTTCTCAAACCGTAGTTATCACCAGATCCAAATCTTTCATGACCCCCAACATCAGCATGTCAGGCAGAGGGGGCAGAAAGTACTACCTCAGTAAAAATCGGCATACAACCAAGCGTAAGCAGCTTTTGTCCTTTGTAGGTGTTCTCTACAATACCTTAACATAAGTTAATAAAAGCTATTTATAGTCAGTGGCTCCACTTCAGTCCTAACTGCATCAGTTCTCCCCTTAAATGCCAAACCTAGGGGAGTGGAGAAGCCCCAACGTCTGGCATAGGCTTTGAGAAGGTGTTCTCCAGACTGAGCACAGCAATCTACTCCCATCATGAAAGCTGGACACTGTCCCAAGAGTTGAATGAAAACTACACTGGTTAGTCAATGCCTTTTGCTTTATGTTTGAGGAGAGGCTATTCCCTGCAACTATATCCTGCTGCCAATACTCGGTTAATAGGCTCCCCTAGTGAATAACATCATGTGTTCTGTCAATTATTAATAATGAGACAAGCATTTTCACATCAGAATGCCACCTTGTAATGTTCTGAGCCTGTATTGTATTAGTGTATCAAAGCTCAGACTAGTAACATTAGTAGTTTACTAAGGGAACTTTGAACAAGATTTAGTCTCCAGTCTGCTGAGTCCTAATTTTCATGAATTTTGTAAATAGAAAATGTCTCTTTATTGGCAAGACTCTTAGAATATGGTTTGTATTTTAGGTGGTTGATTTACTGTGACATTGCATTTATTCTAACACATCATTGATCCCCTGTCTCATGCATCAGATTTAGTTACTTTTTTATTGTATAATTTCTAGGCGACAGTGGCTATCCAGGACAGAAACAGCTGATGGATCTAATTTGATTTTGCCCTTATACCAGCAGAAGTTCACTTACTAGTTCACTTACTCAGAATTCATTGATCACTCGAAGGTCTTCTGGGATTGTGAAATCTCATTCTCAGTGTCTTTTCCAATTGTCAAAGCACAGACTCAATACTGCATCTGACATCCTTGCAGCCTGCCTCGTTCTGCGTAACACAGCAGTCAACCATGGGGTTATAGTCAATGATGGGGCTCTCATAAAGGATGACAAGGCTAACTCTTACTGACTTCAGACATGGCAAAAAGGTAGATCTTTCTGAAAGGTGGGTTTCCTGATGATGAGCAAGGGGCAGCTCAGTGACAGCCATATCTTTATATAAGGAAGAACTGGGAAAGGATGACAGGAGACAAAATAGGCAGTAGTAAAGGAAGAAGAAATCACAGGAGTTTTACACAAAAATCCATAGGTTAAAATCAAAGAAATTGTAGTATTTAGCATAGTGAGATGATTGAATTCCTTTATCTGTGGATTACTGTTCCTAGCTAAAACACAAGATAAGATAATGTCCTGTGCACAGACCATTCAGTTCAATGGCAAGACAGCAGGCTCACAGAGGATACTGTCAGAACAATAATCACTTTTAAAGTGGTTGTAAAGATCTTCTAGTCACTAAGTGCACACAAAGAGGCAAGAGGAGGTTAATGAAACTTCAAGAACTGTTTGTGTTCAGTGATGTTACTTCATCTTGAGTTTTTGAGAGCAGATAAGGTGGAAAAGAAAGATATTGGGAAGGCCAATGACATTTAAAAGAAGCAGTATTAAAGTTCTCCATTACAAGAATAAAGAAGACTATTTTGTCAACAGTAAACACATTCATCTTCATCTGGGAAAAACAACTGATAGTTTCTGTTACCTGAGGGAATTCTAAACCTTGAGCTTATCTGTGCACCTACAGCACAATTTTGCAAACATGCATTAATATTCAGGTTACCAGTTTTGGAACAAATGCATTATCAAATATGAGTTTCTTTCACAGAAACAAACATTAGAATTGGAACAAACTCAACTTAATCACAATTGTTTTTTTTTTTTTTTTAACACATTCACCAGTCTAATTTCAAACTGTTTGAGCACCTGAGCTTCCATTTCCCCTCTCTGGAAAGTATTCAGCAACCTAAATGTAGCCAGCTATGGTGGGTAACTTTTCTATGATAGGCATTGTTCATTTTCTCTTTTTTTTTTCCCCCCTCATCATTTGGATGATATGAAAATATTTTTCCTCCCTACATGCTTGAAACCCATCCACAATTATCAGCTGCTGTATCTTCAGTTCATAATCTTGTTTATATTCAAATAGGCACTAAAGTTGCTGTGCTCCATCAAGAGACCTGGTCAATAATTCCAAAAAAGCAAGAGTACCAGGGGAAAATGATGGGGAATTACATTCTGAGTAATGGTATTTAAAATCCCTTGGTTGGCTTGCAGACTACAGTACTTGCCTTTACAATTGTTGAATTATTTCAGATGGAGTTTCATTTAAGCCAAGTGAAAGTGTAGCTTCTGAGGCAAGAGCTGAAGCCTTGGAACAGAGGGCGAGTGATCCCATACTTCACATTGCTACTCAGAGCTATGATCATTCACTATTTTGCTACAAACATCCTGTGCAGCCTTAGACAAGTTGCTTAGGGGTTTTTTTTGTGGCTTAATCCCCCATCTTTGAGATAAGTATGACTTAGCCTCCCTATCTTACAGACACACAGTGAGGATAAATACATTAAAGAAGAATTAATATATCACAATATAGTGATAGGAGTTCAATACACTGCATACAGAGTAATTTATCTTTTTGTCTCCTGGATCAAGTACAGTTTCTAGGTGCATGCAACAGTAAAACCCTAATCTATTAATACATACAGAAAGCAAACAATATACAGCCCCACATTCCTGTATATGAAAGCATGAACAGAAATATAAACATGTAGGTGTAAAATGGAAATGCTGGAGTAGAAAAGAACAGAATTTTTTCATTTATTAAAATGGGCCTAAGACAAGCACAGGAACCACAAGCTAGACATAAAGAAATTTATTAATTCCAATAGATTAAACTAGAAAACACAACAAAACCAAACAAATGCACATCAATTTCATATATAAACTAGATACATAAGTATTCAGACACATAAGTCTTTAAAAACCTTAAAATTATCTTGTGTAAGGAATACACTATAATTTACTAGCATATGAATTATATACTGTTCCCAGGATGAAACCTCCATATTTCTTGCTCCATACTACCCTCCCCATAAAATAGTTTTATTGGAGTTTAGCAACGTTAGGAAAAAAGTGAAGGTAATGTCTATAGCTCCCATTAAAAACCTGATCACACGTTTCATAGTGATTATAGAGTAATATACTATAAAAAATGAGTTTTCACTAAATATTAAAAATTATAGATTTATTCTGACTCACAGAGAAAAATCAAACTTGTAAATTGTGCAGATTATATATCCAATAAAATATTTATTGTTGCACAATGTATATTTTTAACTGTGTTGACTACTTATCACCAAGGTGCCAGACAAATGAAAAATTAACCAGTGTAGAATATAAAATAGGTTTTTTTCAAGTCCTAGAGCTAGTTCATGAGCATACAAAACAGCTTGTATTCAGAGCTGTAATATAGAAATTCTTCAGTGAAGAAGACACTAGCGCTGAATACCTGACAGCAGAACAAAACAGAGAACAGCATTAAAGCCATGTAGCTGAGGTGCTGCATGCAAATGCAGGAAGACTTGAATTAGTAATGTTGAAGATCTTGCTAAAGTAGACAGTGGCTGTGTCAATGAATGTTTTAATGACATCTTACCAGTTTAAGGACTAAAAAGCGTACACAGGCAGCCTGATGAAATTCTGGAAGGTCAGTGAGTTTGTGGTCTAAAAATCTCTTAAACTTTACAAAAATTAGTAAATATTTGACTATTCTCCTTCTCTGCAACTCCATAAACTGGCTTATGAAAACTCATGCATGTGCTTTCAGGGGCATGTTCCTGTTTTCACTGTTAATCATAATCACAAGCAACCAATCCCCCATAGCCTATCATCTATTCAAAATTTACATTAACTGCAGCTACAGGGCACCAGTGGTCATGCTATAGAAGGAAAAATTTAGTAAAAAAATATAAAAAAATTTAAATATCCTCTAGTTACGTTGCACCTTGCTGTTATTTCAAAGGTACCTCTTTGTCACTATGCTTCTTGTCCTCTTCATTTTGAAATGACCTTTAAACCTTCTAACACAGGTCAGGGATAACAGCCATGCTGGCAGCACCAAGCTGGGGTGGGACTCAGGCTGCAGCTCAGGCTGTGTGCAGCTCTGCACAGAAGGGCATTCTGCCCTGCTGAGCCTATTCACAAATTACAAAGGTTAGAAAAATACATGTCTAAAAATCTGGACTAAGATGTTGGTCCCTGCCTTTGCTCTCTCTGTTTTAGCTTTTTTTCTTCTAGCCCTTAACACAGACCACATCACGTTTGGGAGTGCAACTACAAACTCAGAGTGAGTGTGTGCCAGCCTGACAAAATGCTGGAAAAACAGCTCAACCCTACTCTGTGGCTGTGGCACAGCTGGACTCGCGTTCCTGTCCACCCTCTTCCACGGGAGCAGGCTACTCAGGCTGGGGGCAGAAGCCCCCTCCTTTGTGAGAGAAAGCCAGGCTGCTGAAACGGCCAAAATACATTCTGCCTCAGTCTCCGCAGCCCTCCTCCTCAAAGCACCACAGTGCTGAAGACCAGGAAAAAAATCAGCTACCTCATAGGGTCTGGGATTTCACAGACAGCCATCTTTCTAGTCTGGTCACTGGTCACACTGCTTGATACTAAATACAACAGATTTGACAATAAAAAATGTGCTGAGTAGTTCAGAATTAGCTATGCTAAAGAAACGGGTCCCTAGTTTACACTGCTTCACGTTAAAAGAATAATTACACCAGGTAACGACTTCAGAAAGCCCTTGGGAGAAGCACACTTGCTTTCTTACCCCAGCCACGCAGCAGCCACTGCTTGTGCATCCTCCAGCCACAGGCCTCACCTTCTGAAGGAAAGGACAAAATGGGTGGGATTAACTGAAAAATTCAGGTCACGTGTTCTCCTGCAATCTTAACAGTTGCTGTATTTTTAAATGTTTATTCTGCCAGTGCTTGATACCTGCACATTTTCAACAGCTTTTTTGGTTTACAGGGAAGCAGATGGATTATGCCACCCGCCAGCACAAACTCGATGCAACACCCTGCTATGGTCTGAGTGTTCCTGGTGTGGAGGCAGGAGAGGGGAATGCACATAAATCTGGAGGAGAAAAGCCCTATTCCAACATCTTGCTGCTTAAACACACTACAGGTTGGAGTTCCAGCACGTACCTGTAGGACTGTAGGGCTGGATCTGAAAAACTGGATGTCTAAAACTAGGTTCCTAAATTAATGCTTGAGATGCCTAAAAAAATAACAGTCTTGCAGAATTTAGACTGTGAGGAAGCTTTTTTGATGCCAGTCAAAACTTCAATACATTCAGTATTTTTGGATGCACTTTGGTACCTAACTCCAGGTTCCCATTTTCAGAAATCCTGGACTAGAACCAAACCCACCTTAATATTTAAATGCACTATGGAACAGAAGGTGAACAGGCCTGGACTGCTGCTCAAATAGGAAGGCTGCAGACAGGCAGAAGTGGCCATCCCACCTCTCTGGCTTACTGCTGCGGAAAGAGCTACACTACTCAGAATAAAAGTGAGAAAAGCATAAGAAATATTCAGCTTTTTACACACACAAAGCAAAAGGATTAAAAATACCATACAGAACAAAGATTTACAATGGATCATCAACAGAAGGAACAAGGGCTTTACAAAAGAATAAGTGAAAAAATATATGTTTCCTGAGACTACAGGCAGCCCTAGGGACTTCAAAGTATTATTAGACCAAAGTCTGTCAGATATTGCCAGAGACTTATCTGCTTGCTGGGGAGCTCAAGGCTTTCCAACAGGGTACCTGAAGGATACAGAACTCACCAGAGAAAGACTATTTTGCTGTTGTCTTCTGTTTTGAGAGTGTTTCCTTCATAAGTCTTGATCTGAGGTTCCATTATGTTTTCCACTTAAAGATTTTATTACAGGGAAATTAGTGATATTTTTCATTCTCTTGACCATTTCCCTGACTTGAAAAGTTCTGCAAAAACTTGATGTTGAGTGTTAACTCAACATGGCTAGCCCTGCGTTAGCAAACAACACTCCACAGATTTTGTCTTTAACAAACTAATGCAGGCTGTCAGCTGGAAGAGCTTTCATTCCTATCTTCTATAAATTCTTTCCTTTGCCCCACTCATTTCTCAAGGGCAAGGAAACTAACAGCTGATTTATTCTTTTTTCACTCTTCCTTTCTAACTTAGATTTCTCAATCTGAAGACAAAAGCTTACTCCTCATTTCCATACAAACGTACAGTGAGGTGGATCTTTTGTAGAATAGATGCCTATTGACAGGAAACAATTTACCATCCATAAATGCCTTTATCTTTGATAATGAAAAATGTGCTGAATATTTCAGAATTAGTTGTCCTTCCTTCCTCTAACTCTATCACAGTCCCCTTCCCAGTTCCAAACAGTACATAAGTGTGTGTTACCTGCTCCTCTCATCCATATGACATTGCTGCATCCATGTGAGCTAAGCTGGTCTTAGTAAGAAAAGCTTTGGACATGTTACTTACCTGTGTTTTTCAGTCACTCATTACATAATAACAGGAAAAAAATCCCCAAATAATAAACAATCAACACTTGAAGGCAAATTCTCATACTTACTTGTTTTGGGTTGCTCATTTGCAGCTAAGTGAATGGTTGCAAGGGCAGTGCACGGACTCAAGTGTTGGATGCCACATGCACCCAGAAGAACTGTTCACTTTTGTGACCATCTATTATCCAGGAAACACTAGCAGTAGATACAGAAATCTGTGGAAAAGAGAAGTTCATTATTTTAAAGCCTAAGAAAAAAATCCTTATGTAGCAACATGTAAGGAAAAGCAAAGTCAGAAGGTAAGGCTGTCTTTCATTAGGAAAAAACACAACCCACCATTGTAAAACACCCCTTCTCTTCATGGGAATGCAGCTATGAAGCACTTTGCTGTGACTCCCCCTGTTCGGACATCCGTGTTGGAGAAAGCACTATAGAAACAACAGTTAATTCCCTATGGTTTATTCAATTCGGCAAAAATTCACTACCTTTTTCATGACTTTGTTTGTTCTTTAAAGTGATATAAAGCTGTACAGATGAGTGCAAACATTAGTTAAAGTATTATATAAAATGCTCATCTGTGGAAAAGAAAGAATCTGGCCTCATGGAAGATCAAAGTGTGAAACAATGAAAGCACACACCTACTAGACTTGTATACAGCTGTCTTTAAAGATCAACATAAATAACTCTAAGAACCTACTTTAAATTACTACACAATACTGTGGAATTGCTTGTATTCTAAAATAACTGTTTTCCATTATACTGAACAGTAACAGTAAAATAACCTGAATAATTCTTACTCTTCCAAGTTTAACTGATGTTAAAGTTATATGAAATATAATATACTATGAAGAACATAAACTGTTGGTTTTAAAAGTTCCAGTTTTTCAGTTAATACCAGCACCTCCACTCAGGATATCATGGTCTGCACTCATTTCATAAGAAGGTAACACAGCCATTAGGACAGATTTTACCTGGTAAATTGCAACATGTTTGTTATATTTAAGATCTTGATGAGATAGAGAAGTTTTTCATAGTGATATGCATTAACATAAATATTTTGCTCAATTTTCAAAGATGTATATTTATATTTAAAATAAATATTAAAGAGCTCCGTTAAGGGCAGAGATTAATTTACACCTTAAGAGTCTAGCAAACATCCCACTACAACTCAGGACAGGGCACAGAATGAAAACGAAGGATGAGTGATTTACCAGAACTGAAGAATGCCTTAATGAGTGGTAGATGATTCTCACTTTTTATGAAGGATATGGTGCTTCTCTATTCATACCGCTGACTCATAATAGGTGACTTCAGGTATCTGGTTAAACACAGAAGAGGAAACATATTGCACATGGTTGCCAGGTGCAGCTAAGGTTTAGATAGAAAATAATCTGATTCAAACAGATATTCTAACAAGGTAAATTACCACCAGGAGTGATTTTCCTATAATTTAAAGAATCTCTGTTGTTTCTTGATAAAAATTTTCCATGAAATAGGCAGGCACGTATATATGAGTGTGAATGCATGTGCCAACACAGTCTGAAGTGAGCAGTTCCATCTCCTTTCCCTGTGGCCTCCTCCACACCAGCTGGCACAAGTCCCCTCTCACTGTGAGGTGTCCTCACACCTTTCCTTTCCCTGAGGGCACCTGTGACTTCCCAGCCGCGCTGTGAAAGCGAAGGCTCAGCGCGTGGGTCCCAGGATGGCTCCCTGATGGCAGGGCAGCCCAGGCTGGGACAGGTCCTGCTGTCTGCTCAAGGTTACTCCTCTGCCATTTTACACACATCCAACTTATATTTGTAGCTATTTGTTAATATTCTAACAATAATTTACAGTATGTGAATAAATATACTCATATGTTATCAGTCCTCTGTGCAGATCCCGATCGTACACGTGCATATGCTGTGGTACCAAATGAAAAGGAACCAGGGTTTACCTTCAATTCTAAGATGAAGTTCTGGCTTTGCAGAGTACGGTTTAATGCAACTGCTCTGAGACACAAGACAGATGGGATAGAGAGATCTGAAGTGCTACAAATAAAATCTAAAACTGAACTTTTAAATATTCATTCTGAACTATAAAGAGATCTGTGGCTTTTGTGTGCTACAGATGGCTTGAAAATTCACTGCAAACAAAGGACCAATTTTTGAATACTCATAGCTGCTGTACCATAATAGCTGGAGGCCCAAAACTCCAGGGGTTTGAGATGATTCAACTAGATCCTCTTACCTGCCAAATTTCATCAAAGCAACATTGCTTTTACCATCTTATAGGGATGAAAGAAATATGAATAGTGTGGGTTTTTTAATGAAATGTGGACTGCTTCAGCTTGAACAAAAAATTACAATATGAATGGAAAGTGCAAGGTAGAGGGAAAACTGACTTTTTATCATACATACTAAAGCATCGTATAAGATGAAATCTGTACTTTTTATAGATTGAAAGATTAAACAGAAATATTTGATAGATTTAGATAAATGAAGGAAATAAAATAAAAAATAAGCATAATAAAAATCCCTGCCAGTCACAATCAATGAGGAACTGCTGACTGATTGCCAAGTATGGCCTTAGGTTTAAATCTAGGAGAGACAGATGTGTTTCTTTGTAAGGTAGTGGGGCACGACCTCATCAATCACAGATTATCCTCTGCATAATAGTTTATAGAAAGAAACCGCTAATGCCAGCTCCTCATCTGCCTTCCAGACAGATGCAAGCTGGAAAGGGACTAAGCCTAAGTAACGCTGCTGCAAAGGCCATATACTGTTGCATTTACATAGCAGTACAATGAGCATTTTCAGATGTTATTAGCCACTAGCAGTCTAGTCAAAACTCTGAAGTCTTTGGCTTCAGAGAGGCTACTGTCCCACCTTTTGCACAGGTTTGAGCTTCTATAAGAACTGACCAGGGTGGCAAAGTCCAAAAGAGAGGCAGAGTGCCTGCAGGGGAGCAGGGACCATTCTAGAAGCAGAGAGGACCCCTGAACTGCCTACAGACCTCCAAATGTAGAAGCCACAGAGACAAACACGCAGTGCTGAATCACAGCTAGAATCCAGGCTTATGTATATTTATGAGGCACTGCTGCCAACTGAAGGGAAAGAAAGCACAGGAATAGGAGGAGAAAGCATGAAGGGCTTGATAGAAAATGTAACCATCCTGTAATGACAGCGAGTGCCAGGAGACAGTCTCAGGCTGATAGCGAGTGATGGGTGATAGGTGGAAGAGGCCTGACGACAAGCGGGTTACACTATCTGCAAAATCGAGGGAATTAGCAGGGAGGGGTGCGTACAGAGAGGCAGCCTGGCCGGCAGGAGCTGTTAGGGAAGGGGTGGTTGCCATGACTATCTGGATGAGTAGCAGTAACTAGTGCTGCCTTTGTCAAGATTAGAGAAAAGGATGTTGTGAAAAATCAAGATAAGGTGATGGGCACTGGGGCAAGCATTTTAATTGCTTCCAGCCAAGATAGGAAAAGTAGCAACTTACATCAGGGAACCAGCCTCATGGTTTTGGGAATGGACCAGGTAAGAGTTGTGAATTGAAAAGCAGACCCTGAAGCCTTACTGGAGAGAGGTAGAATTGTGCACCGCTGGTGGGGAGCAAGGAAGGAGAACTTGGCAAGGCTTGAGGAAGCAGGCAGGAGGACCAAGGTCTCCAAGGTCTCCTTTTCAGCCATGTTCAGCTGCCAGTGCCAGATCCAAAAGTGCATCTTGGTCTCTGTTTGCAGCTAAGGCAAAAGAGTGGGAGATGAGCAGAGGGGAAAGGGTAGGATCCTGAGGCAGTCCAACAGAAGGAGAGCTTTTCCAATGACCTCGCTGTCCTTTTGAGAGTGACTGCTTTCCAAGACAGAGTGTCCCAACAGGATACTTAAAAGCCTTCAGCATAGTACAATGGTCAGAGATGAAACTGAACAACTTTCCACAAAATCTGCCTCCAATAAAAACATCTTTATTGCCCTGGGCTAATGTGTAAGTTAGTGAGATATGGTTCAGCTTCTATAGTAATGTTATATAATACAAAAAAAAATACAAATCCATAGGGACGTCATCTGGTAGTCCTCTAAAATATAAAATGTAGTTTTAAGCTACACTTCATCGTGGTAATAGGTTATCAGCTATTTTCCTAAACCATCAGATTCACAGCTGTCAGTCTAGGCAGAGACAGACAACCTGACTTAATCACCTCTTTGTGACTGACTGCACTGTACCTCTTCCTCTTGAACATATATAAATCCTAATTATTTTTTAATTCTTCACTAGAAACACCAGCAAAATCACTTCTACCCTTGCAGCATACAGATGTGGATGTTTATAGGCACAGGAGCCACAGGGCCTCCTTCAGCAGAGGGTACCACCACCTCTCCAAAAGTGATCCAGCTTCTTCTGCTCCTCTTCTGGAGGGACAGGAAGCGTTATAGCAAGGCTATGTTCTTACGAGGCTACAGCAGCTGGTGTTGTAATACGTTAAACCTAGTCCTGCAGGGAGTTTGGTTGTCTATACAACCATGTGCATTTGAACGCTTACCCAAACTGCCAGCCTTGTTTCCAGGACATGTTTTCCTCAGAGACACCCTGATCTGTCCCACTGCCACCCCATGCCCTCACCTGGCCTGACTCTGCCCTTCTTATGTGATGGAAATGGGGTTTCCCTGTGTCTCCCTTTTCTCCAGCATACTGCCAACACCAGCCTAAGTGTGCTTCTCTGGGCTTGCCCATGCTGTGCATTAATACAAGAAGATCCCTCAGTATTAGAAGACTAGCTTTAAAATGATGACCTGATTTCAGCGATCACAAATACCGTTCAGACTGCAGTTTTTGGATCTGTTCTCCTGTGCTGTAGCTCTTCATAAACCACAAAGTGTTCAGTAAGAACCAGGGTGAAGGAAGAGTTATTTTTCTTGGTCTGTTGCCCTCTCTAAAATCTGTAATATAACAATTCACACATTCACATCATGAGATGGCAGGACCATCACCATCCTGTTGCCTAATACCTCATGTTCACAGTAACAAAGACTTGTCTCCCACCATCTCCTGCAAAGAAGCAGGCTGGGACCAGGGATTCTACAGGGACAGGTGCTGTCCTTTGTCTCATATCTTCATCTGGAGAAAGAGGTGGCACACCCACCATGCACTGATATGGCTTCAAAAGCATTGTCTGTGCCCCAGTCTCTTAGCTTCTGTCAATAAACTGGGAACTGTCACATAGTACCACAAGCACCAGATACACACACACATACATGGAGCATCCTGTGTTCCTAAAGGAAAGGATGGTCCAGTTCCTAGAGTTGTCAACATAAGTGACTGACTCTTATGAAGAGCTTTAGGGTTTCTAGAAGTTAAATCACTATACGAAGTATAAACTCAATCATTACCATTGCTTTATACTCCCATCCAGAAGCTGGGACCACCAGCATCGCGCCATTCTTTCTTCCCAGCTCTGTTCCATATGTAGCTTCCAATCCTGTCATGAAACTAAACAAACTGGAGACAAGTCATGCTGCCTGCTTTAACATCCTAATTCCCTGGCCTGTGAAAGACTAGCTATGTTGCAGTATACTTCTGTCCAGGCCTTAACACTTAACTGCCCTCCAGGAATAGCATGTGACTGAGGAAAGAAGCACTGAAAAAGCAGGCTCCTTGCTGTTGCTTCTTGCTGTGGGCTTGACTGGATCACTGATTCTGGGAGACCAATGGGATAAACACAGCCCAAGCTGTTTCCTATATCATCATAGTAAACTTAAAAACCCACTCTTACAAAATGTACTTTAATTGGAGGAACTTACTTTTTAATTTGCAATTTTAAATGTGAGCATGCTACAACTTGTCGCCGAACATTTCTGTAAAGATAATTACATATGGCAAGACAGAAAAACTTTTTTAAACATTTTCTCTTGAATGTGTGCCTGAATTCATTTACAACTGTTGCTGCTTTAAACACTTCAGGCAGAATAAGTGGATGGCACTAAACAGCTTAGCTGCAATTATTATGGAATGTCTGAGGTATAATTTCCCCTGCGGTTTTGTTAGGCGTACAAAATTCATAATTCTGATTTGTGGCAGGTACTTATTACCCATCGCAGGTGGAGATATGCAAATATTATTCTAGTAGGGGTGAACAGCCTTTATTTCAGTATTCAGCTATTAACGAGATTTGTGAGTCTGGTACTCTGGGGCCATTTAATTAATTAGATGGTACAGATAAAATATAAATTGTTTTGTAGGCTACACAAATCCTGCTCTAGAAGATGTAAAATATGGCTAAATGAACTTAGTATGGACCGATTTGTTGTTTCTCATACGACACAGGGTACAGGCAAACTCTGTTTGTTATTTTTGCCTATAATAATCCTGCACAGAATCTTTGCATTGTCAAGCATTGTGGGAAAGAGGTGTTATTTATTTGTCATTACTATTAAGAATGTCTATCAGTTATCCTCTTTATAGAAATAGCTGGCATGCCTCAGACAAGGAAAAAAGCAGGCACGTTCTTTTATGAAAGCCAATATGTGCATGTTTCAGAATAAGCACATGTTTTGAAGACATGCAGATTTGGTAGGATATTATTGTCTCAAGGTCTGACACTTCTATTTCAAATAAATCATTTCCATGGGACAGATATGCTGAACTTGCTAGGCAGAAATGGAGAGGGGAATCTGCAGCAGCATGTTAGCATCTAGATTTTAAAATAATTCTATTAATTGGCTAACTCATGTAATTCTTTTCCTAAGTATGATCTCTCTACTCCTCCAGAAGATATCTGAAAAGCCTTGAATATAGGAACTGGGGTGAAAAAAGAAACACAACACACCTTTATTCTCCAAAGTTATAGTGATAGTGGTCATAGTAAAACAATCAGAATTTATCAGGAGTTACAGCAAACTACATGGTGAGACATTCACCTCACCCTTATATGAAGGAAATAAAATGCATGAGGCATGGGACTGGAAATTGTTAGCAAACTGTCAGCAATTAAAGGCAGGCATTGACCATTATATTAGATTTAAATTGAGGGTAAAATACTACATTACACAATTACAGTACTCTAAACATTGAATGAAAAACAGTTACTTTTACTAAAGCAGGAGTATAATCAGTAGTCACTCTTATTGGTTTATTGAACATATTTTGGGGCCCATTCCAGCTGTCTTTATTAACTCTAATGCAAATGATTTTTACACTGCTATTTTGCCAAGTGCTGATAGTTGTATTGCTGCAAACACACCCCACTGCTTTGTGTCTGCTGGAGATTTCCTGACAAATATGATAAAGAGTACATAGAATGAATAACAATACAGAACTAGCACCATACTAGAAAACGAAAACTAACCAGGAGAAATTATACCAAAAGCATGAGGAGGTATTATATGCTTTTGTGCAGTGTAACTCAAAGGCACGAGTTCAAAATTAGATATATACCAGGAGCTGCTTTGGTCACTTCCCCACAGGGTCTGCAGAGCTGGGCAGGGAGCCCAGGGGCCTGGTTACCCCCCCAGGATCTGTCCACCTACCTGAGAAGGCTGGATAGCAATTCAGGGGTGACAGGCCCAACAAGGGTTGGGGCTTGGCAAGAACAGCAGGAGTCCAATGAAGATGGAAGCAGGCTGGACCAAGCCAAGAATGCCTGAACAGGATGAACATCTGACATGGGAAAGGGTCTGCAAAGACATAAGGACTGAATTTTATTCAAAGAAAATGCTTCTGACTTTGGAGGTATTCAGTATGTGAGAGGTGCAAACCTGATCTCTTTGAATAGGGTGAGGAATTACTTGGGAATCTAGCTGCATAAATAAATAAATGTAAGGTAGAAAGTAGAAGCAAGTCAAAGGGAGAAGGCATTGATTGGTGTCTGAAGAAAAGGGCCGGTCATATCTTGTGGGTGAAGAGAATTGATCATGTAAGAAATTCACTGTGCCTCAATTTTCAGTAAGAAAAGTCAATTGTGTTTATGGTGAGAGATGCCCTGAAGCAGAGGAGGCTGTAAAATCATGATGAAAGAGCTGTGGGTAACTGAGACTGGGATTTCCAGCACAGGAGAGCAGTGTGTGTTTTCATCACAGCACTGGCACCAGTAACTTCATGGTTTGGCTGAATTGTCAGCTGTGATTTGCACACAGAGAAACTTGGGAAATCTGAGTGCTGGTGCAATGGCAGTGTGAGAGACACGTCCCATGTTGCACTGGTGGCAGTGCCTGGGAACATCACAGTTGGCAATTAAAAAGCAAACCCAGCAAGCAAGCAAGCAATAGACATTGAATGAATAGCTTGTACAGTCAAACTGAATAGAATTTCAGTGTCCAGAACTGGAGAAAATCTCAAGGAGAAAGACATATTTGGTTAAATTCAGAATAAGATAAATGACAGCAATATGCATATAAGTGTTTTAATAGAACTATAAGAAATATTTAAGATACTCGGACATAGTGAGGCCAGGTTACCTGTAGACCATAGAAAATGTATGAGAGACAAACTCACTTCAACCCCATCTCTCATAGCAGTTGCCGAATGTGTACTGCTTCTTCTCCACATAATGGCAAAGTGCTTTGGAAAAAAATTTAGTCTAGATTTCCACAGAACAAATATGACAGAATAATATTCAGAATTTAAATACCTTAAATTGGATAAACAATACCCCATGGGTAGAACCTATAAAAGGTCGCTCTGTAGAAGATGAAATCTAGAAAACAGTTTTAATTAAATCTTTTCAAGGACTTCATAAAAACCCAGGCATAGCAGCAGTGCTACATGCAGTACCTCCACGACAGCCCTGAGCTACACAGTCCAAAACAGAGGAGGAATTCTAGCACATAATACTTTTTTTTTTTTTCATTTTTCCCAAGGTATGCACACACAAACACATCATTAGTTCAAAATCAATGCACAAATGAGAGATGTGATCAGAGAATTACATTTATTCATGGTAGCACAGAAAGCACTGCCACGGGCCTAAGGCAGTTCCTGAGCCATCGAAGAGAGCAGCACTGCAGCAGGCAATTGATGCCTCTGAACACAGAGGGAACCGCTGCCTGCTGGTAGGTGATTATTACCAGCATTTTTTCAGAATAATGTAAGTAAGCAACATTTTAAGTGGCACTTTAATATCTACCAGGCATACCATTTGCGAAGAGATAACAGAGCAAAATGCCTATCTGAAGAACCTCTGCACCACCTGACGATGATGCTGGGCAGACATCGCTTCCCTCCCACAGTGAGCACTCCGCAGTGCCAGGCGCCTGCTGGGTGAGCCCAAACCTTCATGCAAAGAGCCAGGCAGATGCCTGGGAGAAGTTGCAGGCACTTAAGACCACGTCCCTACCTTGAGAAGCATGTCAGGAGCAGGAGGGTGCTGGTATCTGCCAGGTGCCGACCGGGTCAGAACCATATGGTGCCACTGTACCGAAGTGCCCAGGACAAGCAGCAACACTTGCTCCAGGTTCTGCTGAAAATGTACACCATCAGAATGTTAGCACAGCATTTCTGCACCCCTGTTATTTCCAAGAAGCACCGGCAATCGTGCAAAGTTGGGAAAGCGCTGACTGACCTTTTGGAGAGCACTGGAAATCACCCTACAGCTCTGTGCTGTATGTGTAGGTGATGAGCTAAACCAAGAAGCAAGGGTGTATTTGAGAAGAAAGCGAACAACAACAAAAAAACATTACCTTGGGTGAAAAATCCAATCCAACGTGCAGACTAAAGTAAACCAGTGCCTAGCTCCATCAAATCACCAGTTGGTTGATTCCCCCTCTTCCCTGCCTCCTGTTAGAACAGCACTATTTATTCACATATAGTACTTTGTAAGTGATACCTTCAGCCAGCATAGTTCAGTGTAGCCCCCTACCACCAAAGCACAGCAAGGCTGCAAACAAGACTTTGGCAAGGTAAGATCAATTTACACCATGCAAGCATTCAAAAATTAATGCAACTAATCTTCTTTTTCACCTGACAGGAGGTGAATTATTGATCTTTGCAATATGAAAGCACCAAAAAGAACAAACTCAGAATCTCATACTTTCATGTGCACCCTCGCCTCCCCTTGTCAAACTTAACACGCAGTCATATCCAAAGGGCTGCAGGGAGGCCTGAGAAACACTTGTTCTCCCTGTACAATTTAATCATGGTGCAAGCAAAAGGTGGATGCTCCAAAAAGCCGATAGTTGTGTTGAACAAGAAACAGCGTCAGCCAAACCCATGGCACAGGCCAATGCTCACAGGACTACATGCAGGGAGGCTGGCAGTCTTTCCTTAATCTTTTAACACGTGATTGAGAATGTAAAACCCTACAGCAAACTCTGTCGTACTTGAAAGCCTCATACAATCACTGATACTTCACTGATGCTCCTCACTCAAGGGGTGAGCCTGCTTTAGAAACCAAGCCTCATTTTCCCCAATTTTCCCCCCTCTCCTGGCAAATCCTTACACTGCATCATAAAGCAGAGCTCCCAGAAAGCCACTGCAGAACCTGATGCTTTACAGGATAAAAGCTGTATTACGCAGTGGCCACTCCCTGCCTCGCTCCTGCCTGCTGCCCTCCACATGCCACAGACGTCATTATGGAGACTTCCATTCCCCATAGGCAATATACAAGAGAGGAACAGAGAATAACCCTTCCAATAGTCCCTAGATTCTTAACTGTCTTATTGTGGAAAAAAAAGAGCGATTTCTACAGGACAGGTCCTTGTTCTATAAACCTAATGCAGAACATTGTATCAGGTTACAGAAAGTCACATAATGTGGGTCAGTATCTGTTGATATTAGCTAAAAAATTGATTTTTAATTCTTGGATGTCTCTTCCACTCTGTACATCACACACACCACCACTGATTTATTTTATGAATGAAACAGCTTGAATGATCTTAGCCCAGGAAAGGATTTCACTAAAGACACTGAAACTAACAGGTTTGAAGGAAAAGAAAGATTTTATTTCCCTTTCTACTCATTTTACCTATCTTTTAAGCCCACAAATTCCAGGTTATGCTTAACCTTTTTGTCCAACACAGCACTGTGTCTTGCAGCGTACATGAGTACAAGTCTCTCAGTCTCCAACAGATGCATCGCACCCTCCACAAAACCCATCAGCACAAGAGAAGTGTTCCCCAAACTTTGCACAAAGCACAAATTATTCCAATTTTGAGCTCTGTATTTAATATGCCATGTTCAGCTGAATCTCCCCAAAATGATCCTGCTCTTCGCTGGAAAGAGATAAGCTTTCCTCCCTACCCTGTAAGGAGAAACGTTACCCTCCATATTTGGCCTCTGAACAGTGTGAGCACAGAATAATGGAGAACCTCAGTGTGTTGCTCTGACATTATCTTTTTTCTAAATGCATTGAAGAGTGAATTTTGCATTTTATCAAAACATTGCACATTACAGAGCGCAGCTACAATTTTAGGAGCAAACAGTGCTATTGAGAAGTTTGCTTAATATTTATCCTGAACTTTTCCTGCATCTGCCCCAGGGCCTCATTCTTGTCTCCATCCCAGATGACGAATAATTTCTTTGTCCTTCGCACTATTTGTATCTTGAAGGTGTTATTGATTAGGTCCTTTAGGTCTTTCCAAGTTCTATACATCTCTTAGCATCATATTCTCCTCTGCCCTTACACCTTTCTTCCAAAAGCCAGAAATGATAAACTGAACAGATACGAAACTGTTTATGTT
This sequence comes from Todiramphus chloris collaris, assembly GCA_025345505.1. Classification (NCBI taxonomy): domain Eukaryota; kingdom Metazoa; phylum Chordata; class Aves; order Coraciiformes; family Alcedinidae; genus Todiramphus; species Todiramphus chloris. The sequence continues at coordinate 14,708,020 of JANVCC010000034.1, forward strand.
CCTCTACTTACCTGTGTTTTCTGCTAGCACTCAGCTTGAATCTTGGCAGTAGTTCACATGTAACTGCTAGATCATGATTGTCTATTCTGCCTTCAACACGTTCATATTAACCTTCAATGTTTGTTCTAAAACAACAGTTCTGCTCAAAACTTGCTTCATAACGTTACTCTAGTAAAACGCCTCCTAAAAAAATGAAAAAAAAAAAATCCTCTTTGCTTTAGGAGAATTTATAGTAACAGTCTTCATTATTATTCTGGCAGCTCATTCCTTAGCAACAATCTTGCTGCAGCCTCACTGGAAAGACTAAAACATTTTATTTATTTTATAATTATATTATATGTATATAATTCCAGGAGGAATACTATAGACTAACAATTATTTGTTCTTCTCTTTTTTTTTTTTTTTGCAACATACCAAGTTCTTCCCCTTTAAGATTAAATAAATTGTTCTTTCTTCTTTAATCTTGATTATTATCTTGATCATATCCCCTATTCTCAGTATAATCACAACCCTTCCCCTCTCAATCCCCCTTTACCCTCTGCCTCTCATTTCTGTACACTGTTCACTCCTGTGAACTAAAAAGATGGAAGCAGATGAAAGATAGGCTTGTGTTTTCTTCTGGTTTTCTTATTATTTTATCAGAAGCTTATCATTTTCTCCAAGAACTGAAGTGGCACAGAGTATTGTCAAAGGCTGAGTAGGTTATCGCATTTTCACCTCAACACAGTATAATTCACTTGCATGCCATCTACTTTTAGCACATTTTAAATAATATTTTCTATGCCCTGAACAATGTCCTGGAATGACAGCAGCATCTTCAGCAGAAAAGTTACCTCAGCACCCAATGGTTTGCACAATCCGTGCAACTCTACGTAAGTAATATCCTGTGTTGTACATCCCAAAGCAACCTGAATGTGCCTCACTAACAGCCTCAGCATGGGACTGCATTACACCCTGGAGAAGGGTATTCCCCTTTGGATGACCCCCCACCTTGTTTCCCTGCAGTTAGCAAGTACAGCACCTCAAGGGTGCAGCTTCTCAGCCACTGGGTGCCCCTACCACAGAAGTCACACAAATAGTATCTTGCTTCTCCCAAGAATGAAAGTGACTTTTTTTTTTTTTTAATGTCTTTGGTGCTATGTAGGTGTCACGGTTTAGGGTCAGGGCGGCCCCTTAGACCTACAACAGACACTCTCTGTAAACCCCCCTCCCTCCTCAAAGGGGTAAAGAAAGGGAATAAGGGAGAGAGACTGAGCGATTAGAAAAGGAAACTAGAACAGCTTTAATGAAAATGAAGATGATAATAATAAAAATGGAATATATACAAAACCACTATTGAACCCAACCCCCCCAGTGGAAGTTACATCCCCATCACCACTGATGCTGTGGAGCAGACACCAGGGAAGTCCCAGACTGGGCCCCGCAGCAGACGGGAGCTGTGTTCAGGAGCTGGATTCTGGTACTGGGTTCAGGAACACACAGACCGGGATCAAAGGCAGAACGGACAAAGTCCTCCTTGGGTGCTCTGACAAAGGAACCGAAAGAGGACCTGAGCCAAGCCAAGCAAAGCTGGCAAAGCAGGCCAAGAGGGAAGAAGAGCCACAGAACCTTCGGATCCCTCAGCCTTATGCTGAATATGACATATATGGGATGGAATACCTCGTTGGTCAGTTTAGGGTCACCTGTCCTGTCCACTCCTCCCTGCAGGTGCAGGCCTTCACTTTTCTGCACCCCCCAGTGTGGTACACAAGATCCAGCAGTGGCCTCGGTCTGCACACCAATCCTTGGTGCTAACTCTAAACACGGGGTGTTAGCACTGCTGGGAGCAGACACTGCCCATGAAAACAGCTGCTAACTTCAGAGAGTGCAGGCAGTTAGTAAAATCACTGAACAGAATTAGTTCTGTTCTCACACCAGGACAGTAGGGTTTGCCAAAAAATTTCCCAAAGGAGAAGTAAAAGCAAACAAATCCTAAGGCTATTAGGAAGCTGGAGTTTCCTCCACTTACTCTGGCCAATATATCCTTATTTTCACAGCTCCGTCAACACACACATATTTTGAGATTTTGCTATGTCTATGCATATAAGTAAAGCAAAGACTGTCTTTCCCCGTGCTCTTTAAAAGGCAAAGATTAGTGCAAAAAAAAATTGACCAGTAAAAAATCACTATCCCAAGCATTAATGCATAGTATTGTATAACCTTTAGCCTCCCAAATAGCTATAATAATATTGACATGCACCATAAGGTGTGTTTTTGACTATCACATTCTAAATTACTTTTGTGTCTATTCATGCATGTTTTAAGTGGCCTGCATTGGCAGGAGCCAATACTCATATGTGGCTTAACTGTGCTACCTTTGGCAGTTATCACATTATACCTAGAATATTCTACCAGAGATGCTAAGGTTACAAACATGGTCTTGCATTGTTTAAATTAAAATTGGAGCCTTTCATTGTTTTCCCTTGGGTTATCACCACTAACTTGTTTTGTTAATGTATTATTTAGAGCAGCAAGGTATCACAAAGAACATTGCAAAAAGTTGTTACAAAAAGAAGTCACCATGCAGACATTCTTCTTGCTGGCCACTGACTCTCCAGAAACAAAGCACAGTAAAAAGTGTTTGAAAATAAAAATTTTACATATAAGCTGGAGAAAAACCCATAACATCTTGCCGACACTAAAAATATTTGATGGATAATTCAAGTATTTGTTTGTCTATAGAGGTATAAACATAGATAGAATTGTTTTTACAATTATACTACTAAGTGCTGAGAACATAAGCTTCTGTCATTATTCAAGGTGTGCTTGCTTGCAAGCTGAATTAAATCTGTCAAAAGCTCCCAGACAGTACTTACAGCAAATCTTTAATTCCATGTGGGGGCAGATGTGTCAGTCCAGCATCCTGAAAGTGCTCATTTTGAGTTGAAACATGCTACTCCTTATAGGAGTGATATACTGGAAAGAAGTTTCTGTTTGTAATCTTGAGGAAGATCCTCACACTTTCAGTTACACATGTGCTGTCTCAGCAGAAGACACTGTATTCAATGTATTTTACTAAGGTTTCTGCCTGTTTTAAACCAAGATATTAGGCATATAGAGAATAAAGTGTCTGTTTAAAAACAACAAAAATTTTCCACAGTCAGACTTGCAAATGAAACTGCAATGAAAAGCAATGGAGAAAACTGATCTCATGTCTGCCCACAGGGTGATGGTCCTGTGCCCCAAAGGGTGGGTGGCCTCCTGGGGCTGCCCAGACCTGTACAGTGCCAGCTGAGCCACCTCTACCCACCCACCATGAAGCCATCCTACCTAGTGCTAGTCTGCCAAGCATTTAACATGACCTTGTTTTTATATTCAGATAAATGGTTTACTCTTTCCTCAGATTAAAACTGTCCTGTCAAGCTTGCAGCAATATACTTCAGACCACAAGTTGCATATCAGTAAGAGACACTGCAGAAGCTTCAAAGCCTATGTTACACTACTAAAATCTGTAAATGTGTCACCTTTGGTGTGTTCATCCCAGCTCACTGAACTGGCACACAGAACCTGTTTGCCAAACAGATCCCTTCTGTCTCTGCCCGGATTCATCAGGTCATTTGAACCCCACACCGCCACGTTCCCTCCACCGATGCTGTAAGGGAGGCTTTGGCGAGTTGCACTCTGCTGCAAGCACAGGGTGGGAAAACCCACCTCAACCAAGTGCAGGGATTTGCTCAATTGCTATTTTTAGTAGAAAGCAGTGATTTGTTTCAGCACCCAGACACAAAATAACACGGTCTCCTCATACGCAAACTATTGCTTACCCAAAGGTGCCATATCCTTGCTAAAGCTTTCTGAAAGGGAATGGCTCCACACATGGCATTGTCCTGCTGCCTCCCAATCAGCCTCTAGAATACATTTCTCTTTGTCTGAAGTGTCATGTTTTGTTGCCAAGACCCACTATGGAAAGAATTGACAACAAGATCCTACAATTTTGTTCAGTAATTTACAGTTGATATTAAAAACTTCAGTAGTGTTAAAATTACTGCATCTTTCACCGTAACTTTTGCAGTACATGTATGCATGTAGATTACAACAAGGCACTTGTAAACAGTACCTCTATTTAACAAATGACAGTTTGATGTACATTTTCTTAATTTATCTTGTTTAACCTTAAAAAGTTCAAAATTTGCTTTCTAGGTATTCTGTGAAAACTGAAGTAATCCAATCACACCTTGTGATTATTATCATTGATAACTATGGGAAAGGGTTCTCCTTGTGCTTCCATTAGAGACCTCAGGCAAATTCATTTTGATGTTGCTGCTGGAGAGTTTGGCTTTAGAGGCTTTCTATGTGGAAATACAGGTTTTGTTCTCTACACCACTAAATAGAAAATTAGTAAATTAATAATTAGTAATTTAATAATTGCAATTAGACAATGCAGTTTCCTTTAGTGCCTTCTGCATGGTAAAAGGAAGCCCTTCTAGTAGATTGTTTGCTGATCAAATGTTAAAGGCAAACCTTCTGTGATTGATTGGTTGTTGCTGGCAGTAGGGAAGGAGAGAAATGCTGCTGAGGCAGCTCTATACAGGGATATGCTGTGTCCCGCACAGGGGCTGGAAGGAACCCACTGCAGGGCTCTCTCTGATGGAAACTCTCATGGAACACGTTTAGAACCTTCATACAGAAAGGCAACTAGATAACAGATACAGTTTAGCTCATGCACGACTCAAGGGTTTGCATCACCACTTTGTAGCACAGAGGTTTTACTGCACGCAAAGATTACTGTGTCTGTTTGGCCCTAGGAACATGCATACAAAGTCAGGCCAGACAGCACTTAGAGCACAGCTCGATGAATTACAGAAGAATTTATGACATCTTTTAATTTGAGTTTTACTTCTAAAGAAGCACTTTACTTTTGGTGTGCCAGATACAAGCCAAACATTATCTATTAAACAAAAGGGGGGATATTTTGGCTAACAGTCTTTTATTCTCTTTTTGAATGTCAGCACATGTCCCCCTGGCAGGTTCCACAAATTCAAGAGCTACCAGATGGTTGCGTAACAACGATGCCCAAAATACACTTTAGGAAGTTAAAGAATTACAACAGAAGACAACCAGTGGGTAGCTAAGAGACAGAAACATCTACTCTCAGTCATCTTTTCCATTAGGTCGACAGAGTAATTTAAAGTGGTGCCAAGAATGTCACCTGGAAGAGAGTATAGCACAGCCTGCCCTGGTACAATACGACACTATGCACAGCAGCATGCTGCAGATACTGCTTGAAATGTGTGTATTTTAGATATGATGATTTTAAAATCAAGGTAATGGAAATTAATAGAAAATGCTGAGAATAATTTTCTTGCAGCATTTGCCTTTGGGAATAATTCATCTCCACACACAACACTCATTCAGGTTTTGAAACCTCAACACAGGGTTTTTCTTTATTCTTAATTAAGCATTTTACTTATCCCCTCTTCCACACATATACTCGAAGTCTTTTATGGTTAAGGTTTTGGGTTGGGGTTTTTTTGCTATATTCAGTGACTTTCTCACTTAAAAGCAGTGTTACAAGAAGACTTCTCAGTTACAAGTGTGCAATTCAGTCATCAGGGATATGCAGATAACAAATTACACAGTTTCAAAATTTCCCCATCTATTTCATAGATGCTGCACAAAATCTTGCCTGACAATGGTATTTTTATAAAGCTTAACTCCCATCAACAGCACATCATTGATTTAGGAGATGTGTTCTAAGTGAATATTTATATCCTGAATTTCTGACAAAAGAAAAGGTTATCAAGGAAAACCATATACAATAACATGAAGCGTTCTTTGGGAGGGGGCAGCAGTACACAAGCTACAGTTCGACACCACAGCTTTTACATACAAATATGACATTTACTTTGAGGTGTGAACAGTAGTGCACTGGGTGCAAAGAGAGGCAAGGATATAGTACTGGTGTTTGTGAATAGGACAGTGCTAAATGGTGAAGCTGTTCAAGGGCACGGTGCAGAAGCACGTGTTTACAAGAAGGTAAACAGCAGGGCTTTAAGCAGACAGAGAAGAGTTCATGCTCCTGCGAAGGGAATGCAGCACAAAGTGTCCTGCTTCTTCGCAGAGAGTCACCCCGCTTGTAGCTGTCTAAAATTAGAGATATAGCCATTGTTCCAACGGATAATCAGGGCTGAGAGCCTTTTTAGGGCATCTCTTGACAGCATGAGGGCTGGTACAATTCAGCGTGTCAGTTTAGCTGCACTGAAAATCTGAAAAGGTCAAATTACAGTTTTATTTTTCTCTGTATTTCACTATAAAGATACTAACAGTATCAACGGGATTAATTTGACAGTGGGATTAAAGAAGTGTTAACACCTTTTAATGAGATCAATCACATTCTGAAAAAAACATGAAACTTTAGCAGGAGGGAGTCAGGGGAGTGATTTGAGAACAGATTTAATGCGAGTGCAAAATTTGGTGTCCATAAAAGATTTCTTGCAGAGCTTTTTAATTCACTTTAATCTCCACATCGTAGAGTCTGGAAGTCCATTAAGGAGAAAACTGTAGTATTCCAGTTCTGAAATTAGAAGACATCACAGTAATTAATGTTCCTGCATCATTGTCTGAGGGGAGAGCTTTCAGTCACCCTGCATTTCTGAGGCGACAGGATCATAGAATCATAGACTGGCCAGGGCTGGAAGGGACCTCCAAAGGTCACCTAGTCCAGCCCCCCTGCAGTGAGCAGGGATACCCTCAACTAGACCAGGCTGCTCAGAGCCTTGTCCAACCTCACCTTGATGGGGCCTCAACCACCTCCCTGGGTAGCCTATTCCACTGTTTTACCACCCTCAATGTAAAGAACTTCTTCCTGATATCCAATCTAAACCTACTCTTCTCTAATTTAAACCCATTACCCCTCATCCTTTCACCACAGGCCCTCGTAAACAGCCCCTCTCCAGCCTTCCTGTAGGCCCCTTCAGGTACTGGAAGGTCACTAGTAGGTCTCCCCAGAGCCTTCTCTTCCCCAGGCTGAACAACCCCAGTTCCCTCAGCCTGTCCTCGTAGGAGAGGCGCTACAGCCCTCTGATCATCTTTGTGGCCTCCTCTGGACCTGCTCCATCAGGTCCATGTCTTTCCTGTGTTGAGGGCTCCAGAGCTGGACACAGTACTCTAAATGCTGATAGAGCAACAGCAGAAATGAGCTCACTAAAGTAGAGGCCCTGGTAATGGCAGATACCTGCTAAAGTCCTTGAAATGGGTATCTGCTGCATAGCAGATTTTTGGTTTGCTTGAATTCACTAGAATCAGCTCTGCTTCCACTTTGCTCTCCAAGACACTGTTTCCATCACGTAAAACAGATGGTCAAGTAGGAGATACTTAAGTAAAGAGCTTGCAAACTAATATGTAACCTGTACCATACAGGATATGGTAGGAATAAACATCGTATGAAGAACAACACAGAAATCCCAAAGAACACAAATGGTGTAATCCAGAATCAAATAATAAAGAGGGAAAGTGCTAGTTGGCAAGCATGCCCAATAAACCATCAGTTAATCATTAAACATTACAAATTATTCAACAAATTTCTATATTTAATTACATATGGTCTTCCTACAAAAATCCGTATCTTTGAAGTCCAAATCTGAATATGATGCAAGGAAAGCATTCTATTAATGCAGCATCTAACCCAAAATTTACATTAATACAACACAAGCAAGGATGAACCAGAGCCATTTTCGTATAACAGAGTAGTAAATTTTCCTTTCTCAGTGCAGTATGGAGTTTGCTACCATGTGTCCGTGAACACAGCAACTCAAAGTTTCACTAAAGTTGATTCAAACTGCAAGCAAGCATCCTGTTCCTTACAATTTCAGAGTATAACATTCAGAATTTATTATTCCCCAAAGTCATTGACTGCCTCCTCCGCTTCAAGAAAGCTCAGAGAACTCTGCAATTGAGTTAACAGGTTGCCCAGTCCCTCTGCAAATAGATGAGTATGATTATCCAGCCTGCTTATTTTACAGCTATTTCAACCTCAGATTTTTACACACTGACCTCTAAATTGCCATCTTGAGTAGGAGCCTACACCACACCTGATTGCATATGCCACTCACCAAGTGTACGCTCACACATCCTGCAGATAACAGAGCCCAGTGCACCATGTTCCATATACTTTGTCCAAATATACAGACTCATCCACACTGCAGCCATCCTACTCTTACTTGCAATCACCACCTCTAAAAGAAGTCCTATCGCTATCAACAACTGCCTTGGGAGATACTGCAGCAACTTTTCTCTCTACCTACAACAGGAATAAACCTGAGGAAGCTGCAGAGTCAAACAGCAACACACCCAGTAGAAAATGCAGTTTTTTGAACAGCACCACAAGAGACAATGTAGCTCCTCGCCCCTCCAGTTCCTGCTTGCTGCATCCTCCCTGTCCACCCACCACTTTCTGCTGGTTATCACAGTACCGACAAGTACACACAGCACTCAAGGAGCAATCATGCAAAAAGCGTGGTCGATCACGTTTCTTCCTTTGTGCACCATCACAAAATGCCTCTGCATATGTGGAGGGGTAGCTGTTTATCCCTTTCAGTCCCAGAGTGGGGAAGGGACACAATTCTATAACCCCAGCTCTCCTGCAGCTGCTTCAAATTATACTCCTTTAGGTGGTCTCCTCCATTTCTACCAAACAAAATCCACTCCTCTTTTTTCAGCTCTTTTTTCCTTTTTTTGTCTGGTTCAATAGAATTCCCCATCCTATCTGCAATGGTTCCTCTCTATTTCTTTGCTTTGCTTTAATGGCATATTCCTTTCTAACTTTCTTGGGTGATACCTTCCTACTGATTGGGTCTGCTCCAGCCTGATCAAGGCAAACAGGATTATTCAAGATAATTAACATTTCTATAGGGCACTGACAATTACACACAGATTTGAAACTCAGAATACAAAAGAGCGAGACCAATTACAATTCTAGGAGGATTCTCATTCATTATCATGTTTACTTGCAAACACAAAATTAGTGCTGCCTGGATTAAGATTAGAAACAACATGAAATGCTATCACAAATAAAATCCTTTCAAGTGTATTTCACACACTGTACATGCAGTATCTCTGAAGATATGAAAAAATTATAGTACCAAATATACTCTAATGTAGGGAATTTTTTTTTTAAGACTAGAAATACAGCTATATAGAATAGAAAAAGTGGCTTATGATAATTTATTTCATTTTCTTACTAGCAATATAATTCCAAAAAGATAAAGCATAACAAGTTGTAAAACAAGGTATAATATTTAAATTAAACTTCAAAGTTCATCAATGTAATTAAGAATTATTTTTTTAACAAAAAATACAAAAGGTCAAAAGCAGAGTTCATCTTGTTTCATAAAACTGTATTTGAACAACAAAATTGGCCTTAATTGTTAGAAGTCAATTCAAAAGATAATAGTGCTGTATGTCAGAGGTTACAAAAAGAACACAGTGTACCAAAGATATCAAAGTTGTCCTGTACCCCTGCAAAGGTTCCCCCTCCCAGTTAAAAACCTGAAGGTGATTATAAGTAAGAGGAAAAAACCCTAGCAGTAATTACCAGCATTTAGTAAGTCAGAAAAAACAAACAGGAGCCAAGTGAATGGGGGTGTTCTGAAAGGCGCATATGGCGCGCTTTCCTCTGACAAAAGTCCCCACAAGCAGAAGACAGAGTCACACAGCAGTGTGAGCAGTTAAAAACCCACCACCCTCAGCATTACAACCTGACGGTGGAACAGATCGCAGGGACCTAATTAATACACATGGTAGGAAATACATTTGAAAATTGGGGTTTTAATTGAAATCTGTTCATTCAACTCCTCGGAAGATAGCATGTGTTTTTCTTTAAACACAATCCAGTAATATCCCAAGCCATGACCACCCAACTCATAGCCCCTGGGAGGACCCACTCGCATGCTCCAAATTGGCTCTCCCACGCTGGATAAATTCCTGACTACTGCAGGCTCCTGTCCTGCCTGACTTGATCTCTGATTCTGACTTGGCTTGACCTGTGATTCCGTGACCTACAACCAAGCCTGAAAACAAATACATCCATTTCTGTTTTTCTTATAAGGTAGTCTGAACATCTTCAAAGTCTTTCTTCATTTGATAAAGTTGATCCAAGATAGAGATACAGCCCTTTTGAGAACTGGGTCTGTAATGCTGGGTTTCCAATATCAAGGAAAAAACCTCAACCAACGAAACAAAAATGAAACAAAAACAAATCAAAAGAAAAAAAAAAAAGCCACATGTAAAAGCAACACCACTGAGTCTCAAGCCTTTGCTAGGGGTCTTTGATTTTCCTGTTGTCATCACATTAGTAATAATTCCTGCCTTACTATATTACACCAAACATCATAGAACTGTGGTGGACACAGTAAAGACAATAAAGAGAAGCAAAGCAGAAAAAGGCCTCTGCCTTTTTGGTTTGCCAGGCTCACAGGGACTTTCCCAGAACCCATGGAGAGTGGTTGCCACAAGGTTACAGCCCCCTGAGAGATGGTAAGGAGACTGTAGAAGACTTTGGGAGGTCTGGTTTTTAAGAATAAAATTTAAAATTACTTTCTCTCCCCATTTTAGGATGACTCTGGAAGAGTAACAAAGGCTGTACACCAGACTCATTTTTGAAGTGGAAGTGAAAAAAACCACCTTAGTATTTTGATTCCAGACCTAAATTTAGACCGTAACAATTTCCAAATGAATTCTCAAAGTAATGAACTGAGTTTTTCTCACCTCATCTTGTTTACAGTCTCATAAACTGGGATCCCACACTACCAGTGTCACACAGGATGTCATTTTTTCTCTTGGCAAGTAAACACATGTGAAAGAAAAGGCATTGCATTTATTATGATAGCAATGGAACTTGCTAACATAGTTTTTTACCCGGTTTCAAAGGGACAACTTCAGCTTTCTGATGTACAGTACAATGTCTCTTAGATGCACATGTAATTTTTTTCCACTCTGCTGAGCACAGTTTAAAATGCAGAAGCAACATAATTCAATATTAGACTGCTTCACAGTACCACATGAGTTCAAAACAGAAGAAATAACATTAAAAGCAGTGAAATCAATCAAATTAATTATCTGAAAATAAAATTAGACCATAAATAAAACAAAAGTAGGCCCAGAAATAGACAGACTGTCTCCTCTTTTCCTCTCGGGATAGATTTCTCTTAGTATGGCTTCAGTCTCTCACCCTGACATTTCCTCAGACTCCCCAGAGCCCCCCGTGAGCCTGGGTCAGGATTGAGCACTGAAGTTGGAAGATGTTTCTTAGCATTTACTTAGCAGGAAACAGGGGAAAACAGACATGCTCTTAAAGCACGAGATACATGTGCATTTTGTGAGGATTGTCTTAATCCTTAATTTTACATGTAATTAATTTTCAAGTACCTTTACTTTTTTTTTCTATCTCAAAACCACATTCCTTCAGGATTTCTATGTATTAGCTATCACCCTTGATTCTCCTCTCCAGCACGCTGCCAGCACCAGACTGCTGCTCACCTCCTGCTCCTAACTCGGTTCTTGATTTGAAATAATTTCTCCCTTTCTCCTCAGATATTATCTGTAATGATCGATGGTCAGTAGCTGCTCTGCTCCTTTGGCAGCTAGCCACAGGCAGGGAGAAGGTAGGGCTGCAGCAAAGCACCCAACCTGCAGTTTCACCTCAAACCCAGCACCAGGAACAGTTAAAGCCAGTCCTTGAAGACAAGCAGCAAAGGATGTCTGTCAGCAGATCTCTGCATTTAAATGCAAAAGCCCACAGCTTGCGTTTGGTGAGCTTCATCCATTGCAACAGGAAAGTTTGGGGGCTTCTTCCCTTCAACAGAGTGCACACCCTGGTTTAGGGAGGATGAACCAGGATAGATTAGCAAAATATAATAGCAAGAGATAGCATTTGTCAGAAAAAGGAAAGAAAAACGGCAAAAGGAGTTATGCTTAACGGCAGCCCTAAAGGAAGGGAACTTCTGTTTCTTGTAAGAAGAATGAAAGGTTATTGCTCCTACATGACAAGAATAGCATTTTTAACACTCCCCTTTTCAATAATAGCAGCTAAATTCTCACAGGATTCAATGTTTATGCTCACAAAAATCAATTTTTCCCTTTTATTAAAAAATTATGTACAGTAAATTGCCGCTACAACACAATCTGCATTTTTAACACACCCTGCTTTGATTTACTGTTCCATTCATAATCTGCTGATGATTAAGCTTCTCAAAAACAATCCACTAGCCTTTCTAAGTGATATCAAGTTGTTTGTTTTTAATCTGCTGAAAATCATCCTGTAGACAGATGCATTATTGAAGAATTACATTTTAATTTATTTTCATGCAGTGCCTGTGATGGGCATTCAGATTAACAGAGTACAATAATGCTTCTTTATGCCTGTATCTATTCAAATCAGAAATTACCTGCATACACTGTCTCTGATGGTGGTCAAAAATTGTACAAAGAACAGACTATAGTGCTTCTTAATATCACACAGCCCTGCTGCTCATCAATGAGTCTTTTTCTGTTCTAATGCTTTTGTCATGTATATGAAAGTCATTATGTAGTTTAGAAAACAGGAGATGAAGTGAAAGAGGAAGATCAGGGACCTGGGATGCATTAATATTCTACCAGCGTCAAAGATATTTCCCTCGAGGGGCTCCTACAGGCCACACTGTTATTACAGTGCCTATCCATTATCTTGTGCTGTACTTGGTATTAAGACAATAATGGAGAGAATAGGATTATGTGCAGATGATAGGAAATGCGAAGGCAATTCAGCAAGATAGGAAATGAATGGAGACATGATTCTTTCATCGAAGCTGGGGATGAGTTTAGCATAGGGTAAGGGAGAAGAAAAATGAAGCAAAATGAAATCTTTACAGGTTAGCTGGGGTAAAATGAGTGTTTACATAGAATTTGATGAGTTAACCTATTTGATACAGAGTATCACAGGATCTTTCTTTAATGCACCAGTGCATGTCCCTATAGAGGTCTGGTTTGATCTGAAAACTTACTTGACACATGTGGGGAAATGACCAGTGCTAATTTGATAAAGGTGGCTTTATGTAATAGATAACGCTTTAATCTATTCCAAGAAAGGGAAAATTCCACCACTCCAGATTTCTGCGTTTCAAGTATGAGCTAGAAAAATCGGGTCCTGCTCACTAAACAAACAGAAAATAAGTTATTAAAATAAATAAATAAACAAAAAAAAAGGAAAAAAAAATAAGAGAGAGAGGGAAAGAAAAGCGCAATAAAGAAGGACAGAGCATAACCAAGCAAAACGCTGATCCCGCATTGAAATGTTCACATTCTCCTTTACTATTGCACATCTTTTAGTCCCACAAGCAAGAGCCTGTGGCTGGTAGCAGGTAACAAAGCCTAATAATTTTAGGAGGCCAGCAATACATTATGATAGTGATAAACATAGACAGGACCAGATTGTGTCATTTACAGACATTTCTTTGGCTTATGTCTGTCATAATTTTTAATTAGGATAAATCACACACATGCATTTGTGATAACAGAACAATGCCAAAAGAGATCATTTTTGCTCCCTGAAGTATAACTACAATTTCTTTCTTTTTTTTTTTTTTTTCTTTTTAAAACAGTGCTTGAAGGCTTTCCTTTAGTTAGGTTAAAACCCAACAAAGTAGATCAGCAGCACAATGCATCCGAACGAAAGCAGACATCAAAGGGGCATGAGGCATCTCTATCACAAACCTCATGGCATACACGCTGCCCTCATACTGGATGGTAGGAATGGCAAGTCTGCAGCATAGCAATTAACACACGCTTCACAGAACCAAAATGCCACCCTGCACGCTCCAAGTCAAAACGAGGATCCTCACTGACATACTGCCAAGCGCTGCAGTGTGCCCATACGCATAGCAGAGTTCCCAGCACACAAAATAAACGTGCTGCTACTGCTGTTGCCCGTGGCAGGTGCTTCCTCGCAGGCCCGGCCCTCCTCAAGCATCCGTGGCCGTGCCAGCGCAGCTCCATGCTGCTCTCTGCTGCTATCTCTCACTCACCGCCTCCGCATCGCCACGCCACGCTTTCCTTCTCCCTTTGTCTCAGGCCCTGCTGTTTGTCCATCATGGCTTAAATATTGGCTTGCCTTGGCTGGCGCTGCCGGCTAAAGCACGTGATGTATTGATCCCGGCTGCTGTCTCTGCTCCATACATGATCTCCTTTCAAGCCCTGTGGCTGTCCCTACCACTGACTGCTGCCTGCCAGCCACCAGCTTTTACACCCAGCCTGGTGTAGCAAGCAAGGCTTTCCTTGGCTCCCCACAAACACCCCCACCCTCGTGGAGACTCCGCCACAATGAGGTCTTTCTTCATGGGAGAGGTTTATCGGTGTTTAAAGTTTGAGGCCATACCCTGAGCAGATGAGAATTACAGCCCAGCAGTGCATGTCCTTACATGGCACTGCCTGCGCTACATTAACCACGGCCTGGGCAACGGCAGAACACTTAGCCTTAAAAAAAAAAGCTGATTTCTGAGCTTGTAGTTACGTCCTGCACTACTTTATAGCACATCCTGCAAGGGAGCAAAGTACAGTGAAGACTGAACCAGATGCTTCTGACCTTCTGACAGCCCCTGCACAGGCAGCGGCAGGGCCCAGGGAGAAGAGCCAAGTCCATCTCAAAGCAGAAACGGAAACTCCAGCAGACCAGTAAAACTGGAGCACATCCAAGGCAAGGCCCCGCTCCCCAGTTCAGCCAGGCAGCGGCAGGAGTCTGGGTATGCCTCTCCGCTCCTGCCAGCTCCATCCGGACCTGGCACTAATCCTCCTCAACCCTCCCAGCTCCAGTTCCGCAGAAAGCTGCTGTGCAGACTCCCAGGGAGGCTGGAAAGCCTCAAGTGTCAACAGTGATACACAGAGGACTGGTAGCCTGGGTGCAGCCCACAAACACCAAACAGCACACACAGCCCCACAGCAAGGGACTGAGGCAGAAAAACTGCCCAGCTCTGGGATAGGGGCTCATCTTGTACCTTTGACATCTTCCTTTAGACTTTTTTTTTTTTTCTTTTCCCCTGTGATCATCAGGTGTGATATTCAGCCCTGAGTTTCACCCCACAGTTCAGCAGGGCTGGCATGACCAAAGGCACACAGTGTCAGCCAAATGCACAACAATCCGCCCAGCACCTCTGAGCAAGGACAAGGTTTATCCTCTGCCCTAAATCAGCTTTTCTCATCGGTTTCAGGCGACAAGAAGCATTTCTGCAAGAAGTGAGAATCAGCAATCTTGGGGAATTAGCAACATACTCATGAATTTTACATAACAGATATAAATATGAGGAGATGTTAAATAGCAGCAGGTGTCAGAATTGCCCCTTGCACAGGGAGGTAGGGGCTGTGCTGCACTGTTGGGGGCTCTCTGCTTGTCCCCTTGCATCAGGCAGCACCACATATTCCAAAGATATTGCTAGAAAACTCATAAAGAAAACCATCTAACAAAGAGTCCAGTTGTGTGGGTGGCTGGTGACTTGAAGAAGAGTGTTTATAAACATGTTTTAATGCTTCTTAACACAGTAAACACTTATTTATATAAATGTATAACCAGAAAGAGTTAACAAGAACAGCCAATTTAATTAATCTGCTCTACTTCCTTTGTACCCTGTCATTTCTTTCTCAACTGAGTGCAGGCTGACTACTCATTTGCACTAGAAATTACAAGTGAGTGAAGCAAGTATCTCCATGAGTCATAAACTTTACCAATCTCTTACATCAATATTTCTTGTCAGAAGTTAAAGGCAACCAGTTGATGAAACCACTTTCAGAAAATACGGATGGATTAGGCACTTTCCAAGCCACCAGTTTCAGAATGATAAGGTCTGATGGCTTTGAATGACCCAGAAGGCTGCACTAGCATGGGGTCAGGCCCACTGTTTCAGTTTGCTAAATCATATTTTATTGTCCAGTTTAAGAAACAGCTTAGGGATTTTTCACCTGACAAGGCTGACTAGCTAGAAATAGCCAACGTAACTTATGTAAGGGGAAAACCCCCACAAATATTTCCACCCAAAGGCTAAGAACTGTGCAAATGATACCACAGCCAACTTCCCATGAGCAAATCATGAGCACAAACAGATATGGCAGGTGCCCTGTGCCCCACAATAAACACAAATGTAAAAACATGTACATACAGGCAAAGCCACACTTCTCATAAATGGTGACCTCGGGGCAGCCATGGGCATGGCTCTGCCTTAATCCTCTCCGACCCATCTGCTTAGAGCTGACACGCTGGGGTAAGGGCTGGGCACCAGCACTGCACAAACCCTCCCCGTTCTCTGATACGCCTCTGGCCTCTCTGAAGCATTGCTGACACCGCCACAATAGGACTCCTGCCCCAGCTGTTGTTGCAGTTCCTACCTCTGAATGGGACTCCTATGACCCTCATAGCCTCCCACTAAAATATGTCCAAAGCTCTCAAGTCCTCCCCTGCTAGGACCTCTGGAAGTACAGGCAGGACAGGGTCATTCAAATCAGAATCAGATGGGAAAATCTTGCGAATTCTTCTGCTTCCATTCTCAAGTCCAATGCACATTCAAATTAGGTGGAGCTGGATCAGAGAAATAGCTTAATGATTAAATCTATAATTCAATGGCTATGATTTACTCCTAAAAGGCAACTCCAGGCTTGCGGAGTTTGTTTTCTTGCTTGCCACCCCCAAGGAACCGTTATTCTGGCTAAAGAGCCAAGGTTTACAGAGAGAAGTAGTATCTTACATGAGAACAACTATTAGATTTGGTAGAAAAATATACAAGCAAATAAGCAACTCTTTAGGTATGAAACAGAGGTTGCAAACTGCAATAGAAGCATGGTGGGAAGATATGCTCTGGGAAGAAGTGATTGTGTTATCTGTTAAACAATATGAGGGGAAAGGATGACCAACACCTCTGGAGCAGCGAGCAGCCCCAGCACGGGGAGCCATGCAGGGGTCACTCACTTCCATGGGATAGCAATCAGATAAAGAGAGAGAGTTGGACAGGAGGGAAAAGTTAGCAGAAGGGAGGTGAAAGTTACAAAGCATCATAACCCACCCCTCTCTGTTGGGTCCCTGCTCTTGAGCATCTCTTAAAATGAGGAATTTTCATTTGCAGGTTTTTCTCTTCTTTGTCTATCTGCTTTGAAAATCAGAATGTCAGAACATTTTTTCTTAAAAAAAAAAAATCATCCTGTGATAAGAGTGTTTCAGTATCTCCTTGACTGCCTGAAGGAATTAATTTTGGTGTGTAGGGCTCATTGAGTCTCACTCACACCATTTCCACAGACCCACCTAGTGCACTGGGTAAAGTGTACCATAGTACTGGCACTTATGTGCAGGATGCCCATAAGAATAAACTGAACTACAAAAAGACTACACAGTGCCATGACATAAACTGTGTGTTTATCAAAACAAAAAAAAAAAACAAAACCAAAAGTTAAATTATTTGAGTATTTTTACTTTTTTTTAATCTTAGCATTCATGCATTGAATCAATCAAAAAAAAAAATTCCTTTTGATCTCCAGATCAGCTTTTTTGTATTTTCTCCTTTGCCTAATGTGCTCAAAATCTTTGTGGACACCATCATAAAGATGTTCCAAATATCTTTTGGTCTGTAATTCTATTTATGGAAGATGAATGTCCCATTTTTACTCTCCTCCATTCCAAAGCAAAAATACATCAAGTACACACCTTGCAATTTCTAAACGGAAAGAACCCAGAACACCTTTCTGAATGTGAAATAATTGCTAGAATACTACTATGTATCTCAGCAGACTGTCTGCCCTGGCTACCAGCTTTCTGCATCTTGACCTCTGGAGGGAAAATAAAAATGTTTGGAAACATATAGAGCAGGCAAGAAAATTATTATCCTGGATTACGGAAACTTTACCAAGTCTAACCTAAGGTAAGGATTCAACCTTGTTTTGTTCGATCTGGTGGACATTAAATGCCACCTTTCCACTGACCCCAGCAACTACCAGCTCAGCTCAGTTACCTAATTGATACGATTCCAGCATTTCCGTGCATCCAGCTGCTATGGATAGAGCTGTCCATAATGAATGACCACTACCTGTACCTCCTTCCCTTAGCTATAAGATGCATTCAATGAGAATTACAGACTGCATTTATTAAAAGAGTTAACAAGGACAAGCAAGAAAGCATAATATGAAGACAGAGAACACTATACCAGAAATATTTTGCCGCTAACACACATCTGGTTCACAGATAGCAAGTGATTAGTCTGGTACACCTGAACTGCCACTTCCACTTGATTTCATTTCTCCTCTAATTGTAAGGAGTTGCTGAGTGGAATGTGCCCTATTCAGCTACACCCTGAGACCCAATTTCAGTGAGAGACATCTCCATCTCCTTTCACAGCAAGCACCAAGGATGCTGGTGGCTCTCAGACCTGCCCAGGCTCTGGGCTGGAGACAGTCAAGGCACTACTACCTCTGTTCTCCACTCTCTTAATTGCTTAAGGTGCAATCACCTCTGCCCATCAAAAGACTTTAAAGAGAATGTTATTGAAGATCTAAATTCAGGCTCTATTTTGGTTAGCATCACTTACCCTCCTCCAAAAGACAATGATTTCCTTGGCAGGTGATAAGAACAACCTCCCACATTCTAATGTAGATGTTGCTAATTAAACCACAGTGAAATTCAGTTAATTAACAACCTTTTCTAATATGGAAGGTTGCTTATTTTATCTTTTTCCAGAAGAAATAGTATTTAAGACTTTTTAAAAATACTATTTTCCATGCTCTCAATATTATTTTCTATTCTAACAGGAAGAAAAGAAAAAAAAAAAACCAAAAAAAAAAAAACCACTAAAAGAAAATAAATCACAAGAGAACAAGGCAAGCATTCGTCACCAGTGTTTGTTAGCATTTGCACTGTTTGCCCATGTGAATACTGCAAAGAGTATATTCCATCTCTCTAGAACAGAAAGCCCCTCAGATTATGATGAGATGGAATTTTTATACCATTTTAAAAACAGAAGCAGTTTTGTAAAACCAGTTCAGTGCCTGTATACCTTTGGTGGATGCTCTTTTAAACTTTTAGCAATGTATTACATTACCAATGGTAGGCGATGAATTGTCTAATACTCAAGTGCACATGGCTGATGTTTCTGTAAAAGGAGATTTGTTTATACTTCGGATTAATATAGGGATTACAATTACTGGGATGGAGACATGCCTATCCTTTAGGAAATACTGCACATCCACCAAATCCTTCCCTTGCTCTGCTGGCTGAAACCTCTGCCCACACATATGTGTAAGGGGACTACTCCACCAGCCCTCTTGCTTCAGAATATTTATGCTATTATTCAAAATAGTGGCCATAGAGAAAATAAAAACCTCCATTCCCTTTTTCTCCTGACTTGAAGACACAGATCTCCACTCTATCCCCTTCCCATCACAATCTGCCATATTCAGCAGGGCAGCTGAAAAGGATGCAAGCAGGGCAGGGTTGCCAAAGCTGCTCTGCTGAGGGACAGCAGCTGACCTTCACTCATTACACTGCAATTCATCTGGGAATTGAGGAGCTCAGTTGCAACTTTTGCCCTCTGCTGCCTACAGCCTTTGAGCACCCCTAATTACTATTAGTCAGCTGTTCTCCCCCTTCTACACACCTCTAATCACACTTCTTCCTCATCAAGCTGGGAGCTCTGCAGGGGTTAACCCTGAAAAATTTTACAGTAAAGGCAGCTTTTATTGTAGTGGCAATTACAGAAAGAGAAAAAGCAATTTAGTCTTTTATGTGGCTCACAGTTTCATTAATGCCACATACTTTTAGCCGATTTGAGTTGTTATGCATTAACTCAAAAAGGCATGGCACACAAACACTGCTAAAATAAAAAAAAATAACAGAAGACAGGGGAAACTTTAACTTCTCAAATACAGGATTAATCCCTCATATACCAATAATGCTTTTATATAACAGCTTTTTTAGCACCCTTAGCTTCAGGTCAAAGTCACTATGAAGGAAACTGCTCAAACAAGGCTGCAGAAACAAGAAAGGTTTAAATAATCTGCAAAGAATTCCCTACTTCTCTTGTGTACTGGGGAACTCTGCTCCTAGCACTTGCTGGACCTCCTGTCGTGTGATGACAAGAGGAACTCGGATAAAAGGCAGCATGCTGCAGCAGTAGTGGTTACATAGCAGTGTAAATCAATGCTACCTACACAGCCCATGGTTCTCCTCTGTGGGGAACAGCAACCAAGAAAACAGCAGCCACTTCAGCATCTCTCATGCACCCACTATTTTTCTGAATACCAACCACCTCCTTCTCAGCTCTCTGGTAAGGGATTTCTTTAGCCACAGAGACAAAAAACTCACCCTTTCTGCGAGCATCCCACAGTAACAGCTCACAGAGACCCACAAGCCTAACATCTTAAGCAAACAATCCTCTTTTGTTGAACACAAAGACCTGCTGCAGAAGGCCAAGAAGTGGCTGTGGGGGCCCCTGATCACAGCAGCTTCACAAAGCTACCAACGGTATCCTGAGCCAGTTGGTACTTACCATCCAGGAGCTATCATGCTGGTGGCCAGTTGGGTCAGCTGAGCAGCAACAAGGACCCTCATTGCCACGAGGCAACCCTAGTGGTCAGTGGTGCTCTAACCTGTTCTGAAGTAGACTTCCATATTCTTGGAGTCCTCCAGCACTATCTTGTCCTGTTGATCATTACCATTTGTTTGGCATTAAAAATGTCATTCCTGTAAAGAAACTGTTCCAAAGACAGGATGGAAAAAGGTCTAAAGTATTTCTTCTTCCCTTCCTTCTCATCAGGTCTGGATCAAAGCTCTCCCAACAAGTTGAGAGATGTTTCCAGCATTCTGCTGGTATCGTCATGATGTTAGGCAAAGTTCCTCCAATGTAAATAGTATAATTTTATCATTAGCCTGCAAAAAAGCACAGAGGACAGACTGAACTAAGAGTAATCGCAAGAATTATTTTTGTTGAGCCTCTGCCCCAAAATTACAGAATTTGGAATTGTATGTGAAGAGTCACTGGCACTGCAGTGCCCAGCATGCGAGCAGATGCCAAGCACTTATACTGAGGCTTTCCAGGTATTTCCGGGCAGTGCAGTTATAAATAAAGAGCTGATTTTGTTACCTTGTGGGATTAGGATGCATATGAACAATTTACAAAGCAGTTCTCACTTATCACTTAACATGGTTACATAAAACCCATATC
Organism: Todiramphus chloris collaris; assembly: GCA_025345505.1. Lineage (NCBI taxonomy): Eukaryota > Metazoa > Chordata > Aves > Coraciiformes > Alcedinidae > Todiramphus > Todiramphus chloris. Next base: position 14,729,217 of record JANVCC010000034.1, read on the forward strand.
AGATTAAAGGCATGTCTACATGACTATGCTTTAAAGCTTGTACCATATATCTATGTCTGTGGGGTTTTCTTCAAAAAAATCATTCGGGGAAGTTAAGATAAATCAACTAAATCCATGACAATAATGCATGTAAGTTAAAATGCATTAAATTCCTGCTTGAATATTCTCACTGAGAGGTAAAGTGGTCTGACTTTACTGTAAAAGAGGATTAAGCTACCATGAGCTAAGGCCATTCTCCTTTTAAATTAGATCATCCACAGAGGAGCTTAAAGCGCTGTAGGTTTGGTGCACATACTTCACACATTTCCTTCATTTGTCTGAATTTTCCTACAATTGGAAAAGGCCTCAGTTATACAAACATCTCACCTACCATATTTCTGGCTGATATTAAACCACCTTACCAGTTTACTTGGTTTACAAATGTCCTGTAAAAAAAAAAAACCCAGCTAAAGCTGTTTTGTAAATAGCAGAAGCAGAGCCATCCCTTTGTACTGTAGAGGAAAATGACAGCAGTGGGCACAGAGCCTGGGACACCCAACAGGAGCACCGGCTTCAGTACTTGTACTAAGCTGTTGCTAATCTTGAAAAGCAAACAAACAAAGAAACAAAACTCAAATTCAGTGTTACATCCCATCTGAAAACATTTCCTTTAATATGAACAGGCAGACAAACACTGCAGTCTCATGGGGCAAGGTTGTGATTGAAAACATCTGGTAACTCTGTCCTCTAGAAGCCTGAGCTGGGCTAACCCCTTATCACAGAACAGAGGATATGTGTTTAGGGGTTAACTGAGACGCACTCTGAAATTTACCCATCCCAGATTCACAGATGAAATGCTAACTAATGAATAAGAGCAAACACTTTTCTCAGTCTAATACTAACTCAGGTGTTAGTTTATTGAAACGATGAATTTATACTTAAAAAGAAACGTATACAATTCACATTCCCAGGCATTGGCAAGGAATTGAGATGTGCCAAATAGGAATGCAAAGAACATAAAGCAAAAACATATTAAACAAATATTCTTCTTGATCCCTAAAAAGCAGTTTCATTTTCAATGTGTCAGAGAACTGAGAGCACTAACTAAAAAAAAAACAAAAAACCAAGCAAATAATTTTTACAATATTGTCTTTATCCAGTTTTCTCCACAGCAGATAAAGTCGTGTATCTGTAGTTCAGATTTGGTGCTAATCTACCTATTGCTATTCCCTACAGATCTGAGCTAGTAACAGTGGGAAAGTTTAAGAGACATTTAAAGTAGACAGGTGTTGAGCTTCTGCACTTCTTTTTTTATTATTTCTTTGCTATTCCTTGACCTTCCCAAATAGAATGAGAAAGGATCTGCCTACCCAGACAGGGCAGTAGCTGCCAGGCCCACTGCTGGCCTCACACCTGCAATCCAGATGTCAGCTACGGCACCAGCTCTGAGTGCTCAGTGCAGAGGCAGCAGCTCTGCTGCCAGTGGTCCCACAGGAGAGCGCTAGAAACTGCTGTTGCTTTGACACCAAGTGGGTTACAATTGCCTCCTTCATGCATCTTCAAATAACCAGTGTCAAGGCTAGGTTCACTAGGACTTTTACACCACTTCACCAATGAAAACATGAGATAGTTCCCTTGATTTCCGTGAAGGTACGGTGATCTACATCAGGCTAAATAAGAGCCAGATCTAAGAGATTCTGGCATGAATTACATTGCAGTTACATTACAATTAAACTGAAAGCAAAAGACTACTTGTTGTTCATGAACTAGAGAATATGCTACCCTTGCGTGTGCTAGTAGAATGTTTTGAAATTTCTTGATCATCCCCTACAAGAAAACAGGAAATTCAAATCAATTTTTGCACAGGTCTCTCCATCAACACACAAGCCACCCCAGAAAGAGCACCCCTATAACTCCTACAAATACAAAACTCTTCATACTAGATTATAACACATATTTTTACTCACTTTTTATACCCAGCATGCTGGAATTGCAGTTTTCACTGTGTTAAATCATTACTTTATTATTTATAACTTAAAGATCAATTTAATCCCCAGCTAAAATATTCCCTGTGTGAGGAATTTGGAGAGCAAACTCTGTCAGCCTTAAACTTACAGCTCCATCACCCTGTGCCTCTATCTTGAGCCTCCTTTCCTGCCTACAGAAGCCCTCTGTGTCCCACCACCCTGCAACCAGTTATCCCAAGGGATAGTAAAGAGCTCTGCCTGTGAGGGGTTGGCTGCTTCTCCAGGCTGTGCCCACTGCTGTGGACACTGCAAGCCACAGGATTTCCCACCCCCTTCATCCACCTCTCTCACTACTTCATGGGATATGCTGTCAATGCAGCCAAGCTCAGATGTTCACCCTATACAGCCAAATGTACATGTGCCAGGTACTTCTGTCTGGCACAGCTTGAATCTTTTGCATCACAGAGGAAAACTACTTGAGGGCATGTATGGCTGCAAGGGACCAGTCATTCAATGCGTATTTTTTCTACATAACTTTCTTCTGAATATGCACTGCTCTATGATTATCTGAATGCCATTCAATCTACCTTTAACTTGAGTTGCCTAAGTATATTTGCATGTATATTATAAGCATTACACTAAATGAGATGGGACTGCCTGTGTAATCATGCCATGACTTCCCCTTAGGGAAACCTGGTAAAATTATGTTCCATTACATTTGTAAAATAAGACCCATTAAAAGCAGGAGTAAAACTTTTATGTTCATGTGAAACAAAGCAGAAAAGATTCTTTAACTTATATGAATTTTGATATGAAAAAAGTGTTTTCCGACAAACTTGGATTCTGAATTTTACTTCAGTACTATGTGCATTTTGGCTTTGATTGTTTTACTGTTAAGCCTCTTTCTAAAATTCTCTTTTTTGTTAATTTAACATTATGAAACAACACAAACCAAAAACAGTTCATCTGCCTTTGAGAGGTTAGTGGCTTTGGAAAAATCTATCTTGGGGAATTTTTCTTATTTATTACTGCCCATACCATTAAAGAGAAAAACTGCTTCTACTGTACTATACCATGTCCTTTACTCTTGCTGCTGGTCAATTCATTGTTGTAATTCCTTGATGCTCTGGCAAACTTCCAAGTATGTCATGGGAGAATTTTAAAAATGAAGCATTCATTTATAAGTCACACAGTGGTGATATATATACAGAGCTTCAATTTAAACCATTATTGCATACCATCCTTTTCTTTTTATAATAATCCATTAAATGCTTTCAAGTATGGAGAAGGAATAGAAACTTGGAGATCTGAATGGAGCCCAGATGACCTATAAAATACATCCTGCCTCACTGCCTGACTAGTTCCAGCTCTCATCTCTAATGGTTGCTATTGTTATTCTACCATCCAGACAACCACATGCATCAATTATACATTCTTCTGGGTCACAAATCCATTTTCTTAGGCAACATTTTGTCTTAATGCATGATGATTTTTCTTCAACCTTTGAACAAAGTTGAAGGTCTCAATATTAAAAAAAAATATTACTTTTTCTTAAATTGTGTTGATAATTGGAAAACAGCTTCATGAAAAGCTGAAGATACAGATTTTTGAACTGGTTAGAACTGTGTGTTTAGATCATGTATTGTCTCTTTATTATACTATATGTATTAGGCAGTACTTTGCATTGCAGGACGACATTTTTTCTTTTATTATGTTGGTGCCTGGCAGCACAGCTATAATTAAATGCCCTTTGCCTTCTCTATTTTATGACACTTCAGTCATTTTAATTGGACTTTCCTTAGCGTATAAGTGGCTGGTTCAAGAAATAAAATTTATTTTCTGTGAAACCAGCTCAAAACCACAGTATAGGCTATCAGTGACTTTTTAGAGTCTTTGACTTATGTTTGCCTTTTTTTTTTTAAGTGATCAAGATGACAAAAGCTTCAGATAATTCTATATGAAATAAGTCTAAGTGCTCCAAACTATATTTTTTCCAGATACTTTACTTATAAACAAAGCACTCATCATTACATTTCCAAAGGGGTAAAGTCATTTCACTTTCCTGATTGACAAAATAAGTCAAATAGTTTGGGGAAGGTAACACATCACTGCCAAGGGATTCTCACACATCACGTACATCCTTAAAATATTTCTGTGGCTGAAAAGTTAAAGTGCAGGTTTTAAAACTCAAGAAAGTGAGAAAATTCAGGGTAATGATTCTGAAGCCACCTCAACAGGACATGATGCCCAGACCTTAGCTTTGCCCAACTGCAAGAGTTCATGGTGCCTCAGAAGCAGCCAGCAACAGCATCAGGGCCTTGCCAGTACTCCCAGGGTAAGGAGGAACATATCCAACCCAGGACTGCTCACTGAAGCACAGACAATCTGCCTCAAGGAGACTGCTTCTAGCTGCAGGATGCTTACACCAGAGGTACCATCTGAACAGTCCAACACCAGGTTTAAAACCAAGTCAGCGAGACAACTCTCTGGAGCAAAACTGTTCTATTTTCATCATTTTCAAGCTGAAGTCTTAGCAGCTTTCTCAGCACAGAGGAAGTCTGGTCGTCTACAAGCTTAGACTTCTCTCCTACAGGACACCACAACAAAATCATGGTATACTTAAGTGATGCAAACTGATCTAGTGAAAATGGCTGTTTGGGATGGTTAGTGAATCTTGTAGCTGGCTAAGTAACTCTGCAGTCAAGAGCACTGTGAAAACATCCATTCACTGGTGGACACACACACCCACCAAACTCAAAAAAAAAAATCCACAGATGACAACAGAGAGCCAAAACTCATAGAATCATTATGGTTGGAAAGGACCTCCAGGGTCATCAAGTCCAACCTTGTCCTAGCATTTCTCTAACCACTACACCATATCCTCAAGCTCCACATCCAATCGTTTTTTAAACACCTCCAGGGATGGTGACTCCACCACCTCCCTGGGCAGCCTGTTCCAGTGCCTAACCACTCTCTCAGTGAAGAATTTTCCTCCTAATATCTAATCTAAACCTCCCCTGACGCAACTTGAGCTCATTCCCCCTTGTCCTGGTCTCCATCCCTATCTTCCAGTTCAGGGGATTGAATGCCATGAGGATAACCAGACTGACTATTAAATACTGAGCCAACGAAGGCATTAAGTACCTCAGCCTTTTCCTCATCCTTGATAACAATGTTCCCCCTTGCATCCAGTAAGGGATGGAGATTCTCCCTAGTTCTTTTTTTGTTATTAATACATTTGTAAAAAACTCTTTTTGTTGTCTCTTGCAGCGGTGGCCAGGCTGAGTTCTAGTTGAGCTTTGTGTGTGTATATGCACACACATGAATGTTCACATTTGTACAAATGCACATTCACATACACATATACACACTTGTGTTTGTGGGCACAAACCTGAACAGAGACCCGGTGGCTTTTCTCCTACAGTTTCCTCCATTCATAGGCAGCTTTCTTGAAATGTTGCAGTCGGAGGCTTGTGCACACTCGTCAGGGCAGGCTCTGATCTCTCTCAGTCTGGTCCAGGTGCATCCTTCTCCTGTGCCCAGTCCCTGCTTCCATCCTCATCAGGCAGATACAGGAAGCACGTCTTCCCTTTGGAAATCGATGAACAAAGGTATGACATTATCAGGCAAATGCTTTAAAAAATATTTTCAAGTTCTTTTTGCTCTGGGGAGAATAATAAAAAAAAAAATAATAATTCTGAAGTTAGCTTAGAAAACCTTGTCTTTTTTAAGCCTACCTAGGAACAGGATGCATTGTATTGAATTGCTTCTCTTCTTGTCCTAGTTCTACCTCCCCCTGACACTATCAGCCAAAGTAGTCACACATGTCTAAGGACATCAACGTACAGAGTTTGCAAAGGGTTTTGCACCATGTTCAAATATAGTTTTCAGGACAAGCCAATATTCAGCATTCAGCATCTGCATTTTCCATGCTGCAGACTTCAAGTGAGGGTCTTCAGGTGTTGAGGGAGACAAGAGAGGTTGGTAGCAGAGCTAACTTCACGCACTTCATCATTTTGTCATGAGTACCACATTAATTCCCAGTTTCCCTCTCCTTCAAGCCAGTCTGTGCCTTCACTCACCACTTATCAACCACATTTTAAAGAAAACTCTGGTTCTATCCCTCTGAGGACAGCGGTAGCCTTACAGAAGAGATGAGGTTGGAAGAGCAACCATAGCTCTGCACTTCTGCATTTCACTTGGTCAGCAGTTTCATGCCTTTAAAGCAGCCAGTGGGAACCATTTAGCTGAATCCTATACAGATATATGAAAAGTGAAGGATAAATATTAGTTTAACATTGAAGTTTCTGTTTGGCTGGTCGGTTTGTTTGTTTGTGGAGGCAAGGGGGTGTGTTAGGTTTATTATAACTTAGCCTATATAAATGCAAATAGTGTTTCTGTAGATATAATTTCATAAAGAAAAACTACCCACAATCTTTAGCAGTGAAATTCAAGTGGCAACTGTGACAAGCAAAGAAAAATGAATGCAGTTAACTTCAGCCATCCCTGCTCATCTGAAAGCTTGTGTCAGTTCCTAAATAAGCTTTTCATTTTCCTATTCAGTCTGCTGATCTTTGTTGATTTACAGCATGAATGAGCATGACACATTGCAACTTGTAGAGTATATTTTTCCTAAATAATAAAACATTTATTGCAGACCCATCAAGCCCGCTAGTATCTTTGAATTATTATTGCAATGAAGTGCCATGTTAACAACTCATTTACATTGTTGCAGAATACCATGTGTTAACACTATATGTAATTTAATTCCCATTCAGGATGAAGGGCTTCCCAAAATATATCTAAAGCTGATAAGTTACAACCTGATGTTATTTTTCTAATCAGTCATTTCTTTAAGGTGAGACTGCCTTCATCAAGTTCATCCCACCCCTCCACTTTCACAGCATGCCAATGTCAGCTAAGCAAAACATTTCTACATGGTGGTCTCCTCCTCAGCAAGCCCCAGCCTCAGGTACTTCCTCTGGTGAAACAAGGAGAAAGTATATTTAGTGGAGACCTGCAAAGATCTTGTTGTTTTGGAAAGGAAAGAATTTGTTGAGCAGAGAGTGAGGTCAGTATTTTGATGGCTATTTGAGGGGTCTGACCTATAGCTTCAGCACTGGCCTGAGGTGGGTAACAGCTGAGGAAGCACAAGCTGCCTACAGAAGCACCAGTGGTGAGGCTCAGGGTTTTGACAGCTGCAGTGCTTGGAAGAAGCCCCCAGGGGAAGGGCAGTGCCTAATACTGCCACTCACCACTGATGCACGAACACAGAGAGACAGGGAATATCAAAGGAAGAGGCTTCTGCTGGAGCCCTCACATGTTTTCAGTGATAGATCATTATTAATATTATTATTATTAAATGAGGAAAAATATATCTACCCCCTGCAAGGAAACATAATTCCCCAAGTACCAATCAGAAATTATCCTGTCCTTACTAAACTGGTTGGATGTTACTGCAAAGCCTGTATTAGACAGCTATAAATAAAAATAGATCAGCAAAACTTTCCTTCTCATAAAGTGAGATTAGCTACATGGATTGTAAAATTATTTATAATGCTTGGGGAGTGATCCAGAATACCAGTGGTTTAATGGTGAGAATAACTCTGACTTCCTATATAGAGGAGTGTGCCTGGAGCCGCATGACTTGATTTTTAATTGGGTAAAATAAACCTGTATAGAAGCAAAAGGCATTATTTATAAATGCACTGTAAGAAAAAACCCAATTGATCCTCCTGTTTTCTCTCACACAAAATACAGGTTCAGGTTTACAATCCAAAAGCATGGCACTAACATACAGAGAAAGGTTTCTTCTCAGTCATACTCTTCCATTATAGGTCTGACAACCGACAAAGGTTTGGTGTCAACTTTAACATTGCAAATCCTCAACTGCTTTGAAAACTTTAGAGTGAATGTTATTAAGCACTCACCACCAGATTTATGTCCACCCCAAATATGATGTGTATGGACCTCTCGGGACATGCTTACATACACGGGACACCCACTGCTGCATTATGATACACTGGTTCTGGTAGACCTGCACAAGCCAGTGCACAAATTAATGCTCCTGGAGGTTTGTGGGCTTGCGATTTACTTACATAAGACCAAGAAAATAATGTTTTAACAGTATTGTTTCTAGCTCTTAATATTTAGTTCTGCTATTTATGAGAAATGCATCCTTTTCTGAACACCATTTAATTTAAATTGAGTGCAATGAGTCTAAATTCTTCCTGCATAAACTTCCATTTCTATCTAATAAGTTGCAAAAATCAACATATTGCTAACTTCTGAAGTTCTCTTAGGTACTGTCAGTTCTCCACATTTCAACCAAGTCTTGTCTAACAAATGCTTTGTACCACATCATCAGGCACTCAGTCCTTTGCTGAAATTATTAATAATTTGATATCGTCAGTCTTTTTTAAAGACATTTCAGGGTAGGTGAACTTCTTAGAAAGATAAAGTGTTACTGTCATTTCCTGGGTCCCTGACACTACTTGTAGTAGGGTATTTTAATACTTATCTATCAGTTTCACTTGCAAAAACATTGAGTTTTGTTGGGGTTTTTTTCCCCTGAGGAGAAAGCATTGGTTTCCTCTGTAGTGTTCCAGGATGAATACTGGATTTATTCACTTGAAAAATTTCCTACTTCATCTCCATTTCAATCTGCTTCTGGGGGCTGACTTTAAACCAGCAACATGCACATTTTCACCTTGAACTAAACAAGCCGTAGCCTCTCTCCTACCATCAGTTGCCTCATCCAGTTGAGTGACAGGGGCCAGATATTGCAGGCATACACAGTACTTTCAACATGCACTTACCTCTTCTCCTAACAAGCATCAGACAGAACAAAGAGGCCATAAGAAAGCAGTAACCATGTGGTAAGAACTGCTAAATCCATCCCATTACTTAGAGAAATACTCCTGCATGCAAAATCATATCACTGTTATTCAGCTAAAGTTGTATGACTGAAAAATACAACCATAAAACCTCTATCCTACCAACAAATGGCATTTAATATGTTAATCTAACATGATTTCAATGTCCCTTCCACATGACTACGCTTATTCTGCTTTATTTCAAATAAATTACCCAGCTAGAAAAATTATTTGAACAGTAAGGCACAAATAAGTGAGCATTATTGTTTGCTGGTTGACTAGATAAGGAGTTAAACATCTAGAGGTGAAGTGGAGGACAATTAATGTACTAGCCTACTCAATTATCATACAATGCCCACTTCTCAGGGAATTAGCGCTATTATGATCTACTCCTATGAATAAATGAGAATTTCAACTCTCAGAGGGTAATGCAATAGTTTTGGAAATAATCTTTTTATGAGACTGTGGCTTTATCAGTTATGTTTTAGAGTCAGTATAAACACTCGTGTATCATAGGATAAGAACTTCAGATAGGCTTGCAATTTTAATTTTTGTCCTACTATTGGTGTCATTTCCTTTTCCTATGCTTTCATTCTAGAAACAAAAGGAAAAATTACTTTGCTTTTTCAGATCATCTGATTTCATAAAACATTACTAGAAAAGCAGTATCCAAATAAAGATACAAATGATTTGAGCAATACAAATTCTCCATACTTTGTTCTCCGGTGCAACTGAGCACCCACAGAAAGTACTCCTGATGACACGCAATGGTGCTAAAACACTGGAGGGAGGATAACTCAATCACAGCTTCAAAGACAAAGACAGACAAAAGGATATTTCTTTTAAAATTTCAGGTGATCTACTAAGGCATTTGTATTCAATTTTATATAAAACTGTTCTTTCTTGGACATTTTAACCCAATTCTTTTAATCTTTATCAACAGAATTCCTAATTTTCTCTACAGCTGCCAGTTTTCAGAGTTTCATAGTCATCTTTCCAGCAGACAGAACAAACCTAAATATGGAAGTTTTAAAACAACCTGAACACAAAAGAAAGCTTTAGGAGACCCAAATAGTGGACCATATGTGATATCAAATGGGCAAGCCATTAGCATCAGCTGTGAACATATTGTACCAACTGGGAATGAAAATAAAACATTCAACTACCAACTGTTATAATCTGTAAATAGTCAAACCAATTCCAGTGGGTTCCAAAAATATATGAATAGGGTGACTCATTGGGTCCCCATTGTCCTGTTCATAAGTAATGCAGCATGTTTGCTCTTATGAAACAAAAACCAACCACACAAAAAAAGAAATCAAATTGTGGTTAGTGAGACCTGATATCAGAAACAGTACTTGTATGTTAAAAGGCTCTTGGCCTTTTTGAAACTACGTCTAAAGATTGTATGTTAAGGATAGCGAAATAGAGAAATTTTTTGAAACAAGTTTTCTCTGTACAACATGCAGCACAAAAAAAATAACAAAAAAAAAAATCCCTATTGCAAATTATGGTGAGAAACTGAAATACTAGAAAATGTATAGAGGGCACAAAACTGCTGTGAATTCATTGTACAGCTGGCAAGTGCACTCCTACCTACTAGTTGCTTCACATTTAATAATGCATGTTCTGAACAGATGGATAGAATGTCAATAAGGCTTTCTGTATCATCAGTGGTAATGAAATACTGGACTTTGAATGCTTAATAGCACAGAAAACAAAAAGCCTGGAGGAAATTTGTCAATGTCATGCATGCAATACTTTAGCAGTGCTTTAACACTGTTAGTGTGAGGCCATATGTTTCTTCTAACAGGATCTACTGGATCTGGGTGCCAAAAAAAGTTTGACGCTTTTTTTTCTTTTTTTTTTTTTTTTTTTAACTCTTGCAACATGTTAAGAGCAAATACCCCGTGAATCAGTCAAACAGAGTAGTCAGCAGAAGTGCAATATCATTACTCTTTTTATTCCATTTCTCAATGAAAAGCAGCTAAGGGAAACTTGCTAGTAAATACTGTTCTTTATATGTGTTTTAGAAATACAGTTGAAAGTATTCCCTTTAAGATTAAATATAGAATTAAAGGTCCTGAATTGTCTGTATTAGGAAGTAAATTTCACTGTCAAGAGCTGTGGAAGTTGTGCAGCTAGAAAACACTGCAAACATAAGTAAAGCAGAAATTATACGTAGCAGTGTCTAGAAATTAGACACACAAAGAGGAATAAAACAAAAATTCTCTTAGGCAAATGTAATCTAAAAAACCTAAGGAAAATGCTTTGGAATACTCAATAGGAACAGGATAGCAGAAAGCTGCCATTTTGAGAAACACTGACCTGGCAATAAGCCACCAGACATAGGCTTTCTGTGTGAAACGGATGGAAAAACTGCAGCCTTGTAGCTAGTAGCACCTACAAAGGCTATTAGGACACCTGGAGTGGCTTTTCCATCCTGTACATTTCTTGAGGAAACTCAGCTCAAAACTTCAGGAGGCAGCAGCCAGCTGTGGCAGGTAAGCCTCTGTAAAACATGGAGATCTCAACCCAGCAATACAGCTGGAATCCCAACAGAAATCAGTGTTTCACTATTGATTCTAGGAGAACAATCAGACAAGCACTGGGCATCTAACACACTGAAAAGTCCTCAGGAAAGGTTCAAGTTTTTGGAGAAGAAACACTACTTTCTGCCTTGTTACTCACCCACAGACGCCCAAACTCCCTACCATGGCCTCCTTCTCTACACTGTCTCTCCAAAACCTTCCTAGGCTGCTCCACTGCAACCCAACAGGTGCACATCATACTTCCCAGACAGGACACCCAAAAGTTCCCTGGATGATTTCAAAGCCACCACCCAGGGCCATTGTGAGATGATGGTATCTTTGGGACCTCCACCACCACCAGACTCAGCTGTGAAAATTTATTCAAAAGAAATTAGAGAAAGTTGGCAGACAGTATTTCCTTAGAAAGCAAAGGCAGACATGACCACGTGTCTGCCTTTTCTTTCCCTCTTCTGCAAGACAAAACTACCACCCTTCCCAAATAACAATCTAAGTTACATTAAAAAGAAAACAAAATTTTCCAGATTCCTGTAGTAGCTGGTCTGTATAGCACCAGTATCCATCAGCACACAGCAAGAGACTGCACTGCTTCCCTTCTGTGGCAAGGGCAGAATGCACAGGGAAGCAGAGCCTGTCTCCCAACTGGCTTGCCTGTGCTCAGAGCCAGCATGGGCTGGCCCCTCTTCTACAACCCTGAACCATGCAAACACAGGACTGATCCACAGCAGTAAGTCCATCTGATAACTAGAGCTCTCTATATTGGCCTGCATGGACATATTTTAGTTTGTCCTAAGGAGCTGCCCGTTTCCCTGGAAATACCCTGAACTCTGCCCACAGCAGTTGCACTTAACAAGAATGAAGTTAATTTTGTGTGAAGTGCACACACTCTACAAAGACTAAGAAGGATGCAGGCTATCTGAGGAGTAGAGCACCAGTAGGTGAGAGGTAAAGAACAAAGTAGCAGCCAGGGTCCTCATTCACAAAGGCCAGAAGGACTGTGCATCGAGAAGCAGAAAGAAAAGGGACTTTCAAAATGCTAATGAAAATATTCTGCTTATCAGATTTCTTTTAGTTAGAATCTCCTATGCTTGCTGGACACTGAGAAAAAGGACTCAAAGAAAATGCTGTGGTGAGCAGCTGACTACAGTATGGTTTCATAGTAAATGTAGTCCTCAGCCTACAAGGTCTTAGGTGTATTTATTGAAACCAGAAAGCTGTTGATCAACTGATGAAAGTTTCAAGAACAACTTCTTAAGGGAAAACTGTAATAATCTATAAGCATTTGAAGTGCGTAAAGCCAGCAAGGGAGAAGGATATAACTAGAAATAATGGAAAGAAAAAGCTTAAGCTCAACAGACTATCGGGAAAATCTTCCTGACAGCGAGATATATTAGCCTGCAAAATAGTCTTCCAAGGAGAGATATGGAAGCTTTCACTTGGGATTTTAAAAACTAAAGTTGACCTAACACTAAAAAAATGTTCTCTATGAAATAATCCTACATTGGCAGAAAAATGGACTGAATGATCTATTATGTCTTCTCTCTTTCTAAGTTTATTCAGCTTTTGATGCTTTGGGAACACATCCTGAACAACCAAAGGTTATCAGAAAGGAGCTTCTTCAATTAATATGATGAACAACAAGATTACAAAGGTGATCACTGTGAAAGCCTATTAGTATGTCTTTAATGCTGAAAAGTAGATGCTTTTTAGACAATGGAGATTTTTCTAGAAACCTGACAAATATGACTTCAATCTACCAGTTTTCAAATACATGCTTAATTTTAAGTATGTCTTCATTTCCCATTGATTTGAAGACAACCCAAACCTATGGTCCAAAATAAACTTATAAGGGCTTACAAAGAGTCTTTGAAAATTTCCACACTCTCAACACAAACCTCACAAATGTCACGTATAATCAATTTTAAATAAATAATAATGTTTCTTACACATGTATTCGCACCTTTCAAGTCTCCACTGACAAGGACAGACTACATTAGTTTAGAGATACTATCTTGATCACTGATCAAAACCACACATCTTCCTGCACTAATTCCTATTCAGTTTAACCCACCTGACTCTGAACAGTGTTAATGAATATTGGTCTCTCACACTGAATTGTACACAACACCAACAACAAAGGTACTGAACTTACTTTGGGAAGTATTTCCCTATTTCCTCTAGTCAAATTACTGAGGGTACATCAGGGCTGTTTTAGAAGGAACTCTCCATTTATGTGCTTTAAATAATGACCTACATGTATATTTCTAATATACATTATATATTTCTAAGAAATTCAGCCTGTACACCCATGGCCCATAAAACATATAACTTAAAAATGAAAATATCAAATATCTTGACGTCCAAAAAATGTTTTTTCCAAGTATTATGCAACTCTAGAGCCCCTCCCTCTCTTCAGTCATATTTTAAATCCTCCAGCCCCTGGCACCAGGATTTTATCCCAAAATAACTCTCCAGTTTGGTAAACACACAAAAGTTCAGCACACTGAGGTGCTGCTGCTCTGACCTATGAGTCACAGGGGTTTCCTGTAAGCAGTGAGACTGGGGAGGGGCATGAAGAGGAGAAGCATTTGCTCATGGACCTCTCTCCCACTTATCCTGCTGCCCCTTGGGCAGCCAGGTGCCTCACAGCCCCACAAAGTCCTCTGGTCCCCTTTCCTCCCACGCCTGGTCCCTTCCTACCTTCCTCTCCTTCCTACCTTTTCTCACCATCCCCTTTTTCTTCCCCCGCTCTTATTATAAGACTTTTTTTTTTTTTGGGGGTGGTGGTGTATTATTATTATTTTTGTCTGATTTACAGCTGGCACATCATCCCCTGCTGCACTAAATCAACACTTGTGAAAGCAGCAGCCTTCAAGTGACTGACTGGAGCCACTGCTCACAGAAGTGTCAATTTGGTACAGCAGGGGATGGGGTCGCAGCTGCAGAAAGAGGAGAGAGGCCCAATTTTACACTTTAAAATGGTAGAAATGTCATAGGGGAGGGAAATCTATACAAAATATAAAAAGGGTGTAGAACAAAGGAGAGAAAGAAGAGGAAGGGTGGGAAAAGGGTTTGGAAAGAAGGGAGAAAGGAAAATGACACTCCACAGTGGATAAAAAAATCACTAGTGAATAAGATATGGGATTTTTGTAAGAGGGCACTTTCAAGGTAAAAAACAAGTGACGTGCATATCATGAAAGATAAAACTGATAGTAGTATCCTTATGCTTTGAAGGGGGAAGTCTGGCTCATTAAATTATTGTCTTAACTATGTCTGGGATAGGTGGTGCTGTGCTTCTAAACACAAATGCTAGGCATAAAAAAGGAAATTATTTCACAGGGGGCTTGACTGCAAGATGAGATTTCAATAGAAGACTGAGAATCCTGTGTTCAGAAATTCATATCAGCAAAAGTGAACAGAAATTCCATGTTCTGGAGTAAGCTTGGATACCCTTAAATCTAGCACTGTTTAGACGCCTCCATTTGAGTTCTTATTATTTTGAAAGTTAAAAGGTAAATAAACCAAAAGAAAATATAGTCCCAAAAGAAGAATTCACAAAAAAAAGAAACAAACCCTTTGTTTTTCACATTACATAAATATGCAAATTCATCTCATGCATATTTCAAATACTATTAGTAGTAATGTTTTGCTTTAAAAGATGATGCCCTTTGTTTCTTCTAAACTTTTCCTGAAACCTGCTGCTTTACTTACTCTTTATTAATTTTCTGAAGTGTCCTTGCAGAAAGGGAAATGAATGGACTATACAGCTCTAACAGTTATTCATACAGTCAATGCACTGCTAAAAAAAGTAATCATCAAATAAGTACACCATTTATTTATCTATTTCCACAGAAAGTGAAACCACCTCCCCTGCATTGCCATTACACTTGGGCAGTCTATGGCATCGCAGGCAGAGCAGAGACAGGTTTCCTGAAAAAGCCACGGTCTCCTGCAGAATTGCCTCCCTGACATTTCCCCACAGCCCCCTCAGCTGCATGTGTGCCACATGGAGAATATTTTCCACCCATGAATTTTAGTGAAAACATAGAAAGCTGCTCCTAGGTCAGCTCTGAAAACAGAGAAGGCCTGGGAGAGAAGAGTGCACACCTTTTCCTCAGCAGTTTATCAAAAACCACAAACAGCTCATCTTAGCTGAAACCCTGTGCTAAGGAACCCATCTTGTTCACTTTTAAGCCAAGTGCAAAGCTCTTACCATGTAATATGGTATATTTAAGTAACATTTCGGAATATGTCTCCAAATTTGCCTCTCTAGGTCACCTTATAACTGTCTAAGCAATCTAATTTTCTACCTCCCCTGCTTTTCCTTGCCAATGTCATCAGTCCAGATATTAGAGGAAAAGAATAAAAAAATTCAATAAACAAGTAGACAGAATTAAATCAGAAGCCAAATAAAGAGCCCCTGAAAGGAAAACACTGAGATGATATATTCTATAACAAGACAACTCATCTGTGCATCACCGTTGAAGGGACAAGGGAAGCCAGACTTGTGTGCATTACTGAAAAGTTTCAACAATTTCTCTTTAAAACATTTACTGAGCGTTCATCATTTCATCTGGCCCAGTATCTAACCCACTTTGACAACCACAGAACTTGGTTTAGAAGTCTCACAGTTGCTGCTTGAGATGCAGAATGTACGTACCCACAGGGCTATGATCCCTCCTTGCATTTCAGTTTTCAGTAAGGTGGGTCTCAACTGTCCTGCTGCCCATTACCTGCTCTGTAGGGGCAGATACCTAACTACTGTGTGCCTTTCTCCACCTTCTGGGCTCCTGGTCCCTCAAGTGGCAGAAAATAATGGATTTGTGCCTGGCCACCTTCTGCAAGCTCTCTTCCCACAAGTAGCTCCTGCTGGACTGGTCTGGCTGCATCCAACAGGCTGTATTTGCATCCTGCAAGGTACACTTGGCTGAAAGACCTGGGGCTGTTTAGCCTGAAGAAGAGAAGACAGAGAGGATCTTTATCAGTGCTTATGAATATCTAAAGGGTGGGTGTCACGAGGATGGATCCAGTCTCTTTTCACTGGTGCGCAATGACAGGACAAGGGGCAGTGCTTGAATATGTCTACATCTGGTCTAGGAATATAGCATTAGTCATTTTTCAAAGACATTTTGGAAGGAGCATATTTGCAGGAGAGATTTTAAAGATGGTTTCAAAATTCAAATGTTAAGCACAAGAAATCATTACTCCCCTTATGTACACTTCATTTTGCAAGGGCAATTGTGCTGTCCTTCATCTCCCATCCCTATTCTGTTGCTCATCCAGCATTCATCACTCTTTATTGATACTCCCATTTGACTCCATGTTTCATGTTCACAATAAGTCCTGAAAGGATGCAAATACCCTTTTCTTCCTAATTTGTTAAATTAAAATAGAAGTATAAAAAAAGACCACACCCCTCCCAAATCTCCAACTGTATCAATATTGAAGTCAATATTCAACATCATCTACTAGCTTAGGAACATGGCCTTGTTTCCCTCTAGTGTTTAGACTAGCTATACAAATAACAGGCTAATTATTAAATAGAGAACACTTTTATCCAGTTGATAGAGCCATTTGGTGCTAAAGAAGCAATATTTAGGTTCTAGCAAGATTAACATTATCTGATCTCACTGTATTATATCAACATCTTGATTTACTAGTCTAATTGTATAGCATTCTTCAGGCTTGTTCTAACTGTATTCCAGAGATGCCACAAATCAAGTACAGTTTTAAAGTTTGTAACTGGCTCAGCCTATATAAACCATACAGTATACAGAAACAAGCAAAAGATGGCCCCTGTGCATGTCAGGCAGTTCATCAATTCAAATACATCTTCTCTAATTCTGGAGTTCTCGCGGCAATTCTAACATAATTGAAAAACTCTCTATGAGCAAATCTAAAAGCACAAGACTGACATTAAGCAAATTAATCATTATCTAATTGATCTGAGCCCTTTTCATTCACCTTCCTCAGTTGGTCAATATTCACTTAGCTCACTGGGTATATCAAATTACACGTATGTCTCAGACCATCTTCAGAAAGTATTTGCACAGTGGGCGCAATGACACT
The DNA here is from genome assembly GCA_025345505.1 of Todiramphus chloris collaris. NCBI lineage: Eukaryota > Metazoa > Chordata > Aves > Coraciiformes > Alcedinidae > Todiramphus > Todiramphus chloris. The sequence goes on from JANVCC010000034.1 coordinate 14,746,656, forward strand.
ACCAAAGACAAAGATTTATTCTCCTCCAGTCAAATTCCTCTGTCTTTTGCAAGATCTACAGTGTTTCAGTGAAAAGTCCTGCAGTAAGAACAGCCACTCCTCAGCACTAAACGTGCTTCCAGGATTTTAAAAAAGGCGGGCGGAAAGACGGACAATCCTTTCCTTTGGTCTTTACATAAATCACCTATCCAATGCAAACATTGGTAGCCTGCAAAGCCCCACTTCATTAAAATAAGCATATTTTTCTACTGTCACTAGATTTTTCTCCAGTCTACACATTTTTCTTCCCTTGAACTAGTGGCAAAATACTACTGTCTGTTTAGCAGCAAGGGTCAGCTCAACTGTTCCTGGTCCCCTAAGGCTGAAGTTTTGCTCTAGAGTTGCTCTTGTACTATGTCACTCTAGATTACCACCTCATAGATAAGAGACTTTTTATAATGCTTGAAAGATGAACCACAGCAAACAAGGACTCAAACACTTCAGTAATCCCTGTTTTGAATGGGTTGCAATAACAACTGCAACAGCGCTCAGCTCTGTCAAAAGATCTTGTGTTAGTAATGGTGTTGTGTTTGGTCCTTTATTTACACTGATGACAAACGCTGGTTTCACTTACCATGACAAATGGCAGATGCTAGTTGTGGTGTTAATGGCATACAGATGCCATACGAGTGGGCACAATATAAAAGAACCCAAACAGAGCAGGAAAATACATTTTGTCTTTTGGTCACATAAGTGTGTTCTGCTAGTGAAATAAATCAAGATAAGAAAATACAGCTAAACTAATACTATGCTGCAGGACAGTAGTTACTACAGTTGCTAATGCTGCCATGGCTGAAATTCTGGCCTGCTTTCTACAAGTCTTTATTCACACAGGTTTACACCTCAGATAGGAAACCATTGGCAAGTATCCAAAATTTCCCTCCCACAAGAAAGCTTTCCTCTATTATAAAAATACTACAAATGCTCCAAAAAGATTTATAAAACTGAATGATTGTATCAATGGTTGAATTCCAGGAATTTTGAAGCAACTGATTTCTTAAAAATTAGAGTTCACAGTCTTTAATAACCATCCTTTACACAATTACCCATGATTATCCATTCCAGAACAGCCCAAGATTACAAAACTATAGTGAAGCATGCACTTGCTGTTACAGGACTACAACAGTACATTTCCTAATCTTTGGATTTAACTTGTGAGGATTCACATGGGTCACAGTGCTATTTGGGCTGGCAGTAAGAGTTTTGAGGACACCTGAGAGCTGGGTTTGGTGGCAGAGACTGCCAGCAAAGGGCCACATGAAGCTACACCCCTCTCAGAGCCCCTTCCTGCCCTGCTGTCCCACCACTCACAATACTTGCTGCTTCCAGACCCATCAATATAGTTGTTCCCCAGATTTCTCTAAAGAGCAGATCAGGATCTGATCCACGAAAAACCAGAGAGCTTTTTACCAGATCCTGCCCCTCACCAGCCCAAATCCACAATAGAGCAGTCAGCTGCAATGTTCTCAGATGCTGCATTGTCCCATAAACACTTCTGGGTTACTTGTAAAAAGCTCTCAAACACAAAGTGGAGAAAAAAAAACCACTGATATCAATTAATTCTTAGCAAAATTACAATTGTGAAAGTGGAGCAAATATTTATTTTCTACCATGTTGTTATGGAAACAGCTGCAAGACGCTGTTTGCTCTGATGTGCTGTGCCAAGGCTCAGGTACCACAAGGCATCTTGTGCTTTGGCAGCATGGTCCCGCAGCAGTGGGCTTCAGCCATGCAGCACTTGGTACACAGCGAGAGCAGCAGCAAACAGGAGGTTTGCAGACACTAGAACAGGTTGTTGGTGAAGCAAAGGGGGAAAGCAGCACCAATTCCCAGAAAGCTACTGCAATTTATGCTAGAGAAATACTGACCTACTTTGTAAGCAGCAAGTTATCTTGTTAATTTGCTCGTGATAGCAGATAGTTCTGTATGAAGAGATGAAAAACAAAATCCATCATCTCCACTGAAGGGAGAAACACCCAAAATGAGACAATTCAGTGCTTGTCATTACAGCTGTATTTTCTTCTCATAGGTAATAAACAGATGACCAGTAGATGCTTAGTTACACGTGTATGCAATGATAATAAATGAAGCCAGTATCCCCTTGCAAGCTGTGCACAGGAAACATTGGTGCCTGCAAAGACCCCCATCCTAATATTACATACAGCTGCCAAAGCTGAACTGAGCCGTCCTCATCCCACACATGGCCATAGGGTCCTCCCTCACTGAAGGGCTAAACTTGACTGACTGAACTTGGTGACTTCTAAAAGGGCCATAATCCAGGTTTTGGTAACCAGTCTACAAATATTTTTTCTCCCTCAAAGTTTATTTTTTCTTATAAAACTTAAACAGACCTGGTAAAGGGCAAACAAGAAAATCCAATAAATTTTGTAACTTTCTCATTTTGTTTGTAACAAATCATTATGTTTTCTGTATGATAAAAAAAAATGTTTTGACTCTGTAATTGTAATTAATTTTGTTTTCAGGTTTATATTATTACTGTATCCATATATAAACACAGAGTGCATACATACTTGAGGATGTTCAGCTATTCAGATGGAGTGGGAGAATTCCTTAAAAAATTAAAATCAATATTTCATTCCAATTATAAAAGAAACCAAATCTTCAAACATTGTAGTACAATGGAGCTACCTTAGAGAATAGATATTTAGTTTTCTGACCAGCAGTAACAGTTCGTAATTGAACAGCTGCAGAAAAGAGAGGAAACAAACATACCAACAAATTAGTTTTCAAGCCTAAATTCACAGCAAATTTTCTACTTTATTGTGCTTTTGATCACACCATGATAAACAGAGTTTCTCACTCACTCCTGTGATCTTCTACAAAACAGATTAGAATGGTCCATAGAAGTTTAGTCTATTACATTGTATAATCCCCCACTCACAGGAGCAAATTAAGCACATAGGCCAAATATTTGAAGAACTGAAGTCTGTTCACAGCTGTTATGAGTGTTAGAATCCATGTAGTAATTCATTTTCAGAAAGGATGGTATCTGTTTAATAAACTTTATACTATGTTTTGATTAAAGTACCATTTTTCCTGTTGTTTTTTTCCAAGTGCCTTGTTAATTATTAATACTGGAAACAAGGTATTAGTCAAAAGGACAAGGCAAAATTTTAATCATACCTGTTTTAAAAGTCAAAATCCCGTTGGTGTACTTTCAGAGAGAATAGAGGGATATATCATAAAATATGAATTTCATTTATATATGTGTATGTGCATCTACGTATATTGGCATAGCCTTCTACTGCTGAAATCATAAATGTTTTAATGCATTGCCTGTGTTCGTTCGTTTCACATTTTCAGGGAAGGAAGGAAAAGAGGTTCTTAACTGCAGTACAAAGAAAGATGTTCTAATACCAAAAGATCCAATTAAAATAATAGGGCCATTTATTTCAGTAGGATTTCACACATACAGGAGAAACACTAACCCTTGGGAGAATGTTCTCAGTTCATTTAACAATGTATGTTTCCACCAATATGAAAACTTTAGCTTTTGCATTATAACATCATTGCTAACAAGAAGCACGTATACATCTCCTAAGTAGATGGAAACGCGAATGTGGGAAGAATTATAATATTTCTTTATCCATAATGCACTCATGTCAGGATATACATGCATCTGTTTTGTACTTACGCTAGGTAGCTTTTTCCTCTCCACACATTTAATATACACACTCAAGAAAGACTCTCCACTCTGAAAGACAATAAAAAGAATCGTAAAGAACTAAGAGAGACCAGTCAGGAAAAAACCTATGAAAGGAAACAAAAAAGAAGAGATTGTACTCCAGGTCCATGACTGCCGTAACACTTTAAAGAGTAGCTGGCATACAGCTTTTTTCCACCAGCCAGAAAAACCTGATCCACTCAGAGTGAAGTGTAGCATGGGCCACCCTTGGGGACCAGGGGCAGTGAGCAGCAGCAGGGAGGTGGGTCCAAGCTGCACAGGTGCCAGTAGGCCCCCTGGTCTCTGTCACCAGCCCAAGGCACACTATCACACCTGAATCTGACATTAGTGAACAATTTTTGACACATGGACACTTTAATATTACAATTAACACATATTATATATTTCCCTGTTTATGCTAGTATTCATTTTCCTCATTTGTAACAAAGTTCAGAATTGACCAGTCAAGCCACTAATGAGGGAAGATTTATTTCTGTAGATCACTTTCCACTGTCAGCACACATATTTGTACCTAACCATGAGGGCAAACGTAACACTAAGATTTGAAAGACCAAATCCCTAAAAGAATTAAGGCAATAATCTCAAATCACAGATACAGTCCTACAGTCAAAATGTCAAAATTATGTCCATCCAATTCAAGATGGAAACATGAATGATGTGATTAGGCATTTCATAAAGCACACATAAGGGACAGACCTCTAGGAAAAAGTTGGTCTCTGAATACTTTTTTTTTTTCTGCAATACCGCATTTGTAAGCCTGGAACTAAAACTTATACATGCCTTGTATATTTGATTGACTCCATAAGTTTTTCATCTAAATTCAAAATATAACTGTGTTTAGATATATTTGAACACTTTATTGCATTTAGTTATGAGATATGAATTTTTCCAAAGCAAACCTGGGGCACACAACATTGCCAGATCATTCCAAACAAGTTAATTCCAAAATGGGCTTGAATCAATAACACAAAAGAGGCAGTAAAGCCAATTTTTACAGTAGTCATGGTTGCATAAAATAATATCAAGACAGTCAGATTGAAAGCTCCCTGCATCACAAATATAATTTGCAACCAACTCTAAGCACAAAGAGGAAAAAGATAGGTGGAAGTTATACATAAAAACAAGTGATAGATATATGGAACAAAATGAACTGGTGGTAAAGAAAGAGTGCAGAGTAATTGCCATCCAATACAGTGTGAACAAAGCAAACAGGTATGCCATGTAATTCAAGGTAAATAGAATGCTTTTCTTTCATTTAGGCTTTAAAACAGCTACCAAAAATCTCCCTTTTCACTCTATCTGTTAGGCGTAGACAGACAGGGGACGAATGTATAAGTATGTCACTGCAATACTTGGTTTTTAATGAAAATGGATTTTAAATGATCCAAAAAGATACATTTCTTTCTGACTTGTTCCATTTCCAGAATATTAGCAGGAAGTAGGTACAGCAAATGCTCTTGTTTTCCATGTCCTTCACTAAATTCCAGGATGACTGAGCATCCAAGCACTATAAAGGAAAAAAAAAAAAAAAAGAAAAAATAAAGGCACCCTTATGCAGAGCAGATGCAGAGACTTTGCATGTCTTTCATTGTTTTTATTGAACTTTCAGAGCTCCATGACACTGCTGCACCTTCTCCCACAGCAGACCCTGGTATGGGTTACCTTGCACTCCATATGCATAACTAAGGAGGAGATGCAGCAATGTGCCTTCCTGTTGTTCTTTGCCTCAAGGACACTTGTTAAAAGTGCACCATTCCTCCCACTCCCCACAGTAAGCACACTGTGTTGAAGTGTTCCATGTGAAACTCTGAGCACGTAAATACTGGAGGATTTAGTCCACAAATGAAGAAAAGTCACAAGAGAGAAAGAGGCTGATGCAGTCTCTATCTTTCTTGCTGTCTGGACACAAAGAGTCCTTTCCAACACCAAAATTCCTATTTCAGTCAGTAATAAACAAAAATCACACTGAAAAATGTGCAACAAAGTACCAGCTAGTATAAGTAACATTTTCTCTGTTCATACAGGCAATAGTATTGGTTTAGGCTTCAGAATAATTAGAGAATAAAGGGACATTTTCCTTACTTTACCTCCATCCATGAAATTTCATCAACAAATATTTCTTGTAAGGTGTGTCCACAGACTGGAGAACTAATATAGTTGTCATAAAACCAAGGTAGCATTTAAAATGGACTGGGACTCCTGCACTCACTTCATGTTCAATACTTCTCACATAAGCTTAGTGCAATGTATGTCACTTGAAGGAAAAAAAAAAAAAAATCTCCATGTTTATTTCCTGCATTAGCATTTTTACTCCTTCTTTCAAATATTAGAAGACACAGAAAGCATCAAACAACACTGGTTAAAAAGATAATGACTGTAAGGTGACACACAATTAATTAACAAATGCTCAAAGGGACGTAGTCTTAAGAAGGGCTCCACAGAAACAGAATTGGATGGTATCTGCAATCCCTTTCCTTGAAGAAAAAAAAAAAAGACAGAGACAGAGAGAAATCCCGTTTGTAAGGCACTCCCAAACTTACGGGGTTTTTTCCACTTTGTCTGCTGTCCTTATTCAGAGTGCCTGCCAATTAATATTTACCAAATGGCTCTCCCTTCTTCATTTAAATCCATTCAAAAACTGCACCTGTTTCATGAGACCTATGTGTGCTTCTGACAGCTGGTATTTGAAAAAATACAAGTCAAAGTACTTAAAATCCTGCATTAAACTGGAATCAAGAAAGATGGTGCTAACATTAGCTCATATGAATACAAGGCATCAGCAAAGCACATGGGGGTACCCCAAGGACATGGGAGATAGATGAATCATGCACAGCCTGGGAAGGATACCACACGTGGACAGGAGCACAGAGGTGTATCAGATATATAAGAAGTTTCCAGACCCTGTGTGGTCCTAAGGCCAGGCCAGTGAACACCCCAGGGCAGCAAATGACATCTCCCCAGCTGTGTTTGGGAAGGGTGCACAAGATGGGCACTAACTGCTGCCTGAGACGCTGGGCCACAGTGCAGGTGCTGCACGAGGCTGCAGCAGCAGGGCAGAGGCAGGTAAGGGGCACTGGCCTGACCTGCAGCCCAGCCAAGAGCAGGTACCAACAGGGTGGGCTGATGGCTCCTCAGCAGCACCACTGACAGCTGGTCAGCCTACCACTTTAATGAAAGGCTTCTTTGAATCTTTCTGGTGTCTTAAAGACTTCCCATCAGGCACATGTAACATCTTTCTAATGTTCAGTTAAAGGTGTCCAGTTATGTAGCATTTATGTATCTGGACTCCAGGAAATTTAGTATCTTTGAAGCTCAGTCCCATGTCATCAAATGTGGTTGAAATGCAGCAAGGCAATCAGTGGTGAATGCCCTGGAGACACCAGCGTAGCCATAGCTACCTCATTTTTCTAGAAAACCAGGAAAAAAACAAAACAAAAAACAAACAAACAAACAATAACCAAATCAGCCCTGCAAGAGTGACACAAAAGATGAAGCTTCAGAAAGCTGCGCTATTAAAAGCCAGAGTTTGTTTTAAAGAGCAAAACACAACAGGCCTGTGAAGAGCTCAAAATTCAGCAAAGGCCACTGTAGACAACGGCCATAGGATATGGCCAGGACCAAGGCACAGACATCTAGAGGCACTTGCTGAAGTACAGATTCACTTAAATTTGTTACCAGTGCTTCTATATGGCACAGGGAGGAACCAGATTTGCCCTAAAAGACCAGAATGTTTTACATTCATTTGCTAATATGCAACTTAAAGCATTATATACAGCACTTTTTGTTGTTTCATTTTATAGAGCAGTTCTTCCAGATTATCTAGATAAGAGACAATAGCACAAGGGCAGGTAAATCTTGTTAGAAAGCATTACAAATAAGGGGAAAGTTAACATACAACTTGTCTCTAAAATACTGAGAAAACATCACAAGTCTGTGTGTTGTATATGCAGAGGTACTCTGCCTGAGACACTTTAAATAGAATTGTGGAGGAAGAGACTGAAGTTTTCGAGCTCTTTGAAGGAGGTTCCTTCAATATTGTCATCCCCATATTTCCAATTACTTTTCTTACTAGTCTCACATGATCTGCAGAACCATAATCTGCAGGCATTAAGAAACTGGTGTTACTGGAACAAATTAACAGCTGTAGGGCTGTCCTCTATGGAAGTCAGCACTGCTGAGTCCCAGACCCACAGGTGCATGGTGGATGTGGCCAGCTGCTGGTCCAGATCCAGGGACTGGGATGTGACCCTGAATGTCAGAGGTTCATGTTAACTTCTATATTACTTCAATGATCTCCCCAAGCAAGAACACCCTTAAATAGCATCCAAGTACCTATGAGTATGGTCTGTACCATAGCTCATACAAACTAGCTCCTAAAATACTGCTATCAAGCTAATAGACACAGTTCAGAGAATTTATAACATTGAAGACATTTTCACATTATTTTCAATTGCCTTATTTAAATTTTATCATTTCTCTAAAGTGATACCTCTTATCCTTTACTGATATCTGTTAATTCTGCATTAAAATGCGCCCCTTTTTCACTAATAAAGTACCTATTACAACACTGTATCATAAATTAAGTGTGGGGTTAATTGCAGACAGTTGACATGTTCTATATGTTTCACAAATTTCAGAGAATGCAAGTAAAACAATGTTTGACCAGTCTAAATTTAAAGATTATTTTCACTAACCTAAACTACCTTTGAATGTGAAAGACAAGTTAACCAAAGTAAGAGAAAAAAGAACAACCATCTACTATGACCAGCACTAACTATGCTTAATAAACTGTCAAAAGTCTAAAAATTTTCTTCATCCACCACTCATGACAAGGATTCACTTGGGGTAAGCAACACCACTGTTTCTGACTGTATTGCATACATTCTCTTTTTCCTACTTTCTTTTTACTCCTTCAATCTGTCCATCTTTCTCATTCTTCACATTCCCTCTGATCTCTGCTTCTCTTATCTCTTTCCAAGCCCAGCTGCAGCAGAGGTGCAGAGAGGGCAGCTCAGCCCTTGTACCAGCCGGTCACCCAGCTACCTGTGTGTTCACCCCTGCAAAACCAAGCCCAGGATCACTCGTGTCACCGCAGGCAAAACTCATTCTCATTCTGCTTTTGAAGTACGCACAAATAATTTTCAGTCCAAAGCTAAGCCTTTCTTTGCACCCTCTGAAATTAATTTTTTCTAAACTTTTAAATTAGTTTCTCAGATGAATTTGTCAGCTGAGAGTGATTTTTACTTTTTTTCTGCTCTATTTTTTAGTATACGGATTGTTGGAGAGAGAATTATCTTCAAATACCTGCAGTTTTTAGTCCCCAGCTATCAGCTCAGTGGTGACTAGTTCAGTCATTTTGCAGCCTTTTCTCTGATTATATTAAGCATAGGCAGATACGCTACTGACACCCACGTGCATAAATGTAAAGGAATGCTAGCAATTTGGAATGAAACCAGTTTTCTTTTTTACTAGTTAGATAGTATAAACAGTGTTAATGCAGCTTGTAAGTGCCTGATCCTATTTTTTTAAATTTTACATTTCCTTTTTATTTTCAAAACTCTTCTTATTTGTTTGTTGCTGTAAAAACCTGACTGCGGATGCAAACTCTTACTAAATGCTTGAAAAGCTAAACGAGACAGGGAAAAAAAACAACCAACCAACCCCTACAACAACCACAAAACCAACAAATATTTCTCCCTACTTTTAATCTATAACTGACTTTTAAATTATGTGATTATACTTAGTATATATTTGGGCATTTTTGAAAAAAAATATTTAGACAGCAATATGACTCAAGATTTCTAGTAACCTTTAAAATGCTGCTCTCATACATACCTGTAAAACCAGCCCCATTTAAGTCCTAAACATGCCTTAGTGCAAGCTAATTAACACTTTTGGGGAAATATACCTGAAGTTCTAGATTTCCGGCTGCAATAAGGCAAGAGACATCATAACCATAATCCCAAAAATCCTTACTAGGAATTTATTTATTATTCTTTTTAATACTTTTTAAAGATGTTGACACTGTAGTAGTTATAGCCATAACTGAGATATTTTTATTACAATCTAGCAAAATCAAGACTGTAACAGTGATTAATTCTTTTTAATAACCTCAGTGCTTCAAGACTTCCGATCCTAACGGGCCAATCATACATTGCTGTTGTGTTCCAACAGAACTATTAGTCTCCATGCTCTGTTACTGTAATTGCAGTCTAATGGTTTACACTGTCATAATAGCAGTAAATATTTTACCAAATGGAGTACAGTATCCAAAAAGTACTTTAAATTGTTCCAGGCTTTAAGATTGTACATTCAAAGATGAAAAAAATCTATTCCTTTTTCTCTGATTTGAGATTAACAAAGCTATCAAAATTAGTTTCTTGTTTGTCGTCTTAATAAATTGGGTAAAATGTAATACAGAAGCAGAAATTAAATGTTGCAGCATGAAAGGACCTAGTAAAATATAAGGAACATTTTGTGATGTTTTGATGCTGTGATTTAGCAGGCTGGCTTGATTCAAATTGTCAGATTATCAAAGGATATAGAAGGATTCTAATCAGAATTAAGTTTTTAATAATTCTCTAATTTCTGAATATTTACTTAAATAAAAGTTAAAATAAAAAACCCACAGCATGTAAGTGTAGTGTATCATAAAGGATTATCTAAGCAGCTCTGCATTTGTGATAAACATCAGCAAAGTTGCTGAAAGACCAGCAAACCACAGCAGTGTATTCTTCCCAAGGCGGCACTGCCCAGCTTGGCCAGGCTTTGCGATGATCATGAACAGCGAGGTTACATCGCCAGTAACCTGCTGAGGACCTTGGTATGTTCAGAACAGTCTTACTTACAAAAATAACCCAATGAACTAAGTCGGACTATTTACGCAGGGAAGGACCATTAATCCAAGTAAGGATTCATTAAATCTTGCCATTACCACGCAGTAGCCCAAACCACACTCTGTAATGCATGCTGCTTGACTGCCTTGGACTAAAAGCCTGAAACTTCTGTAGCTTCAGAAGAGGCCCTAAAGTTAACACAAGAGGTGCTCAAAGGTCCTAAATCTGCCTACAGAACCCCTGAAATTTATTTTTAAAAATCCACTTTGTCTGAAACTAACTTATACTTCATTGTAGTCACCATTTTGATACAACATTACTATTTTTCTAATTTCTAGCTAAAGCATTAATTTACAGCGTTTTTCAAAAACAGTTTTGTTGGAAAATAAACTTCCTAAAAATGATCACTTTTTGTTCAGAAAGGGTCTTTTCAATTTGAACAAGAACGCCTTTTCTTTTTTCCCCAAACATTTTCTTTACTAATACCATTTTCCTCCAACATTGATCTGCTAAAAAAAAAAAAAAAAAAAGTAAATGGAAAAATTATAAAATAATTAAGTCAGTTGAATTGTGTAATATAGTATTAAATAATCTTAGAGCATGGTCAAAAGTGACTATAACAAGAACTGTTTATTGCCCACACAGGAAGTGAGAAGCTGTAAAGATGGCACTTTCTAATACTGAACAGGTCAATAACCAAACCCTGCTCAGGCATACAAGCATCTCTCCAGCAGCAAACAATCCCACAGGGTTAAATACCACTATTACATTTAAAAAAAAATAATAATAAAATAAAATAAAATTAAACTACACTATAAAAACCAAACAAACAAAAAATAAAGAAACCAAACCACAAAAAAGCCACACCAAACCAAAACACCAAACAAAAAAACCCAACAAAACAAAAACAGAACAAAACAAAAAGCACAACACAAAAACCACACAGAAAAAAAGTTTTGCTTAAACCAAACTTCTCCCATAAAATACCAGTTTTGTAAAGAACATAGAAAATGTACTTTTGGCCATTTGTTCCCATTTGGATTCAGAAATATTTTCTACAAACACAGATTAAAAACCAACAGGGTAGAAAGTATGTTTTCTAGAGATCTCTGAAAGAATTTATTGATGCAGTACACAGACCTAAGCAATTACTCTTAGATAATTACCTTACATACTCTTCTAATTTCATGGAGAAGTTTAATTTTAATTTACAGTTTAATTGTCCTACTTAAGGTAAGCCTGTCACCTGTGTCACTTTGTGGCTCATAATTGTAATCCTCATTAAATTATTTACTTCAAGGGAGCATTTTAATTATGGATGCTACTATGTGTCTAAAGTAACTTATACTTGTGGGTAGTGAAAATTTATACAGTAGAATGTTCACCTAAATTTCCACTAGCCGTAACTCTCTGTGCAGGTGTCTCAACTGCAGAGACTGCTTTTAAGGCTGCAGAGCAGTGTTATTTACCTTGTCTGGAGGGGGACTACATCTGGGACACCTGAAAATAAGCAAGACCACCAGTGTACACCTGTCTTGGATTAACACTAACAATAACTGCAAGGCTCTTAGCTGAAATATAAATAAGATAATAACTTCTTGCTTCTACTTTGACCCTGCAAATAATCCTTGCAAACAGGAGCAGATACAGAACATGGGCTCCAGGGCAAGGCCAACAATGTACCCTGTGGTCAGTAATGCAGGTCCAAGAACCAGGAGAAAGGCACAGAGCACAAGCCTTCCTCTGTTTTATTTCTCCAGATTTGAGCAATCGGTGATTTATGGCTTTCCTAACATGAGAGCTGCATGACAGCTGTCATTTTTAATAGCCATCAGTTGACCAATCTTCCATGAAGTAATCTAATGTCTTTGCAATCTGTTTATATCCCAAGTATTACATGGCAGCGAGCTCCAACATTTAATCTATTGCATTTAAAAAGCACCCAAAACATTAAAATATATTGCTTTGAGTTTGCTTTAAATCTGACTAATTTCTGCAATTATCTGCTAGCAACGGGTCATCTTTTTAGTAATTTTAACTTCCAAAGTAGACATTTCATCACCATATGAGCGGCACTACAACTTCCCTGCACTGCACCAAATAATATTTTTCATTGTCTGAAGTCCTGATCAACGACTTTAAAAAGCAGAAAATATTTTCTTTTTTAACATACTGGGCACAATAGGAACCATTTCTACAGACATGCCCAGCCAGAAGGGAGGGTAACAGATGCCCTGTTCCCAGGCTAGCTGATGGGTGACTAGGGCTTTCTGCCTGGGGCAGATGAGGCCAAGGGGCTGCCCAGCCTCCCATTCGAAATACAGAAAAGTATGTACCAGAAGGAGTGAAAACCAGAAGCCCCAGGGCCTGCAGAAATCCTTTCTTTATCATTAAAACATGTCCAGTATTTGATATCCCCCCGATTTACTGTTCAATACTCTTGACTTACACACATCTTGCTTAATGCCCAGAGAGGGGACCAGCCCTGCAAGCAGTCAGGGATGTTTCAAATCGGGAAATCTGGATCCTTCCCCAAGGCCTGTTGGGGAAACTGCTTCTTCAAACTGTCTCCTACGCAGGAGGAGACACCTGAGTGCCGCCTCCCCACCAGCAGATGAGTGCTGATGGGATTTCTGAAGGACACAGCTCTCCAGCATGTTTGGCAGTGCAGAAAGGGGGACGTCAAGCACAGGGGAACAATGGGACACCTACTTCCAAGGTAAGCACCTCTAACACTCATCACTTTGTTATTAATGACTTTCAGATTTTCATAAGATGCTTATCATTTTTAATAAACATAAACGGTTAATAAAGTTGGTTGTTTGGATTTGGGTTTTTTTTTTTTAATTAGGATAAATTCCAAAGAGATGCAGAGGTATTTCAGGAGCTGTGTCATCACATACAATTTTTATCACCTAGATTTCTTTATTAAACAACCTAGCAAAAATTTCCTTTTTCCTCTTCCCTCTTCCTAAAAAAGTGGCCATGGTAGCCTTTAATCTACAATTTGTCCACTGCCTCTTACAGTATCCTGAGCATCACCATGGCCCCTAACAACTGAGCGTATTCAGCAGCATCCAACACTGAGCATAGCACATTTCCCATCTGAAATTGCTTACCTCATCAGTCACTAAGGGACCAGTTTGGAAGTCATTAAAAATAATGAGAACTCTGGCAGTTCTCCCAGCAATAATGGCATTGGATTCTGTGTTACTTTTCTACTTTAAGACATTTGTATATATCCACAAATCATTTAGCTCTTATCTTTGTATTAGCTTTAATGAAACTAATGGCTGCTGAAACTGTGGGCTTTTTATTCTACTTCTTATTTAAATAAGCTTCTGCCCACTCTATCATAAAATGACACAAACACTTACACAGCATATTGCATCACGAAGGCCTCAAAGTGTTTGCCAGGATCACCATATTCATCACTAAAATGCAAGCACTTCTCAGTCAATAAACACTTCAGCTGACAAAGTCATAAGAGTTTTCAGAAGAAAAACTGAAGAGCAACAAATCAAATTTGTCCAAAACAAATTTAGAAACAGTACAGTGAATAGAGTCTCCCAGGGTCCATCTCCATCATCTCCATCTGTACCTACTGTAGCATTTTTCTTCCTAGCACCATGCAAAAAGACTAACTCCATATTAACTCACTGAGTAACATCATTCCCATAGCCTCCTTATTTTATGAGCTTTGACAAGATAATGAGCCCTCAGCAATATGCTGCAGGCCATCACAAAATGCAGCTTTAAAGTGTTTCATTAATCCCTTCAAAAGAGAAAATACTGATTTTTAGGAAATGCATATTAAAAACTTTAAAACCCTCATGCTTAATTTTCAATGTCTAGCTTAGGACTAATGTAAAACTACTCACTGTTAAACTTTTCCTGATGAAGACATATATGACTTGCATGCTTTGAAATAAGTAGCAGTAATATAAGAAAAATATGAAAAAGAAACAAACACCACCTTCTTCAGATATATGTGTTTAATTGCTCTAAGCATACATTTGAACTGTACATTAGAAACAGACCTGTTCATGTGGACAGACTCAAAAGTCACAGGTCCAGAGGCTCTGCACAGCAAGGGTGGTATTTCAGGCTCCTAGAAATTCATCATAGTATATAATGTGACACATGTATTTTTACATCATCTGCTCACAGATGAGACATCTCTAAGATGAAAAGGACTTGGACTTTAGGAATCCTGGAAGTGCATCCACACAGTGAAAAATCCAGAACCCTTCTAAAAATCAGTAAGGCTTAATATGACTAAACAGTGATATACCTCAGTGGCAGCATAAAAATAAAAGGCAGATACAAGTCAAATGGTAATTCAACCAATAATAAAACTACAAGTATCACTTTTAATAAAAAATGTTCCCTGAATGCTTCGGTAAGGTGAATTTTAAAGGTGTTTTGATATTATTATCAGCGTATGTGAAAACCTGAAGAGGAATATTACAGTTGCATAAAAATTAAAATCTTCCAAAAACTAATCCAAAAGTTAGTTTTGTTAGGGGAATGAACCACTCAGCTATTAAAAACAATTTTTTAAGGCTATTAAATGTTTAATACCTTTTTAAAGTATTCGTTTTTGCATTTATATTTAAGTGGTGGATAAGGTCTGTTTTAGGAACACATATTGCTTAATGTTCCCATTAGTTGGTGTAGCACTTTTTATCTCAAAGTCTTTAGGTCATGTTACAAAGTCACAAAGAAAGAAAACACGAAGCCATCCCTGGCAGTAAAAAGAATATAAAAAATGTGTATTTTCTGTATTTTCTCATCAAGGAATTAAATTATTAAATTAAGGAATTAAATGACAGCAAACTTCATTATTAACCTTTAAATTATCTACCAGATAAACACCCACCACCTACTGGTGCAAACTACACAAAGTAAGCATTAGGTGCAAATATTCAGACATCATGAATGGTCTCACCACGTGAAGATACAAGAACAGCCTTACACAGTTCAAATAAGAAGTGAAGAACAATGTAAAAATTGATTTGAGGATAATACAGAACAGTGAGGACAAATAAAGTTGTGGCAATTTCAGTTTATTAAAACAGAATTATGTTATTAGAACATTTGGGGAAACTTTATGTTCTATTTTCTCTTTCACTAAACGCTAAAACGAGTATAATAGTTTTAAGATACCTAAAGCTTGCCTGTGGCTCATTATCCAATTAATAGATACAAGTAAATTGGCTAAATCAAGCTAAATGACAGCTAGTCGCTCCACAAAGGGTAGAAGTATATCAGAATAAGAGGCTTTCAGATAATTAAATCAGTGCAGAGGTCTTTCTTTTTGAACCTTAGAAACACATTAAAAGACATCTATATTTTCACCTTTGAAAGAAATGGCAACAAGTAATTCATATTCAGAAATTCATTGAGAAGATTACAGGAGTTGCAGTACCAGTGGAGTATTCCACTGCAAGAGCAAGCCATCATTTTTTCATATAGGTTCTCTTCTGTGAAGCGGATGAAATAAGATCTCTCATACCAATTACCTCACACACCCCTCTCCTATCATCCCCAAGACAGCTTGATGCCTCCATTTCCCCCCATCCCTTCTTACCACTGCACCTGCTGCACCAATTTGAAGGCATCCTGCCCTCCAAGGTGCTTCCTTTTGCACTGAGACAGGAAACCTCAAAGAAGGTCTCTTACAAAATTACATGGGGCAACTACTTTTAAGGTCTTGTAAGAATCCTGCCTTGGCTTTGTGGAAATGTAGGATAGCACAGAGCATGACACAGGACTGTTTAAAAGTTAAGCCAAGGAGAACTGAATCTGGATTCATTACTTTTAGGGTGGGGTTAGAAATTTAGTGCCAGGTAATGAAGGAAAAAATTATAAACAAACTCCCTGCTGGTTTGATGTAAGCATCAGGGGGTTTTGTTGCTTTACAGGCATCAAAATAAGAATTTTGCCCAAGACATTGCCTGTGTCAAACAGTCCGTGTCACTGAGCACTGGACGTTTGCTGACAGCTTTCATCAAGCTGATCTTGAACTGTGGCAGCCAAGAAAGTACAGCTAATGCTCAGTATTGACACAAGTGCAAGGTTCATGGAGAAGTCTGATGTGTGCCCAAAATGCATGGATGCAAAGACTATCCTGGAAAAAGAGAGAATAAGAAAATTATCTCAAAGACATACGAGATTATTATGATCAAATTCATATTCACATCTATGTCAACAAAAAGACAAAAATTAATACTTAAAATGGATCCCTCATCTCTCCTGTCAAATCTTTTGAAACACTTCATGTATACAAATAAAACTTTTAATGGCCACACAATTCCAAAAACATAGATACTGAAGCACAGCAATGATGTTGCTGTTATTGTTTCAGTTTCCCAAAGCCACTCATTGCATGTCCAAAGAGGGCAACAAAGCTGGTGAAGGGTGTAGAGAACAAGTCCTGTGAGGGGCAGCTGAGGAAATTGGTATTCTTTAGCCTGGAGAACTACAGGTACCTGAAAGGAACTTGTAGCAAGGTGGGTACAGGTCTCTTCTCTCGAGTAACAGGTTATAATACAAGAGGAAATGGCCTCAAATTACACCAGGGAAGGTTTTGTTTGGACATTAGGAAAAAATTCCTCACCAAACAGGTTATTAAGCAGTGGAACAGGCTGCTCAGGGAGATGGCGAGATCATCATCCCTGGAAGGGTTTAAAAGAAGTCTAGATGTAGTGCTGAGGGACGTGGTTTAGTGATGGATTTGGTAGTGCTGAATTAATGGTTGGACTCAACCTTAGAATCTTCTACGTTAAAAAACACCTTTATGATTCACTCAGGCCAAGGTACCTTCCTAAAATATTGCACACCAGTGGAAAAGCCAAGCCTTTGTTTTTCACATCCAGATGTTACCTAAGAAAGTGCTCAAACCTCAAGACATTTTCAGACAATTAGTTCAAAGGCTTTTCACAATTTAACAAAAAGTTTTAAACTCTGGTTGTGCAATTCAACACAGTATACTCTTGCAGTTGTCATTTATCACACTGCTACCATGTCAAGTAATCTGTCTGACAAAACTGTTTGGTATCTAGGAGTGAAGGTATGAAAAGGATAATATTCTGCAGGAAGGCAGGTCTATCTAACATTCTACAATGCTAAAAATACCCTTGGGACTTGTTCCGATATCTTATAATTATGCACATGTATCCTGATTTATGGTGCATGTCTCCCAGCTCAAAGTATGCACTCTGCTTCATACCTTGCCCTATTTATGCGTAAAATACTTGAGTCCATAATGTCATAAAAGAGAGGACAGGCTCATTACACATGTTACTATTGATTCCATATGAGCATGGGGCATAATCCAATGATCCTTTTCAGCTAAGGATAAATATGCACAATTTAGCCTTAAACAGACTCAGATCATTTCAACTGCTGCCTCTGACAAATGTGCCTGTGATGCTAAAGATCTCTGCTGTCCAGCCTCCTTCTTAAGGTTGTAGAGTGTGGCAGAGGAGACAAAGACAAGCAAGCTGGAAAAGGGACAAGAAGCATTAGCACCCATGCATCAGGAAATGTAATTTCTTCAGGCCAAACCTGTGAATTCATGTCCTGCTTCATTCACACACCCTTGCCATCTCCACATTACTCTGCTCCCTCGCTGGGCAGCCACAGTAATTATCAAAGAAAAGAGAATCCCCCTTGTCCAAGCAAGCACTAGCAAATAGCAAGGTGGTTGATAGCAAAATAGGTACGTATTTTAATTGTGAAGACTACTGAAAGCATCTTAACTAATCACAGAATCATTTAGGTTGGAAAAGACCCTTGGGATCATTGCATCCAACCATTAACCCTATTCTACAAGTTCACCCCTAGACTATATCCCCCAACACCACATCTAAGATTAAACACATCCAGGTTGGCAACTCAACCCCCTCCCTGGGCAGCCTATTCCAATATCTCACCACTCTTTCCATGAAGAATTTTTTCCTAGTGTCCAGTCTAAACTTACCTTGTTTCAGCTTGAGGCCATTCCCTCTGGTTCTGTCGCTAATTACCTGAGAGAAGACAGGTGTATACAGCTCCTTTTCAATTACATGCCACTTCAAAAGCAGAAGGGATGACCTAGCTTAGACCAAGAGGCCTGATCTCCATTCCCCAAGTCTGCTCTGCAGTCGTGGGTATGTGGCTGAAATCTTCTCTTTGTCTGGAGATGGAAAGCAAAAGAGTGACCAAACATCCATTTGTTAGTGGATGGGTTGTGGTTTGGTTTGGTATTTTTTTACTTTTCCACCAGTTTCCAAACAAAACAGTGTTACTCTCTACCCATTACATGCTTTTCATTAAGAGAGGAAATGTGGTAATTGCAAAAGGGTGGCCTTAGCTGCTTCCTGCACAAGGAAGATCCAGAATTTGCATGTTAATAAGAGATGTAAAGACTATACTGGATAGAAGGATCCTCAAACAATTTTGGATGTCAAATACTGGTATCATTAAACTTTTGACTTTTTTTTTTTTTAAAACATATCTTCAATACATTTTACAGCCATATACATATTTACTCACACACTTAGCACAAAAAAAAAAGTTACTGCAGTGTTTTTAAAATACTTTTGAACAGGAACATATTAATGTAGGGTCCAGTTTATCCATTAAATAAATCCACGTTATGACTGACTACCATGCTGCTTTTCCAAAAGCAATTTAGCACATAGGCTGAATCCAAGCCTTACTTCATTGTACAATGCAGCTTCAGCTTTCTCTTCTCCAGCTCTACCCTCTCTGTACTCATTTCCTTATTGTTTGGATACAAAATTTAAAATGTACTAACAAAATACCTACAGTGCTACCAGTCACTGAAACATAATTACCATTTCACAGAAAAGGCCACAATCACAACCTGAAAAGGTACATAGAAATATTATTTCCTTTTTTTTTATTATATTTTTTATTATTTTCATATTTGCCTACAGCTATGATGCCTCATTTATACATTTATACTCTTTCTAGTGGTGGTTCCACTGAATGTTTCTGCATGATGACAGAACTATTTTTTTCCTATTCAAATACAAGTAACTTTTTCTTCTTCATTCTGTATATGAAGTGAGACGTGGCTCAAATGAGTATTTTCCCCACACATATGCAGAAGCCACAAAATTTATGAAAAAACAGCAACCTAGGGAAGAGTTTACAGAGTTCTTATGCTTTTTCAGCAAAGTTCACGTAGATAAACCAATTTTATTAATAACCTAACCAAATAAAAACAAGTGACACTTGTATTTAATAACAAAGTTGCATATTTCTCACTTTCCATAATTTAAGCATTTGTGAAAAAGTGAAATTGGTAAGTTTGCTTGTCCTGACCACTTTTTATGCATAGGTCCAGCATCCATGTTTGTTAGTTTTTTGGGGTTTTTTTTTGTTAGCTATTTTTTTTTTATTAAGAGTACATGTATTCCTGCAAAAGTAAGACCATTTTTCTTGGCACCTCATTACCTTTTTTTTAATGTTCCCTATTTCAGAGGGTTGATCTATTTAAATAGGTAAGCTCTGTTACACCACCATGCATCAGATGTAGCCTAGAAATAATTTTATTCATCCAAAGTCAATCAGATGCTGTGACAAGGAGCAAAACTAGAGTTTGTAAGACATAATCCAACATTTTAATGATAATCAATGCCTTCCTTGCTCTATAAGTGAGCTCTTTTATTACTGTTAATCTTGATGAATGGGAAACTGAACAGTGGACAGGGTGAAAGACTAGACTCTGCCTCTGCTGCCAGTGTGATGCTGAATTGAATGAAGAAAAGCAGGAGTGGGCATTTTTGGTTTTAAATATCTCAGTGTGACTAGACAATGGAAATTATGTTCTCATCAACATGCTGTTGACACAAATTTATAACTCAGGCATATAATTTTTAAATTTTTTTAATGAATTAAGTTTTAAAAGACAGAAAGATAGAACATTAAATATCAAATAAAAGCAGATAAAAGGATTTTGATGCTATCATCTTCTTCAGAAGAGGAGAAATAGACCAAAAACCAACTTGAAACACATATTTACATGGAAGCAAGGGGGTATCACAGCAATAATTGTTCACGTACGTGATTTAGGAACTGCCCTTTGAGCATCTGAAAACACATCTACAGAAAAAGAAAGGTAAAAGTAATCTTAAGTAACCTGAGGTTACAGTGCACATATTAAGAACTTAAAGTGATGAAAGCTTCTATGGCAAATTGAAAACAAAATAAGCTATTCACCATGTTAAGAATTATTATTTCTGCAGTGATATTTTAAAGCCAAAATCAAAATAACAAGAGACCTGATTCAAAAAATAGAGAATACAGTGGCATTACTGCTTTCCAGGCATCTGGATCTGCTGAGATATTTAACATTGCAAACAACTAGAGCCTAACACAGAAACCCTACAGACAAAAGGGAGAAGGATGGACATAAGAGAGACATTTAGCCTCAACAACCCAGAATTGTCAGGAGTCTACCATTTTTAGCTTGCAAGATACAGGGCATATTTAGCATCTGAAAAGTCTGGATGTTGTAATAAGCACCAGACTCAAACTTAATGTACAGAGGATATAGCCTCTTTGTAATGCATTCTATAACATGGTACTTGATCAAATAAGAAGAGCCATTTAGACTTTACATATTGAGCAATAGCTGATCTACAAAACATCAGCATATAGAAAAAGCCAAAGAACACATTACAAAAGGATATCCAGTCCTTCAGATAAGACTTAAAAGCAATATATAATATATCCTGGATTAA
The DNA here is from genome assembly GCA_025345505.1 of Todiramphus chloris collaris. Taxonomy (NCBI): domain Eukaryota; kingdom Metazoa; phylum Chordata; class Aves; order Coraciiformes; family Alcedinidae; genus Todiramphus; species Todiramphus chloris. Next base: position 14,767,997 of record JANVCC010000034.1, read on the forward strand.
TAACATATTAATAGCTGTGCCAAACTCATACTATTTCATTACAATAGCCTAAGCCAAATAGGGAATGCATCTGACACTCTCTTTTCAATAATTCTACTTTTTAACAGTTACATTGAATCAGGTCAAGCAGAAACCAAGATACTTTATTTCAAGGCTATTTCAATGGTTAGAGCAGCAATTTGAATAGAAAGCGAGAGTGGTGCTGTTCTCTGTATTTTAATAGTTTAAATAAATGAAACTTATTGAAACTGGTTTCCAGAAACGAACTTGAATCATGCACAAATGTGCTGTTTCAATAAAGAATAAGATCAGCAGTGCAGAAATGAATTACATTAAAAAGTAAAAATATGCCAAATCAGACAAAGATTTAAAACTCCAATCCATCACAGGTGATTCTCCAGTAGCACGTGTTTCCACCCAGAGTACATCTATTGCACACAGAAAGCAGGAAATGAAAAGAAATGCTAATCCACGCAACAATGCAGCTTCATGGAAGCAGTGAAGTGACACAAGGGCTTCAGTTAGTTCCTTAAAAGGAGGCACTGGGCCAAAAAGCGATATAGCAGGATGCAAAAGGACTGAGTGACTCGGACAGGGAAGAGCTCTACCCCACTGTCAGTGCTCCACGAAGCAGCTGCCTGCAGCACTGCTTGAATACATGTAGACAAAATATCTTTTAGAAATTCAGGCACTAGAGGTTATATGGTGGTACTTCAAAGCATAGTATTTCTAAGATCATTCTCTCCTTATGGTTCTTTTTATAGATACAGACCCATGAAGGAAAGACCTTGCTGACTGAAGCAGTTTCTCTGCTAAGATATGCTATTGCCATAGAGCTGGCAAAATTATGCTAAATTAAAATAGAAAGCTTAGCAATTACCTTCACTTAAATACAAAAGCATACACATACTCTGCTCTCAGTGAAAGAGGAAAAAAACAGAAAATAAAATTGTACATAACAGCAACTTCTTCTTTAGCTGCAATAACAGTAATGTTCCAGCAGTTATTGTCTAGTGCTCCCAGGCCAACACACTAGTTCATTATTACACAGGAATAATGGAAAGAGCTGAATAAACCAAGTACCCTTCTGCCATACACGCATACCACTTGCTCAGAGCCAGCCTGAGGACCTGCAGTGTCTCTAGGCTGTGTTCACCAGCCAGTACCACGTGGCAGAGACATGATGGCAGGAGCTCTTTCAAAACAAAAACAAACAAAAAAAAAAAAAAACCCACACACACACAGGAAAAAAAACAAAAGGTAAAAAAACCCCGACCAAACAAAAAATATTCACTGGGGAGCACATGCCCACAGTAAACACTGCCCACAAATCCACAACAGATGTACCTGTATTTTATATTTCAAACCAGGACTGCTATCCTCAAATCCCACATCAGTTAGCCCTGGAGATGCTAAGACTTTCATTAGAAAAGTTAAGTAGGCCCCAAAATTTCCACATCCAGCAGGCATACCCAGAACATTTCAACCCCAGCAGCTCTGAGGAATTCACATCTTTGAGGCCTGAGCTTCATTAGGAACTTTCTCTCCCCAACACCTTGCCTGAAGACATCAGTCCCACAGACAGGCAGTATTTTTACCTAGACAAGTTCCACACAAAAATGCAGCAGTAAAGGCTTTCCTCAAAATCAATTATCTTCATCACCATGACAGAGGTGGTGTATCTTGCACTCTTCCAACCAACTCTTCTCAGCTACTACGTACAGAAATCAGATGCCTATTTCAGGAAAGTGGAATAAACGTGCAAGATGGAGCGAGAACTCAAGAACCAGACATTGCAATTGCTCATATTCTGGCTGTAAAGTCCCCTTATGAACCTACACCTAGCTTGACTGGCAGCTCATTCTGTGTCTGGAGTAAAGAAAAGGGGAACAATTATACTATCTCAAATCATCATTATTGTTTCAATGATTGCATTAGCATTCTCCAAGCATAAATGGTCCACAAAACATTTGAGGCAGGCATCTAATGATGGATTTTCCCAACAGAGAAAGCAATTCCTCTAAGCAATAAAACAGTCTGTGAGAAATCCTGCAGTCATAAATCTAGTATTTCTCATTACAAAATTTACATCAGCCACAAAGCGATTACTTCTAAAATTACAAACGCTTGTGGGTAGCAATATTAGTGGGTTACCAATTGCCATTCTCATGAGTCATGAGAAAAGCAGTCCAAGTCATAATAGTCTTGTAAAAAGCAAAATATCAAAAGAATTAATTACCCTATTATAGACAGAAAGTTTAGGGCATCCACATAACAAGCACCTAGGTATCAAAATACAAAGACCAGTGGTTAAGGAAATGCAAACATTACACAGAAAAGTATGAACAGCACAGCTTTGTCACAACTTTTCTACTTGTTCTCCTCAAAGGCAGTGCTCAGACCCCTTGGCCCTCCCCAGCATTCCCCACACGGGAGCAAGGAGCATGTGGGAGGGAAGAGAGAGAAGAGAGGATGCATGCACAGCCTCCCACTCCTTCATAAAGTAAGCAGCAATTTTAGTCCCCAAGTGGAAGGGCAGCAGCTAACCAAGAGCACCTGATTCAGGTGCTGGAGGTCCATAGGATGTTTGACACCTGGGAAGGAGTCCCTTCCTCGGGCAGTGAAGAGGGGCAAAGTGGTACATGGGGCAATGTATGCATGAGTTTTGCTCAGCTAGCTTGATGCTGGAACTAGCTTATCCCAGGACATGTCAGGGAGCAGGCATGTCCCTCAGTTTGAGGATGACTGTCCCACAAAGCCAGTTTGGCTTGTATGCTTCTTGCAGACTTCTGTTCCACAGGCACTGCAACCTAGCAGCAACCTGACACACAAGGGTCAGGGGGCTCTAAGGACCACTGGGATTAAACCAAACACATTTTAGTAGGAAAAACATGTCCTCCAGAACCTTGCTCAGAAAGAGAGGAGTGTTGCAGATTCATCGAGGAAAGCTAAGATAATGCAACAAGCATCTTAAACACAGGATGCATCATACAGTGAATATAATCAGAAGTAAAATGAAGTCTGCTTATCTCATCTAGATTAATACTCCACATACATTAAGAAACTTTTCTGGTTTAACTGCAGAGGAAGCAGAGATGAGCTCATTGCAAGCAGAGAACTGTAAAATTAATTTCTGCACAACTAGTTAAACATAGTGCATTATCTTGGTCTTGACTGTTCACAGAAATGGAGGTCCACTCAGGAAAAAAAAAAAAAAGCTAAAAACAAAGTAAGAAAATGTAAGACATTTTTTATGATCACAAGGTGTATCTTTGTGCATAAGTTGACCTCTTTGTGGCTTGCTCCCTTCAACTTGTGCTCTCATCAATCCTCTTGAATAGAACCCACAAGATCCCACAGCCAAATCATGAAAATCTGTCTGTCTTATCGAACATGGATCTGAGCTCTGATCAGCTTTCTATCAGACCAATGTCTAATTCAACTTGCCATGAAGCTGCTCAGTTCGGCTTTAAGATCACTACTAGTACCAGTAAGAATAGGCAATAGGAGAGTTAAGAAATGGAGCTGCCCCACTCACTTGCAACCCACAGGGAGTCTGAACTCAGGACAGCACATGTACATCCATACATACATGCTGCACATAGCCACTCAATATATACAGAAGTCTGGAGTTTGCATTTTATGTCAGTCTGCTTCCTAACAGGAAAATGATCCACCAAACCCGAGAACACACCACTACCATCATGGATAGCAGTTCAGCACCAGCTCTATATGACTATATGACTAAAGTACAATAAAAGGCATCTCCCAAAAAGAATGACTGCTCTAAGAGCTTTAAAAGGAAGATAAGATTATTTCATTTTTTCTGCTTCAAATAAATGGGAATATTCATAAAGAAAGAAAGGAACCAACTGAATCTGGGCACTTCACTAAACTGAGAGACATTGCAATCTCCTTTCACCAGAGCAAGTGCCCCAGTGACATGCATGTAGGCAGGAAACTAACCTTGAGTAAGTACCATGGCAGACGAAATTTTGCTGTGGAGCACTGGCACCATCCATCAGTGTTACATTTGGCTTTTCAGATGGTAAAAGACAACCTAGGGAGGAAGAGGTCACATCACTTCCTGATCATCAGCAGCAGAGCAATGATGCCGATTGTCTGGCATGAGTGAGAACAGAACTAATTCTTTTCGGTGATTTTACTTTTCATCTCAGTTCTTCTAACTGCATGTTCTGAAATTAGCAGCATGTTTCCACAGGCAGTGTCTGCTCCCAGCAGTGGTAACACTACAGTTAGTACCAAGGGTTGGTGTGCAGACCAAGGCCACTGCTGGATCTTCTGTACCACATGGGGGGTGCAGACAGTGAAAGGCTGCACCTGCAGGGAGGAGCGGACAGGACAGGTGACCCCAAACTGACCAGCAAGGTATTGCATCCCAGATACATTATGTTCAGTATACATCTGAGGGATTGCAAGGGTTAAGCTCTCTCAGCTCTTCTGGCTTCTTCCTCACTTCCTCAATGGCCAGCATCTGAGGGTGACTCTGTCCATTCTGCCTTCAATCCCAACCTGTGTGTTCCTGAATCTGGTACCAGAATCCAGCTCCTGAACACAGCTCCTGTCTGCCACTGGGCCCAGTCTGGGACTTTCCTGGTGCCTGGTCCACAATATCAGTGGTGATGGTGATACAATTGCCATCAGAGGGGTTGGGTTCTATACTGGCTTTGTATATATTCCATTTTTATTATTATTTTCATTCTCATTAAAGCTGTTCTAGTTTTGTTTTCTAATCGCTAAGTCTCCCTTATTCCCTTTCTCTGCCTCTTTGGGGAGGAAGGGAGTGGGGTTAACAGAGAGCATCTGTTATAGGTCTAGTGGGCTGCCCTGACCCTAAACTATGACACCACACAGGAGAAGATTGAGAGAGGGAGGGTGGGATGCAGCTGAAGACATGTCAGGTCCCAGACACAGCACAATCCACTTTCAACCAACGTAAGCAATTAGGAGGTTGTTCCTCAGCATGCTGAATAACCAGGTTTTGGAACAGGTTGCCCTGCCCAAAACCTCTCAGATCTTGATTGAGAACGGCCTGAACACAGTGGTAGCCCTGGCTCACCACAGTCATATGAAAAGCCATTAGTATTTTATATTTACTGTGAGTCTAATCACAGGCTGTTGTGTTACTTGCTTTGCACAGCATGGTACAAAATTTATTACAAGAAAGGTAACAGTAGCAAAAAGAACCCTGTAAATACATGTTCGCAAAAGGAATGAAGTTTTATTGCACACAAAAAATACACTATAAGAATACGTTCCCACAATTTATTACCTCATCTTCACCATACCCTGTGCATTTCATTTTAAGTATTCAGAGAGTAGCCTTGTCACATACTGCATGTTTATGAGAAAACTATTTTTCAACTATTTTTATTCCTTACCATTGAATGAAAAAAATGTGTAACATGCTTATGCTTTCCGCCCTAATAATATATTTGAAATTTATATAGTTGTAAAATGATATCCTAGCATGGCATTAGCCATTTCGATCTTTGATCTATCAGTGCCATTTGAGTAGATAATAATCATTTACCACTTCAAAGTACAGACCTGGTAAAAAAATATTTCACTGCTCCTATAACACATTTTACAGCTAAAGGGTAAATATTTATTTCCTGTGGGTAAATTTTCAATTTTAATAGGTGTTCACATGCTGCACTGCTCTTGTGTATCTGGTTTTACCTCCACCACAGTCTATGGTGTCACTTGTTCACAATTTATTACCGCAAAAAAAAAAAAAAAGGCATTTTAAGAAAGAGAACTCAAAATACCTTTACTTAGAGATGAATAAAAATCAATATGCATATTATCTGTAAATCAGCTTTAAGTCTTATATATGAAAACCATCAGAAGGATTTACTCTAATCTGGGGCTGTCTGAGATCTGTTGACCAGCACAGAGTGAGGGGCCAGTCCTCCCATCCCTCATACTGAGAAAAATACTCTGCTCCTTCTGTTTGTGATTTACAGGACAGCTAATCCACATACTGAACTCTGTAGAAAGTTTTTACTGTCATCTCACTACTATTAGGTCATTATGAAAAATATTTCAATATAACCCAAAACCAGAAGCTGTTATATTTCTGTATAGAGCAAATGTCGACAGTAGCTAAGCTGCTTTCCCCGCATTGATAATCCAGCAGGATATCACCCATGATCAAGACCACTCATCTCCACAAGAGATTGCTTTTTGCCTCTTTTAAAAGAGATGTTTCAAGTTGAAAAATTAGTTTTGATATGAAAGTTAAAACACTTCATCTTGAAACTGTCAAAATGAAAACTTCCAATTTCCTGGACTGTTTATTAAAATCTCAGAAAAATTCTGTATTTTTCAAAGCCTACCCCAGCAGGGAAAGAACAGAGGAGAAGCAAAACTGTTCAGTACATCAGACCATAGTTCTTGTAAATTCCCACTCCTCTCTACGCTGATTTTAAAAATAATTATTTCCCACCCCCCTCAAACTGTATACTATTCAGCAAAGAAAACTTTCTCCCTTTATTGGGAACATACTTACAAATATGTGGCCAAAATATCACTCTTCATTTCAAATCTTTGAAAATTTTTTGACATATTTTCACTATAGTTTTTAATAAATAATTGGAATTTATATTAAACTATTAAAATTAGGGCAATTAATTAGGAAAAGGAAATTTTTCCAGAGAACATATTTTCCCAGAGAACAAACATCTAGTTTCACACGATTAATACCTATAGTAATAGAGGCTGAACTTACGCCAACAGCATCTGGCCCAGTGCACAACTGGTCACTCTTCAGATTGTAGTCATTAGAGCATGTTGTGAAATTAATTTCTTATACCTGATTAAACCTTGTCCTTCAGCTGCGACACAACTTGCCATATTGCTAGAGCATGAATCCTGTATCTACTACATCTATCAGTGTGGGAACTTACCCTTCAACTGCCTTCCTGCAGGGTCCTGTCCTCACACTGCAGGGTGTAATTTACACCTGACAACCCAGTGCAATTTAAACACGTGCTTTCTCCAAATTCTGCCAATTTTGCAAGCAACTTGATATTACGTGCCAGCTTTTTAGGAGGCACGTGCCAGAGATGAACAAACAGATGCTGCTGCTTTTGTTTCAAGGATGAAGCACAACAACTTAATGTTCCTCTCCAGTGGGTTTTTACAGAGATGTGTGCTCAAAATTGTGAAACAAAGATTTTCATAAATGATCTGGAAAGAGAGTGAATGAGGATGTGAATGTGTTTGCTGGAAATATTCCTTGCCTTACAATCCCTAATAACTTTGAAACAATGAAACACTGTAAAATAAACTTATGATACAAACCAGATCAAATTCAAAACAAGAAAAACGTGAAGTGCTACTCATGAGGCAGGAGGGGTGGGAGAAGGGAAAGAACTTTTCATATATAATGATGAAGTCTGAGCTGACCATCGCTAATCAGGATAGAGACTTTGGAGTTATACTGAGTAACATTGTCAAAATTTCAGGACTATTCTAAAATTTCTCTAGCAGTTAAAAGAAATTACTAGGAAAGGAACAGAGAACAGGAAGGAGACTATAATACTGTATCTGCATAAGAATATAATACTGCTGCTACTTGAATACTTCTGTGCAGTTCCTGTTTGCCTTGTACTTCAGCCTAGAAGGGATAAGAGGAATGGCAGGAAGTTTGAAAAAAATTCTGTCTGCAAGATGATGAGATTGATGACAATGTCTCAGCCTAAGTAAAGACAACAGATGTTGTGGTAGGTATGTATACGATGTCTAGTGAGGCCACAACTGCAGTTGTGTGTCCAGTTCTGGGCTCCCCAGTTCAAGAGAGACACGGAACTACTGGAGAGAGTCCAGCAGAAGGCTATAAAGATTATTGTCTTTGCAAGGCACTGGAGCATCTCTCTGACAAGGAAAGGCTGCGATACCTGGGGCTGTTTAACCTGTAGGACACTGAGAGGAGATCTTAGCAATGCTTACAAATATCCAGAGGTTGTGTGTCAAGAGGATGGGCTCAGCAACAGGACAAGGGGCAATGGCCACAAACTGAAACAGAAGTAGTTCCACCTAAACGTGAAGAAGAACTTGTTTACTTCGAGGGTGATTGAGCACTGGAACAGGCTTCCCAGAGAGGCGGTGGAGTATCCTCCTTTGGAGACTTTCAAAACCCGCCTGGACATGTTCCTGTGCAATCTTCTCTAGGTGACCCTGCTTTAGCATGGGGGTTGGACTAAACGATCTCCAAAGATCCCTTCCAACTCCTACCATTCTGTGATTCTATGACAAGCAACAGAAATGAGTGAATGAGCACTGCTCACCATCTCTTCTGACACAAGAACGAGGGTCAGAGCAGTGATATCAAAAGAGATGTCACATCATCCATTGAATAATTAAACTGAATGAACTGCTTGTTCCAGGAATTAGGTGATAGATTTATCTAGGCTGGGAAACATCTGGAGAAAAATTATCAAAAGTTGTTACATGTAAAGATGGGTTTTTGGCTGAAGAAGTCCTCAGCTACAAATCTTTGGAGGGTAGCATATCTTATAACACCTACCAGGGAAGTACTCCTGTACTTTTGAACTGTTCTTTGCTGTTTCTTAGGTATCACTTATTCCCAGACAGAGAGCTAATACAAGGCCAGATAGACTTGGTTTGGGGTTACAATGGTATTTTGGGCTTTTTGATATATGCACTTCTATGTTATTAGAAAAACAAATTTCAAAAAACATCCAGTCTACATAAAAGATTAAAGAATGACTTCCATTAGAAAACTGGTGCAAGGCTAATGCTATGACTTTGGCGAGTTTAACCTACTTTGGAAAGTACAGGTGAAAGACATCAGCAAGCAGAAAAGTCTGTGACTGAGGAACAGAGCTGGTTGGCAGGGTCCCGATATTGCTCAGCATTCATAAGCTGCAGATAAGGAAGCCTCAGATCATCACAGCGTGTTGCTTCAACAAAGCTGTTGGGGTGGCTGTATAGAAGTAGGTTGTTTAGAAGCTGTTCTTCACAGGTGTCCTTTGAGCAAAGTTTTACAGGGCTAATTTTTATAGCAACATCCAACAGAAAGCTAGAAGTAGCCTGCTTTTCTTTTGTCTGAAAGGAAGACATGGGATATGAAATGGGCAGTTTGAGAACCAACGGTGTATGAAATATCTGTAGCGTCATTTGAAAGGGGTTTTGTTTTACCTCAGATAATATTTTTCCTAATCTTTTTGAGTGTCTTGCAGCACTAAAAATGAGGTACAGATAAGTTTGATTCCTCTTACAATGAAAGCTTGAAATGTAACTTTCCCATTTTAGATCATGAGGGTATTTATACCTACTTTGATTTCTTCAAAGAATTTTAGACTATATTGTCTAGAGAGTGAAAAAATAGACACATTAGTTGAAAAAATTTATTCTTTCCAGATAAGGCTACTGCTACAAAATTTTCACAGTAAGAAATTTCAAAAAGTGACATGGGGTTGGTGGTTGGATTTCATTGCTAGAGAAATATATGTTGTTGTGCCATGTTATAAACAGAAAACTGAAGCACCCTTTTTAAATTCTCAGCACTGCTGACACTTCCAACAAGTACTTCGGTATTGGTTTTGGTCTTATCTGTTTCTAACAGACAGCCTCATGCCTTGGAAATCTGACCTGAAAGAAAAATTCAGCCCCAAGTATCTGCTGTCAATTGTGCAGAAAATAGGAGATGACAGCGAAGTCATTTCTGCATGCTGAATTAGATCTCTTTCTAACATCTTCTAATGTCATTATTAGCACTCAAATACACTGTGTCAAAATGTGTCTGTATAGGGAGATGGACCAGGCAACGTCAAATTTATCTCTTAGTCAATATGACAAGCTGGTTTTGATTTAGACTTTTGAACAGAGAGATTCTCATAAGAAAAAGTAGCTGCTCCATCATGAAGATTTGTTTATGCACGTGGATAGTGTAATGGGTGGAAGCAGTTGGGAAAATAGCGTATTATGCAGTTTCATTAAATTGCTGGAATTAATAGTGAAGTATAAGTTGCTAAAATCATCAGTATGAACCTTAGTAACTATACTCCAAATAGTAAATGGTGCAATGTGAAGAGTTTCACCAAGATGACCATCTGCGGGAAGACTGCTAACCTGCTTCAGAATTGGCCTTAACTGCAAATACTAATTCTAAAACTACATAAGTGTGGATTTAACATAAGTGGGTATCAGATGGTTTTAGAACAATATTCAAAGGATGGGAGAAGGGAACTGCATCTGCAAACATCACATTTCAGTAACTTGTTCACAGTTTTCTTTCTTTCTGACAAAATGTATACAAATAAAGGTGAATAACCAGACACTAAAGGCACTTAACTACTGGCAGAAAGCAATTCCTGGAAAGTCAGCAAAGTCTATCCCTGTAGCACTGAGAAGCAGCAGAGTGTATCATCTAAATACAGTGTTAATGCCTAATAAATAGCAACACCAGTAGTCATTACAGCTCTACAACCTGCATCTATATAGCAAAGTTCAGAAGGTTAATAGAAGAAATGAAATAAAGTACAATGAAAAAGGTTTGGATACTCATACACATGGGACTATTAACTAACCTAAAGAGAAGAAAAGGCTACTTAATTCTATTAAAAAGTGAATACCAATAAACTTCTGCTATTCTAAGCAAGATTATTGTTATTTCATCTTCTTACAGCCTCTTAATATCCATTTCACTCAGCTAAAAGCCAGGCAATATTTTTTGGTAGTGACAATAGAGTTTTGTCTCATCTCATTAAAATTGGATGACTAACTGGAAAACAACAACAAAAAAAAGAAATATAAAGTGTTTATATATTTTATGTTTGGTTCTTAGTGTGTGAAGTGGCTATAATCCATTTACACTAATCATCCACAATAGAGGTGGTCATGTTCTGCCTTCTGTTCTGGGCTCACAGATGTGTAATTAGCACATGCTGCATCTTGAAAAAGCTTAGAAAAATAAACAATAATAATCAAAGTAGTACACACCCTTCTACTCCTTAATATGATTTAATCCTGTGCAACAAGAGCACATTTGTGCAAATGTTAACATTCTAACTTCTTAACTTCTAATTGCACAGGGAGTTAACCATAATCAATGCATATTTTAATGCAAAACTAAGTATCTTGCTATCTTACCAGAAGTGAATTTTACTTTTTCCTATGTTAACTGTAAATATTTTCAAAGTGGACTTCATACATACAACTTTAACAGAATTTTAAATCATATCATTAGCATAAAACATTTGCAGACACAGTCCCTCAAGGTACACAATGGTATTCCTTAACAGAGAGGTATGCTGTCATTTCAGTTCTGTGTATATACTCTATATATATATATATATATATATATATATGACACACCAACTTTTTCTATCTACAGTCAAGTGAACTCATGTCCTTAGCTTATTGCCAAATTAAGATTGAGCAAAAGACTAAAGGGCCAACAAGCAAGAGACCAGTAGGGAAAAGGACATACACAGTATCTCAGTCTTTCCCCCTCTCTATTCGTTTTCTCAATGGCCTGCGTATAAACAACAGTTTACTTGAATGTTTCTTCCAATGTTTAAATTTTTGTCTGTCCATTTCTATGAAATAAAGCAAACCTGCTGCCAGTTTTTATGAAAGTACTGGAACAGAGAGGCACAGTCCACCTCTCCAGCTCCTCCACCTCCCCTCTGAAGTCAGGCTGGAAAAGTTGGCACTGTTTTTGATCTCATCACAGAACAGGTCCAACCCAGGCTGCTTCAACTTCAACAGCATAATCTCAAACATAATTTAGGGGAGGGAGCAGGGGCAGAAGGACACATACTGGCTACAGTTACTGCCCATCAGCTAAGCCTTTCCAGGCTGCAAGACTCTTCAGGATAATCAATTAACCTTTAGTTAAAAGAATAAGCAGTAGTCTTTCTCCGTATCATCATCTGTGAATGGATATGTCTTACATGATGTGAGTGTACAGACTGATATACCTCCAACACATGCACCAAAGAAGATCAAAGATTTTGAAAATAAACTGTAAGAAGATGGGAGTATAAGCAAGGTCTCTACTGTAGTGAAAGATGAACACAACAAACAAGTATAGTTTTTTAAGTAGCTCTTTTCAAAGACAGAGCCGGGGCCAGGGCCTATTCACAACTACAATGGCACAGGATCATTGTTCAATGGGAAGCAATAAATGACTTCTGGAAGGGCAGCCTTGCATTTGGGAAGGAGAAATGGCAGAAATTACTGGGTGGATGTGTAAGTCACAATGTTTCTTGTAAGCTCTTGCTCCCTCTCTACTGATAGGGAGAATTTGAGCACCCTCTTGCCTAGGTCAGCAGCTGCCTCCCTGCAATCACAGCAGAGCAGAGTAGGTGTTTAGATTGCTCTACTTTAGTCTCCTGTCAGGAAGTGGAAAAGATTTTTATACCAGATGTGCAAGTATAGGAAAATACCTGGGAATTCAATTCTAACAGGGATGCCATAAAGGAGCACATGTCCAGCATAATTTGGTAGAGCCCCCACCCCAAAGAACCGAATCTGCAAACAGATACAGGCAAAAAGTTTTATTAAGTACTGCTCAAATGCACTAATAAAAAGGCAGACAAATTAATCTATATTCCTAACTTTCTCTTATATATTCCCCAAAGACAGATAGGAATTAGAAAAACCTAAAAGTCTAAACCACATGATTTTAAGTATATTAATCTTTTCCTGAAAGGCACATATAGCTGTCAGGTCCAGTTAACTCAAGAAATTACTGCATATATTTTGTTTCTCAGAATGAGTTTCTAAGTGATGAAACAGATTAAACAGTCACCTTCCTCCCATCCCTGAGAAGTAAATGGCAATAGCAGTAGGAACCAGGGGAAAATTGTGAAACCAAAGAATCGGGTAACTAAAATCAAAAGGTGAAAGAATTTACTAATTCAGATTTACAGAGGGCTATGTGGGAAATCTCAACTAATGGTAACAGTGCTCTGAAAAATGTGTGTTGTTTAACATCAGAATGCAACTACCAGCATCCTCCTGCACAGGAAGGAACCAACAGCTTATGATGGTGACATGGCATAAAGTAAAAGGTGAGAAAAAGCACACGATGAGTCACTAAGCTACTGCAGATGAAGTAACAGATTCACCATTTACCAAACATGCTTCCACACAAACATCTTGACATTTCAGTTTGGCCTACAGATATCTCCTGCAGGTTTAGACACAATTATCCTACAAGCAGCTTTACAATCCTGTGCACAAGACAGCAAGCAAGCTTGGCAGTGGTCTGTGGAACAGAAGTCATGAATTAGATACATTTCTGTCACCAAGGTTGGTGCTTTTGCCTATCTCCAAAGTCAGCAACAGAGTTAACCAAGCACAAGAAGCAGCTGCTCCACATCTTCCCTTTATCTCTACCCAAATCCACTTTGTGATTTGATCACTTAACAAAATGGGAAAAAGGAAAGAGGAAGAAGTAGGGGGAAAGGATGGGAATTACCCAATATGTCTAAAAGAGAGCAAGTCTGACAAGTAAATAATGCAGTCAAAATCACCCATATGGGTACTAAGTACATATAATACAGTACTTCAGCTAACACAGAACTCTAATTTAATAAACTCGGCAATTAAAAACTGATTGTAATGGTGCACAAAACATGTGCACACTTCCCTCAGCTGAGCAGCATCGCTAAGTTTCTATCTCAAGGAATAATTAAATTTCCCTGAAATTATCTCATAAGGCTTTCCTGCATAGAGGAACCAGGCCCACTCATGCTATGCTACATGCACAAATAAGTTTGTGGAGAAACAGACTGAGAAAACTTTTTTTAGCATTCTTCACACTATAGATGGGCATGAAAACAGTCACCAAGAAAATCAGGCAAATCACTTTTTTTCCCCCTTTCTTTTTCTGTGTATTTAGATAAAACAACAAATCAGAAACATTTTTTCAAACAAGTAAGTTTAATTGATAAACACAACCATTAACACAGAGTAATTTCAGAACCTCTAGATATTATTTTATCTCAAAACCTATTACTTTTTTTGAAACCTATTGAAGGCCACTGGAAACCCAGGAAAATGTCTGTATTAACTCTCAATACTCTCTATTTACTTGAATCTCACTTCAATAGAGCCAAGATTTTTACATGTACATCGTGGTAGAAAGACCTCATGAAAAAGAGTTATACAGCCACAGTCTTTACAGATACACACATTAATAAAAGAAACTGTTCTCTGTATTGAATTCATAACTAGTACATGTAAATTTTGCTTTAATTATTTGCTCAATCATGCGGTTTTGGGACCCACACAATGATACAAACAAACCACATCACTGCCTAAGGGAGAAAAAGGACAGAGAATTAATCCAACAGAAGTGAATGAAAAGCAGTCTTTCTAGCTATAAACTTAAATATTTGTGGTCAATATTTAATGGTATTTGTGTAGTTAAGTTTATGCACCCTGTGCACCATAGTCCCAATGAAACAATACACATAGCTACTTTCATCTGCAACAGTTTGATTTTGGGGGAGAACATAAAATTAGCTACAATAAAGATATTTTTATTATTATTTTTAAAGTCACCCTGGTGTTTGAGAAATCATTCTAGGAATAAAGCAACAGGAAGCATACTTCTCTCAAGTTTGCAGGTACAGTAGTACAGATTTGTATTTTGTTTCTCCATTTGTAACTAATTAATGTGCACAGAGGACAAAAAGACAATCTAGAGACCTACTTTGATATTCCCATTCCCACTTTCACTCTCTCCCCACCATGAACTTCAAAAGCCTCAAAAGGAAATGGTGATAATGACACTGTAGTGTTTGAAATTAAAATCTTCTGGGGACCTCCTTGGTGCAGACAGGTTCTAGCACTCAAGCACAAGGGTTGTAAAATCCAGGGAGCACTTCAGCATGCTTTTGTGGTTCAGAGGAAAGGAAACTCTGAGAAGAAACTTCCTGATGTTTCTGCATGAAAGCAAGTTGAGAGGACATGGAGGAATTTGAGCAAAAGAATAGTTCTCAACTATGCTGAGTGAAAGCAAGCTAAATAAAGTTAGCCAAGGCTCAAGTTGTTGCATGAAGGAACTGTACTGCACAAACAGAAAGGTCATAGACAAAGGACAGATATTTGCAATGGTGTAAGACCATTTCTGTTCTGGATTCAGGTGTTGCACAGAAGACAGGAAAGGCCAAGTGAGAGGAAGATGCAACAAATCTTTTCCTTGCACAAAGTTACACTGGAGAAGGATTAAGTTACCCTGAATTCAGTATAGAAACATGCACTCAGCTCAGCTGACATCTTAGTTTGATAGCCAATAGTGCCTTGATAAATAAACATGTAAAACGCTCTAATGGCTCAGAGCAGAGGTTCAGTCAGCCCAGCACTCAGTCTTCGAGTGGAGATGTTAGCTGGGGAGAACGGAAGCCTCAAGTGCTCTCCCAGCAGCTACAATTGCTGGATTAGTGATGGCAGCAGACATGTTCCTGTCTAGTCTTTTAGTATCTATTTATGGACATGTTGTCCAAGAAATTTACACAAACTGTTTTCAAAGCTGCCTGCATCTATAACCTGCAATAGCAAGTTCCAGATGCTTGTTGTTTTACAAAGCAATACTTACCTTCTTCTGCTTTTAAGAGTTACTCAGTCCTACTTTCATCAAGAGCCCCCTTATTCCAGTACTGCACTATTTGGCATAAGCTGTTCTACATTTAGCTTTTCTACTATCCACTGATCTTGTGCTAACTTGATTTCTTTAATAACCTTTGAAGCAGAAGACTTTCACAGACAACACAGCAAGCTATGTGCACTGTGTCTCCTGTATCCACAACACCCTCAGAACAGGACACTGGTGTTGGACTCCCCTTCTCCACTGGCACTGGCCTTTCCCTGGCAATTCACAGAATGTTTGGGTTGGAAGGGACCTTTAAGGGTCATCTAGTCCAACAGTCCTGTAGTAAGCAGGGGCATCTGCAACCAGACCAGGTTGCTTAGAGCCCCGTTCAACATGACCTTGAATGTTTCCAGGGATGGTGTGTCTAACACCTCTCTGAGCAATTTGTTCCAGTGTTTCACTGCCCTCATCATATGAAAGTTTCTTCCTTATGTTTAGTTTGAATCTACCTCCTTCTAGTTGAAAACCATCACCCCTTGTCTTATTGCTACAGGCCCTTCTAAAAAGTCTGTACCCATCTATCTTATAAGCCTCTCTTAGGTATCAGAAAGTTGCAATAAGGTCTCCCCAGAGTCTTCTCCACGCTGAACAATCCCAACTCTCTCAGCCTTTCTCCATAGGAGAGGTGTTTCAGCCCTCTGACCATTTTCATGCCACACCCCCTCCCCCAAACCCACTCCAACAAGTCCATGCATTTCTTGTGCTGAGGACTCCAGAGATGGACACAGTAGCTCAGGTCAGGTCTCATCAGATCAGAGTAGAGGGGAAAAATGATCTCCCTTGACCTGCTGCTCATACTACTTTTTATGTAGACTAGGATAAGGTTGGCTTTCCAGGCTGCAAGCGCATGTTACCAGGTCATGTCCAGTTTTTCTTCCATTAGTACCACCAAGTCCTTCTCTGCAAGGCTGCTCTTGATCACACCATCCCTCAACATGTAATGATACCTGGGGTTGCTCCAACCCAGGTACAGAACCTTGCACTTATGCTTAGCCATGTGTTGAATAGTCTAATTCTTTAAAAGGGATGCTACCATCACACCAAGGATGGAGGTCAGACACATTGATCCATAGCTCCCAGATTCTTCTCTAGAGCCATTTTTTACAGACAGGACTCGCACCAACAACCTACCAGTTCCCTGACTTGCAATCCAAAGCACCAGCAGGGCAGTAGCAACGTAACTCCTGGATAGTCAGCTCCTGGATAATCAAACTGATTTAGCTCCTCTGACTCACCGGACACTGAAAAAAAAACAAAACAAAAAAACAACCCACACCAAAAAAATAACACCACACCAAAAAAAGAACACAACATCACCATACATACAACAGCAAACTCCTGTGAAAGGTCTCCCTAGCACCTTCAGCAGTAAAGGACAACACAAAGAATTCACTGAGGATCTCCTCTGCTCTGGCCTTTTCTCTGAGTGTCCCATTATGCTGCTGTTATCAAGTGGTCCCACTGATTTCCTGAGTTTGATATACTTATGAACTTTTTGCCAATAGCTTCAGCATCTTCTGTGAGGCACTTTTCTAATTCTCTGAGATTTTTAATTTCCTGTTTGTGTTTGACTTGCCATGTTTCAAGGCCTTTCCTCTTATGCTCACAGAAAATACACAGGTTTTCCCTTTCCCAGCAACTGACCATTTTGATACAGTACCCTCTGACATTTCTATCACATGACATAGCCTCCTAGGGATGATTTTGTTTTGTCTTTTTATTGTGGGATGTATGTGGGGGCTTCAAAGAACTTTATTAGAACAACTGCAATTTTAATAGCCAGCAGACTGCTTATTGGCCTTCTGGACTAATTCTTAAGGGTTTGTTACACAATTGCCTCTTTGTTCTGCAAACCTTATACTTGAAATAAAAGGACCTTGTGTTGCATGTATTTATTCTGCTCTCTTCAGGTATAGAGCTCAACCTAATCTTATGATGGTTACTAGTTACCAAGCAGCTTCAGTGCACTATTCCAGACCACATCCAGAATAGCATCTTTCTGGATGCACGAGATGTTCTGGGAAGCAGCCACTTCACACGTCTGGATGCATCCTCTCTGTCTCCCATCCTGATGGGGCACCAATATAGTCTCTACAGGGCCCATGTTGAAACCTCCCACTGTTACTGTCTGTCCTGAATTTGCAGCTTCTCTGCTCTCATTTCGCATTTCCTGAGCACTATTACAGGTCTGAGCAGGGGGCTGGTAACACAATCCTAGCACTATGTTTTTATTAGAGCACAGCATTTCTGCCCAGAGGGGTTCCACAGGCCTGCTCTGCTCCCATAGTATTTTTATGTTGTTGCACTTTATAAAATGCTTCACGTACAGTGCTTCTCCCCTGACTGTATGTCACTCATCTTTCCTATAATATAGCTAATATGGCCTGGCAGCATTGATTATCATACTTCCACCAGACCTAATTTTTCAAGGTTAGAATTTCACACCAAACAGTCCAGTTCCTTCATCTCATATTTTAGGCCTTAAAGCTGGTGGGGCAACGCTTAGAAGTTTTTCCTGTCCTCCATTGCAAGCAGACACTGCAGTCTCAGCTGACAACAGTCACATGTGAGAGATCAGGTCAGTATTTTCCAATAGTTGCTTCCTCCCCTGAAGCTTGCATCCTCCTCAGCAGTGCATGGGCTGCTGCCATGGTGGAGGCTTCACCTGCAGCTTTCCTAGAGTCCCACTGCTTTGTTCACAGCTAACTGGAAGACACACACAGAGGAAGCTCTATGAAGCTATATCACTTACTGGTGGAAACAGAATTGCAATTAAGTGGCTCAGAAGAACAACAAAAAACACTGTATGGGCAAGGTCAGGCTATATGAAACAAGTCCTGCTCACGCTATTCCAATTTAACTAATATTCATCACCTCATCAACACAACCCTGCCTGCATTCTGCACTCCTTCCTCAGCAATATCCATCTGTCAAATTATGCACTCCTTACTGAGATCAGAATATTATGTCTGGAAGAAAACATTTAGACCACCATGGCTGCTACTGCAAAATAATACTTAGGGGGGAAGAAGAAAAAAAAAAAAAGTCAGAATGTTTTTTTTAATTGTATTTGACTGGGTTGATGGCCTTTACCTCTTAATTCTATGTTATTATTGCTACAGTGGGAAGACATTTAGCTCCTAATTGTGTTTATGACATCTGTGAATGACCCACTATTGCTTTTTCTTCTTTCAAAAGACTGGCTTCTGTCTTAACCCAAGAACAAAAACCCAGCAAAACACCTAGGCACCAGAATCATGCTGTTCTGACTGCTGACCCATCTGCAGAACAAGCTGGCCACCTGCTTGATCCAGAATAGTTCAACAGGGAGAAACTCTTCACGCTTCTCTATAGCTATGCATCCCTTAGCCAGAGACAGGGAGGTAACCTGTCTGTTAGCTGCAAACTAGGTCCATTTGTTTCTATCAAAGCATTTTAGAAATCAACTAACTCATAAGAGTTGCCGTGGGTGTGAGCCAGGTGTTGCAATGTATCAGAAGAGGAAGTAGAAAGCAAGGTTTCAACAAATGAACAGGTACTTTGACAGTAGCAGTTTTATTTCTGTGGGAGAAATTTGCTTATCAGTTTGCTTTATCGGTTCATTTAGCTCCTTACTGAACTCTGATTGCAAGAAAGGCTTCTGAACATCTTCAAAATTTTTTAATTGTTCCCTATGACACACTTGATAACCATCATTTTTCTTAAAAGACAAATTGCCTTTTGATAGGCTGTCTGCTATAATAATTACAACTTGAATAGTCAGATCCTTTCAAAATAGCTCTCTCTTCTCGAAGAATAAAAATATAGAATGAAAACAGACACTACGTGTAGCTTAAAATGTTTTTCTCTTTCACCCTTATAATTAAAGGTGGTATTCCAATAGTTGTTTTGTTATTGATGCTACTAAAATGATCTGGAAATATTCTAAAGTCTCTCTCCATATATATGCCAGTATTTCCATACTATATTGCTACTTTCCCCCCCCCCCCCCGATGACATAAAATAATGCCACAAGTATTTTTCTGTAAAAAGAATTCATAGAAAACATTTCCTTTGGAATGAGTAGTCTACTTCTCTGCTTGCATTAATAGTCTTAAAGTAAAACATTTTAAATAGCTTCATTACTTCTAAAGCAAAACAGGTCATGACTTGAGAACCTCCTCTCTGAGGTACTGAGCTCAAGGACTAGATTCAAAAGTTCAGTTTACTGAGTTAGTAGGGGAATCCCAATTCTCAGTCCTACACGGCATCAGAAGTACACAAAAAAAAAATTAAAGAAAAAAATACCATTAATTACTCATAACTATTAGATGATCAGTACAAGCCAGCTGTACACCTGACTCAGGTTAAATTCTGCATTTTGCAATGAAGTATTTGAAGTGATAATGGGAAAAGGGAAAGGATTGTTATTATGAGCACAAAGTGCTAATCTGCTGTCTAGGTCTTACTGAACCTCTCCCCTAACATTTAATCTAAAATGCTTTCAGCTCTTAAATTCAGCTTCCAAGACCAGTAGGAGGTTAAAGCAGGACCCAATGGGAGGTTACATTTATTTAATATTCAGTCCTTTCTCAGATGAAATATTGCAGTCTATCCTCACAGGTATTTGTCAAACCATTAGAGTAATGGTTTATAGCTATTACGTGAAATTGTAGTTCTATTTGTAACGACCATTGCCAAAGGATAAGCAAAGTGCATTCATTTTCTTTGAAAAATACCCAAAATCTTTGCTGTAGAGCATGAAGGGAATGTGCTCCATTAACTAGTTGAGAGCTGTAAGCCGAGACAACACTAGTAAACATTGTTTCACAAACAGGAACCTGCACCTCTCACACCTGCTCCAGCACTACCATTCAAACCTTGCAGCTCTATAGTTCACTGCAGACACAACCTTAGAGCCCTCTGGCACAACTCCAGTTCCTGCACCTTCATATGTTAACAGCACCTGTGAAATAATAAACATAATGAGATCTAGAAATAGATTATTTTTATAACAACCAGTATATTTGGCGTATATTATAGTACTTGCATTTTTCTAGTATCCTTTAGAAAAATAAGATCAGAACAAAGCAGTAAAAACATAATGAAATACATAGAAACATCAAACTGAACTTGTCACAGAAGTCTCTTTTGTGTAATTTACTTGAAGTACAACGTGCACAGCTTCCCTTGACTCTCTGGATCTCAATTTTAAATTTGATCTTATACATTGAGATTTATTTTTAGAAGTTTAATTTTTACTTTTCTCTCTGTCTTTTTCTAAAACCTATGAAGAATTTTGAGAATGAAATATAAAGTAATTTACTATTTCTCTTAGGAAAAAAAAAACTAAAATCAAATTAAACACTCCTTGCAGAGATAAAACTCTACTAACTCAATAGCCAAGAATAAGATAAACTTAAGTTTACACTACTATGTAAAGTGGCTGTACAAAAAGAAGCATGATTTCCAAGCCCTAACACTCTACAATTCTATAGTTCTATGATTTCCACATTTGTCTGCTGTAACTGAATAGTGATCACCACCACAGAAATATTTTTTCAAACTTTATCTTCAAACAGAAATCTACCATATGATTGAGGCAACTCATGTCAAGAAATTAATACCTCAGTGTGGCTGGGCAGTTTTGACTTGCATTTAAAATTTTTCATTTACATTTAATTCTTAGTGACAGTGGATTAAAGAGCATTGAATAATACTTGTTGCTACCACTTTGAAAGTTATCCTTTAATTAAAAAGGAATCTGGTGTGTAACACTACCTTTTATTGGGAATGCCCAGTACATGAGGGATTTTTTTTTTTCCAATCCTGTTAAAAAAAAAAAAATACACAAATCTAGTGTCATTCTGCTTCTTAGAAAGAGTTTCATTTCTTATTTTGCTTTCACTTTGTGTAATTTTGAAGTCAAGAAATAACTACTGATAAGAATAATATGGACTTTGGGAAGTGCTTTTGCAGAATCAGAATAAAGTGACAAAGAAAACGTGTTTGCTTTTGTTTAAAAACTAACACAAACAAGTTTCTAACTTGAAGCCAGCACTGTGCCTTCACTGTCACAATTAACACAACCAGGGCACAGTTTCAGCCCCTGCCAGCTGTCAGACCATCCTCATAGGATGGTGCCTTCAAAACACCAACAGCTACAGTTCATGTACACAGGACAGATAGAAAATTCTCTTCTTCATGAATAAGACATATTTTCCTTTGGTTCCAACTACTACTGTGGTATAACCATACTGCTAACAGTTATGTTGTTTTCTTTCTCAGATTAGTCCATCTTAAAAAGCCTTTCCTGTTATTGCAATCCCTGTTATATTCACTATGAATGTCTGCATATCCAGCTTCTACTTTTATTATTTCCTCTGTTTCAGGATTCTTAGCATCAAGTCTTGTTTTGTTTGGGGTTTTTTTGTGGCTTTTGTTTTGGTTTGATAAAGAGCTATGCTTAAGGTATGAAACATGATTACATTTTATGTATAGTCAGTTAATAACAACAGTTAATCAGAGTCTTGTCAGAAGGAAGACACTACTGAGGACTACAGCCGAGTTTGACCATCACGAACATAGAGACACACAGCCAGGCAAACCAATTCTCAATCACTACTTCCCATGTAACCTTTTAACTTTTTTATCCGCATCTCCCAAAATTATGAAGTCAACGGCACTAAAATGCTACAGGCAAAAATACAACATCTGTGCCAAATCCAGACACATTCATTTTCAATAACTACCAGTGACTTTCTACATAGGTTTACAATGCTATATAAATAATAGCAATAACTGATGAATCTCTGGCTCCTGTCCCAGCACCATGCAACTGGAGGAGTCACCAGGAAAGGAAAGCCACCACAGTAAAGCCAGAAAGACCTTGAAACAAGAAGGTGACTCCTGGGTTCCTGGCACTAGCCTGAACCAGGCTGCTCTCCCTCCGGAAGCACAGCAGGTCCCTCTGTTGCTGTTAATGATTTTGTTCAGAACAAAACAAGTGGGAAACACTAATACTGAAGGACACATCCTGAAACATTTCCAAGGATGCCAAGAGCTGTTCTATTGCCATGGCAGGTTGCTCCACCAGGGAATGGCCACCCAGTCAAACACAGGGGCCTGGAAGCATGGCCAAAAACAGGGCTTCTCTGAGGCATGGAGCAGACTGGCAATGTAAGGTTTATTCAAACACTAGTTTGCTTCTTGCCCTTTGATAACTAGAAACCAAATTGGTTTTCTGCTGCATTCAGTGTCTTCAAAATTTAATTGCTTACCTCCTCATTCATTCAAGAAAGACAGACCTTAGTTTTATAGGAGTGAGATCCCACAATACAAATATACTATGTTAAACATAAAACAGATATCTGAAAAATAACCAAAACACACTTCAGTGATTATAACCTTCAATACCAAGTTATCCTCCGGTGGTCTTACCTGGATCCAGGCTATCAGAATTTCCAATTATATGAATTTCTATATATGAGATAAGCATTTAGTTATCAATATCCACCATAAACTGTGGATTTGGAGCACCATGACTAGATGGAATTGAATGCATTGCTGAAGCCAGCGGCCACTTTGCCACCACAGCGGGCAGCCATAGCAGGGTGGGTTTGCTACCAGCTGGTCCAGAACGGAGCAGAGCCGAGACCCTGGCCAGTCTTCACACCTGCTTCGCTGGAGACAGCACCCACCTGCACTTAGAACCACAGCACGCTTATAATGAGCCTCTTCATTAGCATTTATCACATTAATTGCAGTATATAAGGATTTAATTACAGTTCTGAGGAATTCTATGTCTAATTGGTGAAAGGTTACCCTGAAGCGAAAAGCACACATGTACTTCATGTTCCTCAGGTACCTACAGTATCAGCAAGAGGTCTGCTGATTCTTATCTTCCAAGCTCCATGATTTTTAAAAGTCACTATGAGAGAAGAGGGAAACGAAGGGAGGGGAAGTCCCAGGCCGGGCGCAGGGCCTGAGGCGGCCTCCACAGCACGTTACCCATGGGGCAACAGTGACCCCAGCCTGGGCACCCCGCCTGGCCTGGCCACCTCCAGGGCCTGGGCCCACGGGCACCCAGAGCTGGAGAGGGGACTCGGGGCACAGCAGTGAGGACTGTTAGCATGATCTGATCTTCATCCAGACAGGACAGTCAGCCTACACACCACAAAGCCAAAAAGAAAAGTTCCGGACAGAATATGGTGTCTTGAGACATTATCATAGAATTCCGTCCATCTGCGTGCCATGCCAGCGCAAAGGATACAGCTACAGACATATACAGGGATTTAAAAAAAATAAAAATTAAAAAATTAAAAACCTTGTCTTAATCCTTGCTTGTTTTCCCAGCATTTTCACAAGTACCAACCAAGAGTTTTATTGGGATACTGTACAAAGGAATAAACTGTTCATTAAAATGGCACTTTTCATTCTATTAAAAAAAAAAAAAAAAGTTAAAAGCAAAGCACCGTTCTCACTAAGTGCTGTTAATGAAGCCTCTGCTAAGGAACTCTCTTCCTGGTGAAAATACAGTCGGCACATTTGAAAGCAAAAGAAAAGCCTCTAATTTGTATATAGGCTCTCAGTCTACTGACTAATAAATCAAACTTTAAGGGTCACATGTAGGTCCTCAAAATAAGCTCCTGACGTACTTCATCACCTTAATTCAACTTTTCAACTTTCCCAACCTCACTATCAGGTATACTATTAGCTGCATTCCTTCATTCATGTGATAAATCCTTAAGACCCTAAGTTTTTTTATATATACATAAAAATATATATATTCCCCCCCCCCCATATCAACTCAAATATTACTTCCCTAATTGTAACTTCTGTGATAAAGTGAGGGAAACAAGCACCAGGGCAGGCATCTGAAAAGGACTATCCTACCTTTGCAAGCTCAGGCCACAAAGATATTTTTTGCCATAGAGGACTCAATCTGACTTCCTTGCAAGGATTTTATCAAGACTATCTTTGAAATGAACAACTTGTAATATAAGGCAGCAATCTTGTTTGAAAATAAGTATACTTTTGTTTACTCCACTTGCTGTAGCTCTTCTAATAAAGGCACAGAACAGAAAAACATTTGAAAAGCAGACACTAAGCAGATTCAAAAATGCAGTCCCGGACAACTACAGCATGTGAAACAGCTCTCCAAGACTCAGAGAAGTTTTGATACATTGCTGTATGTGTCACCTTAACACCTATTTCCAGGATGCATCAGCCTACCTGGAGAAAGGCTGATACTGCACTTTGTATCAGAGACCTTTACAGCTCCATAATGATGGTAGGTAGAAGAGTCTAAAAGGGTGATTATAATGATAAAAGGTAACAGTAATGATATAACTTTTACCAGTTTTACAGCTGCATCTTTATAGTAAAAAAAATGAAGGTACGATGTCTTCCTTTTGTAAATTTAGCTAGTTTTAAACACTCAAAGTATCTTCTAATAGGTGTTATTATGGAGAAGCAGCTACAAATTTCAGTGAGTTCACTTTTTCTTTTTAGAATGGAAGATAGGGCTTTGAATTTGCTAACATCTTGATTATTTCCACACACTAAAGTTAGGACTAAAAAACCTTTATTACACGACTATTTTTAAAGTTATAAAAAGGAATTTGGTTACTTCATATGCCAACTTATACGCAAAGAGAGTTTAGAAAACAATGATATTAATATAGTGGTAAATACAGCAGTTTGGAGAATATCCTTCTAACAACAGCAGAAAGAACCGTGCTTTATTGCATTCCCATGACACTGCCAAGCAGTGGCAGCAATAATCCTTCATCACATTGTATAATGAAAAAAGCACTACAACTTAAAAAAAAAAAAAGACAATTTACTGTAGTTTTCCTTTAGAGTGCTATAAAACGCAACCACATTCACATGACGGCATGTGTGTGTATATGTGTCTCTTAATAAAGCTTCTCTGAAGGGCAATACAGCATGTACCATGGAAACAGGGGTTGCCATGGAAAGAGTGCTTTTTAGTGCATAGCAAGAGAAATGAGGGCTTGATTCCCCCCTCTCTCACTTCTCTTAAAAAAATGAAAAAAAAAAAACAAACCCAAAACAGTGTAATTGTTGACAACAGCAGAGTTATTCCTGAAAAACAATCCAATACATGCACTGCAGAGAATTTTTGGCATTAGGGCTATAGTGATCTGCATAGCCCTGTATTTTCAGAGCAGCTCTCCAGCTGTCCCTCACACCACATAGCTCCATAGCCAGCCCCTCTTGGGTGTGCTCATGACAATGTCCCTCAAAGCATGGCAGAGGCCAGAGCAACAAGCACTCACTTGCTCAATCCGCATGCAGAAAGTGCCAGAATCTTCTATCTGCCACATCTTTCTATCTGCTTACATTTTCTGTTAAAATGCACGTGGTGTTACAAATGAATGAAAAGCATGAATCAAATTAACTTAAAGCATATTGGTTTCCAGACGTGCTTAAAATGAAGTCCAAATTGATGTGTTTCATCTACTTTATTCATTAAAATGGCATTCTTGATGTTCTCATGTTACCGTAATCTCCAAAACACTGGACAAACAGGTACATTTGTTTATCTTTATCACTCTTTCCTTACTAAAGAACAGGGTTTTATTAAAGAGATCAATCATCTGTGTACAGTTTAATAGCCTGAGCTGTGCATGTAAGACAGAACTTGCTTCAATAGCCCGAAACTCCCAAAGTATAGAGGAGCATGTAAAACCATTTGTTGCTTTAATAAAACAAAATTTCTCAGAGCTATCAAGTACCCTATTAGAATTAGTAATTTGAGACAGAAAAGCAGTGCTTAAAAGAAACCAATTCTAATAAAAGGAGTAGAATCAATCCTGTTTGCTTACCTCCATGAGAGCCCTATGCTTCTAACCAGAGACACAAAAACACTTTACATGCTTAATGCACTGCCTTTCTCTTATTGAATCACACTTATCGTGGAAGCACTCTTTTGAGGCTTCTAGCCATGTTCAAGTAATTGGAGAATCGCTCCTTCTAATGAACGGCCTCCTTATAACAGAGACCAAAGTGTTAAAATCTTAATGTATGTCAGAGGGTAAAAAAAAATGTACAAAGGAAAGCTTTTTGAAATGCTGATGATCAAATCTGAAATACACTGTATTACTAAAAGATGACATTTCTTACTAGGCTACTGCTGTAATACAGTTGCATCAGGGGAGGAAACAATGTTATGTACTAACATTATGGGATGTGACCACAAACTGCAACTTTTATGATGAAAGGCTGGAAAAAAAAAATAAATATATATATATTTATCTAACATTAAGATCACACCTTTGAAGACACTTCACAATCAAGAGTTGTAAACAGCTCAGATCCAAAATAGTCCTTCTACCTATGTTAGTATGAAGAACAGAAACTTTCTTGTTACATGAAAAACTGTAGTTCACTAATTGTCAAGTTTTTTGAGAGCTTTTATTAATTTTTTAACTATTTAGCTTTGGAACAAAATTATCTGTTTATATTTGGGGGAAAACAACTCCCTGTAACTACCTACTTTGATTGTAGTCTTAGCAAATGGACATGGTATGCAAAGCAACTTCTGGTAGCTGTAACATGAACATTAAAATTTATTGAAATAACATTTTAGAAGAAAATAAGCCCATTACAGGCAGCAGCAACTAAAAAAAAAAACCAGTAAGGTGATCAGGAAATGCTTCACAGATTTTGAAAGTAAAGCCAAAAAAAGGAGCACAGAACCAATCCTTCATCTCCTATCAGCTGTTCCTGTTGCCCGTGATTATGGCAATATTTCACAGAGAACATATGGCAATGTTTATAGCCATCAGGCAGTATTTCACAGAAGCTGTGACACCATGTGTCCACCAACTAGCCTTTCTGATTGCAATTAATTAGAGAAGAAGCAGGAGGCACTTTTTAAATAACATTAAGTCTTAGAGATTCCTGAAGTTCCATGGCCCATGTACAAGACTAAGTGACAGGAAAGTCCATTAAAATTGTAACAAGCCTGGTACAGTGAGACTGTCCTTGAGGAATATGACCTAATAAAAAAAAAAAAAAAACACTCTTTAAGGAGTATAAAATAGAGCAGAAGTATAATAAGCCATTCAGGGTGGTACCTTGGAAGCCTGCAACAATAAGGAAATATTTGAAGACCTTTAACAGGCCATTTTATGCAACAGTTTCTGCAGAAAAGCTGCTACAGTAAAAGCTATAGCAGTTGTTTTATAGTTGCCAGACCCAAGAGGATGTGCATCAAAATTACATTGGGATCTATTAAGGAGCTGAGACTTATGAAATACACTGTGGTAGTCATTTCATGATTCCTATTTTAATAAAAGCAAGCAAGAGAGGAAAATTAAGGATAATAAACTACCTGATAGGTTTTTGTACAGAGTGGAAGCTGAACTTTCCCAGCCTGCCCCTGCAGTTGAATCTGGCAGTTTTGGGTAGCACCATTTAGAGATGAAGATGTAGCAGGGGTGGGCAGCAGAGCCCTGTGTTGCAGCACCTCTAGCAGTGTTGTAGAGAGCAGTGCAGACTATAGGACAACAATTCCCATAAAAAAAGCTTTCCATCACAGAGGAATCTTTCCCAACCTAGATCCAGTGTGACCCACTGGGAATGAGCCAGGAGAATCACACAATCTCAAAACCATACCAGAACAGATGCAATTGGCAAGACATCAGCCACAACTGAGGTTAAAAAGCTCAAGATCATGTTCCTCAATTTGGAACTGGCCCATAGCTTCTCGCCCCCTTACTGGACATATTTTCCCCACACAACCTGCTTCCATGCCTCAAGTTGGGATATTACCTGGAGACATGAAATAAGAGAGCAAGATGGGAAGAAAACTTGTCCAGCTACAGTCTTAGCAGGGCTCCTTTCTGCCAGTTCTCTGAGCTCTACTCATATAACTGTGCTCACTCTGTAGCTATTTCCACAACTGGGGTACAAATGTTCATCTCTCTTCTCCCTCCAGACTTATTCTTACCAAACTTCTAGAAACTAAACACCTATGAAATCTCTCTCCACCTGCCAAATTTTGCCGAGTCAGGCAGCAACCTCAGAAGTTATTAAGAAATGCTAACAGTACAGTCAGCTTTTAAACTCTACCATTATACTGTTATTTTAGCATTTCCTCAAGCTTCTAACTTCATTACTTCATTTCCTCAAGCCTCTAACCTCTAATTTTTATTACAGAAATCTCATTTTGAGACTTTGAGACACAGAAATTTCAAATGGTGTTGGTAATAATGGAAGCATTGATTTCTATTAGTCTTATGAGCAAAATTTCACATAACACCCATGGTAGATCTCAAAAAGGTAATCTAATGACCACAAAACACCTGCCTAATTGTAACACAATAACTTAGGATCTGTTCTTACAGACGTGACATGACAGAAAACACAAGCCATGTTTAAAAGTATGTCAGATTGTTGTGATGGGTAAAAATCTTTCCATCAGCACCGGGCAGACTATTTTAAAACTCCAGATGCAGCCCTGACACCAATCAGCAGCTAAAAATGAGCCACCAATCCACCCACTGCTACACTTGTGTGGTGACAATAGGGTAACTTTATAAATAAATACCAAAATAAAATGACAGCTGGCAACTTCACCATCCTCGTCTACACTTTCCTAGGAGCAGAGTTAATATTTTGAGCTGTACACACACGGAACGCTTTCAAGGTTTATACTCCATCAAAAAAGTTCCCAAACTGTGAGGCTGACAGCTGCCACCAACTTAACAGCTATACTAAAGTTCCTGGCACAACTTACAGTGACTTCTCTAGAATTTAAGAGGATCTTCAATGCTGAAAGAAAATTGCAATGTATTCCTTAATAAGCACATTTCAATGAAAAGATGAACAATAGAGTTCGGAGAGAAACTCCTGTCCAATATGCTGCCCACCAGCTGTGGTGCCATCACTACAGCACCGTCCTATTACTTGTTATTTTTAGGGCACTAGCACAATAGCCACTGATAATCAAGAGCTGTAGCTGGGATCACCCTCCCCAATTAAATCCCTACTTTCTTCACCTTCAAAAGGCTCCTGCAGGTGTGCTGCTTCCCCCATGGGTTGGGAGTTGGATAAACAGTCAGCCATCACAAGATCCAGGGGACAGCCAGAGGCACCCACCCCTGCAGGATTCCCCTTTCTCACTAAAATTCAAGGGCATTACAATGAGTAGCTTCTACCCAGGGGCTGATCTGACCCAGGGATCCCAGATGCCCTAGCAGATACAGTCTAAAGCTGGAGACACATGGGCCATGATGGAGCCTGGGGAGCTTGAGGGCAGCAGAACAGGGCCACCACCCTGCCTCAGTCTGATCCTTTATCCACACTGATACAGCCATGAATATGAGCCAGTGTATAGAGCTATGGTCTTAAAAAAAATTTATAAAAATAATTAAAAAATTCATAAAAACATGAAGGGTTTTGGCAGGGAGGGGACATCAAACACAGAGAAGCTCTCTCTCTCACACTGGCTGCTCTGGGAAGATAAGCAGATGAAAAGTAGAACAATTTGTACTCTTACTAGCTATAGTAGAAAAACTATAATTTCTCCCCAAACCATCAGGATTTAACATCAGAGATTTCTTTTGGTAAAATAAATAAATAAATAAGAAATCATCATACAGTTGAGTCAAGATTTGGTGGTGGTGTGCATAGGTATCCTTGTAGCTGTCATTTCAGCAGAAAGAGTCACTTAACAAAGATATAAAATCAGATATCTATGAAGAAGCCACAAGTTCAGTGGAGTTCATCTGAATGCCAGCACACTACACTACCAGCCGGCCTCCTCATACCAGAGACTCATTCTTAACAACAGATACACATGCCTTTTTCCACTATTTAATTCTATGCTTCTCTCTGAATAATAAAAACTCCAAACACTGAGATGTACAAACAGGCATCCCCCACAGTTGGGGGATTATTGATTCAGGTCTATTCACTGAATCCATTGATTCCAAAGAATTCACTGATCATTCCAGAATTTATTTGTACTAAGTATCAGAACACCAAGATTTAATTTAATTTTCTTTTAAGCTAACACAGGAACTAGAGTTAAAGCTGGGTTGAAATAAAAACTTTTCCCAATTTCACAGCAAAGCCATGACAAACTGAACTTGGTATGCACTTCCTACACACACCTTGAAAGAATCAAGTTGAGAATGAACAAGTCTGAATTTCCAGTACTTAACAAGGCAACTTATGCTTAAATTCTTCATGTAATTCTCGTACAGCTCTTCTAGCAGTTGCAACTGGAAGAACACAAGTCATTCTG
Source organism: Todiramphus chloris collaris (assembly GCA_025345505.1). Classification (NCBI taxonomy): domain Eukaryota; kingdom Metazoa; phylum Chordata; class Aves; order Coraciiformes; family Alcedinidae; genus Todiramphus; species Todiramphus chloris. The sequence goes on from JANVCC010000034.1 coordinate 14,798,917, forward strand.
TATCCACAGAGGACTGTATCTTCAATGTAGTTCACTTACAGACATACTGAAACATAACACTCTATTATCTGGATTACCTTGAACAAGAATAAATGGATAATACGAAATATATCTTGACAAATATGGCCTTCTTATGCCTATGGAATTTGATATTATTCTCATTTCCTTGCACAGGCTATTTAGAAGGGAGGGCTATTATGAGATGGCACAGGTTGCTCTGTCACCTTTGTGAAGGTTTGACAAAGAGTCTTAGAAATATTAGCTGGAGCCATCCTAAACATGACACTCTTGCACTCTTGAGACTCCTTTTGCCCTAAATATTCATAATACAAAAAAAAAAAAAAGTCATACTGGCAAAACTATTTTTGAAGAATTTTTAGATATTCTTCATTCTTTGGATGCTTTTTAATGCTACATGTCCTAGCAGCCATGTAGAATGCTATTAACTAAAGGCAATAGGATCTTCTATGTCAAACTTTCTCCTGATTGAGTTACACCAGGGGAGTTTATGGTTTTATGACATCGTTAGATTAAATAAAAACTGGAAAAAAAAAAAAACAACAAAAAAAACCACAAAACCCACACACATCACAAACAAAAAAACCTATAGGAGACACAAAATATTGCAGCCTTAAACAGCTGAATACAAGAAATACTGAGAGCACATTCCTAGTGCAAGAAGGTTTTATTTGAATAACAGGCAAATAAAGAGCAAAATAACAATCAAAATGAAATTTATTATTATTACTAATAAAGAATTTTCATTTTATACTTTTTTCCTTAAAAAAATGTTCATTTAGATAGAGTTTCTAAAGAAATACCTATTTCAAAGTTCTCTTTTTTCTCAACTGACAACCAAAAATTATATTCGATTACAGTTCAGGACTTCCAAAAAAACAGAAAGAGAATATAATTTTGAGTTCCCAACAGGAACTTTTCTTCAAAGGAAGAAGATTTAAGACCATTATATGCCTTTGCAAAACAGTATTTGCTTAAACTTTGGAAAGCAATAAAAGGGACACTCACAACCTTTGCTAAACTATCTTAAGAATAACAGCTTGTCAAGCATTTTGAGGGTAGATCTTTCACAATTATATCCAGGCTGTGATGAGCAGCCCAAACCTTTGAAACTTCTGATTTTGGCAGTTTGGAGACCCGCAGGGTCATGCTTGCAGTGTAACCAAGCAAAGGGCACAAGTAACACCTCAAGGAACTTCTGAAAGAGCAATTATGTTCTTATGCTGAACTCCTAAGATGTAAAACAAGCATGAAAGGAAAGGAGGAGAAGGAGAAGGTCTGTTGTGATTTGGCTTTTTTTCCACTGTACATTATTTGAGGAAAAAAAGATGATCTGTATACTTGACGGCACACTGCTGCGTGCCAGGGGCCTTCCATGGGCTTCAACCCCAAAATTTCACAACCTCAAAGCTATGCATTGAGAACCAGAAGCTGTATGCTAATAGTGGGTGCTCATATCAGTTGGGAGGGGTTAGGCAAATGCAAATCATTGGATGAGTTCTACGGCTCATCTGCAGAGGAAGAGATGAGTTGAGCATCTTTGAAAGTAAGTTTAGAAGCATCCAACCTTGGGCAAAGCCTTTTTGTTTGACAGTGGTGTTCAGATCATATTCTCTATTTTTGCTACTGTAACATCAATGCAAGCTTGTATCTTGGCCATGATACTAAAAGACTACGTTCTTCACTGTGAAGATTTGGCTTTACCAAATGGCACACTGCATGGCAAATTAGCCTAAGTTGGTCTGCTACTAGAACAGCACAGAATAATTTTCACATGCTTGTGCTTCTTGGGGTTTTTTTTTCTTTAATCTGTTTCCCATAAGATCAGAATTCACAAGATGTCATTTGTGTTGTGAAGAATGCTAACAATTAGCTTATTTATACTTTGTTCACATTTTCTTCAACTGAATGTTATTGATGTTAGAATATTTGCAAACTCATTTGCATTCACATTTTACACTTTGAAGGCAATAATTCTCCAGGAATGCGGAATTCTCTATATCATTTTGTTCTGAGGATATGTAACAATAAACAAGTAACTCCTGGCTTTTGATTACATTCCAACATAGTTGTAAGTCTCAAAAAGATGTAGGGGGAACAAAACAAAACAAACAATCACACACACACCCACAGGGGATCCATGCTTGTAGTCTACAGCAGTGCAAAAATTGAACCACTAAATCTTTAGAACTGTCAAAGGCCTTGAAGGCTCACCTAGATTACACGTATTCATTACCATAGCATTTATCTGTTCTGGACATCAGACCTGCTTCATCACTCTTGACTTGCCTGTCAATCACTGCTGTGTGAGCCCAATCACTGTCTTGGGCCAGCCCCATGCACTCTGTGAGGGCACTGTAGTATGGGTACCATTTCAGGTGGCCACGTTTCGGAGAACAAGATGTTCATCTCGACCTCTTGCTTGCTAGCTCTTACAGATCAGCCAAATCCATGCTGCCCCCAGAATGCCCCTTCCAGGTTTTTGCCTTCTAGTGCAACCATGCATTAGAATTCTCAAGGAAGAAAGGTTTGGCATTCAGCTCATGATTGTTCTCGGTGTCCAGTCCTGATGCAATTTTATTTAATGTTAGAAGAGTATTACACTAATCCCAAATGACCACAGCATACAGATTGCTTACATTCACCTATATGACTTTTAATCTTGAGACAGTCCTCAGTCAACAGCCAAAATCCCACATCAAGACAGTATTACGTGGTTAAAAGGAACTCCCACAGTCCTGTTCCTGAACACTATAGACACAACCAGCCACCCACCTTGGTCTGGCCAGGCACCAACTTGGGCAATATTATGCCACAAGACTTGTGCACGTGCATGGCAAGTGCTGCAGTATGGACAACACCACATCATTCAGAAATCCTTCCTACTGAGGTTCAGCATAAATAGTGAAAAACAGAAGCTGTTGCATGGCTTGGCAAATCAGTGTCTGGACAGAGAGGCAGCATAACTACCCATGTTGTATACGGTACTGAAATCTTAACAGTTACGTCTGCTTAAGTCTTTATATAGAAAAAAAAAAAAGGAAATGCAAAGCTTAAGTCACTGTCGTGCTGCTTAAATTGCAAGTCTGAGGCTATAAACTGATATTTCAGTAATTCCTTGCAAACCTAGACCAGTTTAGATCACTGCAGCCTTAGGAAATGGACATCTTCCTTGAAGCTGCAAAAATGACAAGCTGAAAGCAGCACAGCACACAGAAGTAAAGTCATAAATGTTTTTCCCTTTCCACAGCATTTTAGATTTATTTTGTATCCACAACCTCTCCAAAGCTTGTAATGGTACTGCCACTTCCTTCAACACAACATATGTTTTCAAAGTCCACTGATCTGATCACACTCTGATTTTCAGAGTATGCTTTGAGATGGTCCTTTCTACCTTCTCATCTCTCCTTCTCATTGATTTATTGCGTAAAGCAGCTTATAACTTATCTCTTTTACTAAAAATTGCAGCACGGTAATGATTAAGCATTTCATTATTTTCAAGCATTGTCAAGCATTATTTGTTCTCTTTCCTATTAGGTAGAAGAATTTAACTTTTAAAAAAACACCACACACACACCCCAACAAAGCAAAGAAATGGAAAAAAACACACAAAAAAAAACCCCACACAAGCCAAAACATTTTTTTATGTACTTGTAAACCTTTATTTTTTTCCCTTTTACAGCACCATTCTCTGTCTTTAGTTGGTGGCCAGATATCCCTGCTCTTGCCCTTTCTGGTAATCTTCACTCTTTCCATAGCATATTTCAGAAAAAAAATTTGCTCCTTCACATCTTTTCTTACTAGAACAAAGTGTAGGAAACATTAAGAAATGACAGCCAGCTCTGTTGTTGGTAATCTGGCCTTCAGAAACAAAGAAAATGTCCCAGTTTTGAGAAACAAGCTCACTCACTAACCTTGAGTCAGAACATAGACACCTCTAAGAACTGACATTCAAGAAGAAATCAGCCACAGCTGATTCCTCAAGTGTTCCCTCCCAAACAGAGTGTGGACTTGCCAATGCCCTGGCCTCTGGCCAGAGGAGACCAGAAGGTCTTGCTAGGATGGCTCCCCATGCTGCCCGCCCCAGACAGCCTGCACACCGGAGGGCAGGGAGAGTAACACTGCTAGGCGTGCATCTGCAGCTGCGACCTATGGTGAGAGAGGGAACAATTCAGGAGCTCCAAGTGTGCATTTAGTGCAGTACACCACAAGAGCAACTCATTATACAGAAGCAAAGCACAACAGGAGCACACATCATCCTGAGCCTGAAAGAAGAACTGCCCCTATGTCTTTAAGCCAAGCACAAAGCCAGGTCCCACTGCCTCTCTCGCAATAAACTACAACCACATGGCTCTCCAGAAAGGAACCAGATTTTTGGAGCAAGTGTTAAAATCTACAAGCCATCCCCCCCCAGCCTGCCACCTCTGTCTCTGTTTCCTGGCTTGCTCTTAGGCCCAAAAGCTTCCAATGGCTTCCCAGTTTGCAGTAAGTTCTGCCCAGTCCCCACCGAATCCCTGGGAAAAATCTCCTTCATGTTATCCACCAAGATGATCTCCTGGTCTCTCTTTAGGATTGCCTCTGCTGCCTTCCTGCCCCACACTTGTCCCCATCCCATCACCTCAGTAGCTACTTCCAGCCCACCCTACTAGCTGTCCTCAGTAAAAGGCATCTCCTTAAAGAATATCCAAAAATTTCCCCATTTTCATGGCTCCATCCAAGACAAAAAGGACTCCATTTGGATGTTGATCAGAGCTCTGAAAAAGTCACTGACCCCAAAGTCATGCAGGGTGACCAAGTTATATAGAAACAATACAGAAGTCCCCAGACATCAGTCACCATGTGGTCTCCTCCAGCCAGACCTTAATTTGAACTGTCTCTGACCTCTACAACCATTATCTGCCTTGACAGTCAGCCTGTACATGGAACTGGGCAAGTTAAAGCTGCTCTTCTGAGAGTAAGTAAAATAGGTTCTCAAAGCAAATAAATAAGAGCAAATTTGTAAAGGGTAGCCACTTCTGCAGTAATTACTATATAATGCTGATGAAGGAAATCAATCCAAATACAGCTGAATTCAAGGACAGGACACAATATGAACATATGTATCCTAACAGTTGTTTATTTCTTGGTCCTCTAGCTGAAACCAGGCTCTCCTTTTTCGTTTCACAATGTAGTGTCAGATTGTCCTTTTCACCCGTTTTTCTCTTTGCATGTATTTGATAGTTTTGTTTTTTAATAAAAGTGGAGGTGTTCTTGGCATTTCTACTGCAACAGCAGGGCTTGAACTTAAGGTCAAATGAAAGGAACAGTGTGTTCAGTTACCATGGCAACCATACCAGGCTAATATCAGGTACTAAGATACAGAGAATGAAGTGATAAAATCACTACATTAGTTTAATAAACAAGTTCCACTGTCATCATTTTACTGTATATATTGTTTTTTCAAAAAATACCAGGTTTCAGAATTTGATCTACTTGGCCTATTATCTAGAGCTTCAAAAAGACAGGTATATCGAGAACTCATTAAGTCTGTTACACATTTTTAAAGCCGTATTCTAGGTACATGAAATTTTGTAGACCCTAAAGCAAACCCTGATTTTATATTTAATTTCAATTCTCATTTTACGTTTTCAGGCACTGCCTCAACCTTTTAATAAACATATAATTAAATATTAAATATAAATCTTAATGTGTCAAACTACATAATTAAGAGCACACTTTAAAAATGCCTCATACCAAAAGGACAAATGTGAACAAAAGCCCTTCTCAACATGCTTCCAAAAGCCAGTGCAGAGAGATGCTACTTGGGTACATCTCCCACATCTTTACTAAAGCTTATTCCTGATCCAGCAAGATTAAATACCTACGGAGCTTGTTGAATCTGGTTCCAGCTGCTCTTGCAGCTATTGAAGGGGACAGATGCCAGGCCTGGATGCAGAGCAAGTAATGTCTTATGGCTTGAGGCAAACACCTTGAGAAGACCCTGGAAGCCCAGGCAGATGCAAGCCAGTAAGAGTATGTTTCTGCATCTAACACCACAGTGAGAATATCCCATCCTGCTCTGCCTTCCCACTGACTTTCTGGGCAGTCTGGAATAAGAAGATCAGTGAAGGTGCCAGAGACACAGATCATAGCACCATGCTGAGCAAGTGACTCTGTATAAGTCTAATAAGACACACATTTATAATGTCAGTTTTGGCTAGTGATGACAATAATGACTAGAGAAATAATTAACACTGATTTCCATATTACAGGTAATTCTGCAAATGAAAATTAATGGGGCCAAATGGTTCCGAGAATTCCAGATAGGTCCAGAAACTCAGGAAAACCAACAGAATCTGAGCAATTTATTTGTGAAATAATTTGAAACTACTTTGCATAGTAATAGGATTCTGGAACTATGTTGTTAAACATGCAGAAGAGTCACGTTGATTGAAGGCTGCAGTGGGGGAGAGGGAATAAAAAATAAAGCTTTCTTCCACAACAGAGGATTGTGAGACATCTTTGTGTCCTATTTAACCTGGAAAAAAAAACCCAAATGTTACCCCAATTCATCTACCACAAACCACTAGCACAACATCACTTGGAAGACACAGATAGTTCACCAGGCACCACCAACACTGCTTGTTTTTATTAGCTAAACCAAAGCAGCAAAACCAGTTTCTGTAGAACATGCTCAGTTTCCTTGTGTGCCCCTCATGCATGCTTAGATCAAGTCACATAATTGCAAAAAAAAATTAATCTTTTCAATATATGAGATAATATTTCAAAAACATGCTAATAATTAGGTCTTACTGAACTTTTAATAAATATATACAACTAATATTTACCTTCCAAATAAAGTCAGACTGAAAATGAATTGCTGAGTTACAGAAACATACTCATAAGCTGCTGTTGAAATGGTGCTGAAACACTTCCAAGTTATGCATTCATCTGCTTCTCAGAACATGCCGTTTTGTATCGATTTTATGCAATTGTGTCAGCTTGACATCAGGGAAGTAAACTGTACACAGGAGTAGCCTATGGTCTTCCAATCACATATCTATACACAGCCTTGAGTGCTATAAGGATTATAGCTGTAACTGCCAGTTTCTGCTAAAAAAAATCTCAGGGCAGAAGGACAAGCTGACCTAATCGGTGGGTTGTTTGAATAGGTTTTGCAGTGGGGGCACAGCTAATCCTTGGCTGACAGTCTAGTCTGGAGATTTTTTTTTTTATATCCATGATTAATGGACTTGACATCCATGTTCCCACAGCTTCTGCTAAACATGCAGTTCAGACCTTATTGTTAAATACCACAGAGATCACAGAAAACTAAACTCTTATGACAGTGGAATGACTGTGCCAGAGGGCAGACTTTTCTGAGACAAGTATTGGATTACACCAGAAATATAACACAGAATAATAGGGCACTACAAAAAGGTTCATGATCTGGGGCCCCTGAATACCTTGCATCTTTAAAACTAGGCTGACCTTTCTGAATGGAAAATAGATTGTATGAGTTAAGAGATCTAACAAAATAACACGTTATCCAAAATTATACTGGAAGATCACATGCACCTACAATGTGTTTATCTTATTTAAGTCAGAGGCACATGCAATCAACTTGACCTTTTATTTTGTATTTACTCACTAATCAAAAACTTAAAGCAATTTAGCTGAAGCGCTGATGGAGATCTCTCTCCTCCAGAACCTGCAGGTTTGGATGTGAGCTCAGAGGCAAGATTTGGAAATAAATGTTAAATCCTTAATGTCTGAAGATGTTTGGATCCAATTAACATCAATAGAACTGCATGTTCGCGGACAAAAAAGAACAAAACCTCCAGACAGATAACCTTTTTCCCTAACTGCTCTGAGGTACAACATTTAATTCTCTACTTTTTCTGCTACCTACACACAGAATGTTCTGGCTACTCCATGTAATTGTTTTCTAGCCTCTCAGCTTCTACAAAAAAAATGTTCATATTCCTTTTTCTGTATATTTTGCACAGAAGCAAATAGAAGAAAAAAAGAAAAATTAAAACGTATCAGTCTGAAACAGAAGAGCAATGTCAGTTCATAAGGGACGTTGTTTAAACAGTTAGCTCTGTCTGAACTATCCTTGTTTTAGACTGGGAAGTATTTTAAACCTTAATTACTGCAGTCTGCAAGACTGTGACAGATCTCTCTTTTTCTTATGGGCATCTTGCCAAGATGAAGCATGAATTCTTCTTTTAAGATGACCATACTTAATTAGTGCTGTAGCTAACTTTATGGTGCTTGTATGATTCAATAGACTACATCTGGCTCTTCCAAGTACATCTGCCTGCTGCGTTTTGGGGGCTTCTAGGGTCAGTTATTTTGTGTGCATTTTCATAGTTTGTTGTTCAGCCTATGCATCCCTGTAGACTTTGATTTCTAAACGTAAAGTACAGAGAATGGTAAACTGACATTTTCAAACTTGACAAAAAAACCCATGTTCAATATTCCTTACTATATCGATATTCACTGCTTCATTGCTGCTTCAGTATGTTATAGAATTCAGATATGTATTTACAGCAACAGCTCCATATGTCAAGAGAAATAGTTGAGATGGAAGAGCTGAAATCAGTAAGGATAAAAACCATAAACGCATTACCCATTTTGACACCAACTCTAAGCCAGTTTTTAATCTAGAGCTGCTATCCAGTACTGGCCTGTTGCATGCTGCTTCTGCTGAAAGAAAACTCAAGGCCTGCTATTTTTCCATGAGAACAGACATTGCCCTGCTTTCTGAGCACACAGGGCATCAGACAGAGCCCATTTCTTTGTTGTGATGAGCCTCTTCCAAACCAGCTTTCTACCATTGGCCCTCTCTTTTGCTCAATGCTCAGTGAGAGTTACTCTACCTGTTTCTTGTCCTGTGGTTTTTCTCTGTTATCAAACACAGATGTGGGTATCCAAAGTAACTCTCTGATTTTCCGCATTTGCATTCAGCCCAGTGGAACACAACACTGCACAGCTCAACAGATGGACAACCTTTTGAGTGGCTGGTGCTTCACCTGGGGATTCCACAAAGAGGCAGAGCTGTGTTTTACACTCTAAGCATTACACAAGGTAATTGTTGTCTTCACCGTCACACCCACCACCTTCAATGAGGTATAACTCAAATGTTAGTTGTATAAAACACTTTTCAGTTCTGCCATCAGCTCAGAATCTAAAATTACATCATGCCTATCAGAAATCCAAACAATTTTCAGATGTTAAATAATACAGGTGTAAATATATATATATTTGCATAACCTTTTCTTTGTCAGAACATTTTCACATATCCTATCCAAATTGAATTTCTTCCAATCCAAACATCAGTTCACTCCATCTCTCCCTTTGTTCAAGTCCTCTCAAATCTGAAACACTGGTAACTCCCATTGTTTCAGTGAAATCTGCTGTATGTGACCTTCCATTTCATTCCATTATAACGGTCAACTCACTGTAGTGAAGCTGTATAGCCTCAGCTTTTGGGGACAGTCACCCACAGTCTGGCCCCATTCATCCCCACAGGGCCTTCCTCACTGCAAACCTTGAGGTTAGCCCTACAGCCAGTCATGCTTCTCATCCCTTCCCCAGCAAACACATTCCCCTGCACTATTGCTGCTCCATGCTGCTTCAGAAGCACAAGTTCCAGTGCTTACCTCGATACTGCCCTGGGTTTCTTCTCTTCCTCTCAGCATTTATACCTGCTTAAATAACTTACTGCAAAACAAACCTGACCACCACTCTTTCAAGTGACTGAAAACTCAAGGACTGTCCCTCAGCTGAATTTATAGTATGGCTTTCACCACCAGTGAAATACGAACCAACACTCTTATCCTCTACTGTCACTCTCTAGGCTCCTTAAAATCACAAAGACCTGATGTGGCAATGAGCACATGCTCCTTACTAGCATTCTTGACGTGATGGGAGAAACCAGCAGCAGTATTTAGTACCCACAGAAGAGTACCATAGTTTATCACAACCCATAAATATACAGGACCTTTTTGCCTTAGGTAGAAGGACAGAGTTGGAGAGGATTCTGACAGGGCTGGGTTTTCAGAGTATTTTCTCCTTCCAGTTCTTGTCTAGATGTGAGTTTCTCAAGAGATGCTCTGTTGCAAGCTGTACAACCCATTAGCTCTAGCTGCACTAACTTTGGTGAAGAACAGGACACAACACAGAGTTGCCAACAAGTTTTTACAGCCTCGTCCAGGTGCCAGGAGAGGGCACAGACAGCACCCCTTCAAGGGGGAAGCAACCATAAATGCTTCTATGAAATGATGTAAACTATTTACTTCTACTCTTCCTCCTCCTCCACTCTTGGTTTTAACTGCTCCTTTGCCTGCTCAGTCCCAGGGGTCAGTTTTCAGGAAGGAAGAGCAGCTCCCTGTCAGCGTACCCTTAATACTCCCAGAAAGAAAGCTTTGCAGTACTTACCAAATTATCCCCCTGAGCTCCTGGGGCCAAGAGAACCCTGTGCTCTTGGAAGCTTACCCAAGAAGCCAAGCGACATCAGAGTACTGAGTCCATGACCAAGTGCCAGCTATATTTTGACACAGAGTTGATGTCTTTTTTCCTTTTTTTTTATGCTTTTCTCCTCTTCTATTTCTGCTACTGCCTTGCCCTTTGGAATGTTGGTGAAATGAGCATGGCATCTTACACATTTCTGTAAAAATAAAATTAAATTTAGTTAAAATGAAATGAAGTAACATTGATTTCATCTGCCCTCCTCTAAGCAGAAAGGGTATATTTTTCATGACATCAAGCCAGGCAGCAGCATCCTGCCATTACGGATCAAGTTCTGGCTAATGGCACAAATAGCATTCAACATGGAAAGTCTCCACTGGAAGTTTCCTATGTTGAGCAAATATTTTTGCATTCTTTAAAACTTATTTATGGTGACGAGAAAGAACCCAATAAGATACCTGACTACATCTTTTACAGCAGGATGGATCTGTGACCTCTGTAGCCCACATCTTCTTCAGGAGACTGTTCCAGCTACTGAAAAAGCACAATCAGGATGCAAGAATGATGCCATGTTAAAAACACAGAAGGCACAGATCATCTGGAAAAACAGGTCTTGCTTCAGCACTACCTATCACCTCTTGGACCACATCTGGGCTGCAAAACACCCCAGCACTGTGCCATGGCACTGCCTCTTCCCACCAGGGCCCCGTGGGCAGCACCCTGCTATGGCCCGGCCACCACCCCATGCCATCCTGCAGCTCCATCTCTTGCACCGCTCCAGCCTCTTCACCGACTGTGCCTGACAGGGGAGATGACTGATTAAAGTGACAGACAGGGATTCAATTGAGAGAGGAGCTTGTTTTAGCACAGGCCTGTCTACTTCAGTAAATCTCTGTTTTTATCAGCTCTGTGCAACTGACTCGTTTAGACCCGATCGGTGGCAGTCCATCTCCTCACAGCCCCTTGTCAGTGACAGCCCTCAGGTGCCTAAGCATGCCAGGCTTGATACAAGTCAAACCCTGCTGCAAACAGAGATTAACCTGCAAAATCACACAGGACTCTTTTTAAGTGTATTCTAGCCAGGCACAAGGAAACTACAGACTCCATCAGACTTGGCAAACTTTCTATAGCTTCTCCATGTCCTGAATCTCATTTGAATTCACTCTAGAGACTGAATAAAAACAATCAATGACCCAGGCAGCCTGACTACTGCCCAGGAACCACGTGAGCAAGCAGACTTCTGAATAGTCTTCGTATATTGCGCAGCTTGTCAGAAACACTGGAATGGTTTTCAAAAATCTGCATAGCCATGTAGAAGATGAAATATTAATAGATTTAATATTAAAATATGTTATTAAATTAATATTAATTCACCATTAAATTTTAAAGAGTTTCATATTTCATAAGAAAATCACAGTGAAACTACCAATAGGGATTTAACATGTGAAACCAATTATAGAGGATCATTAAGCAATGACTCAAAAAGCAATCTGAAAACTTTTCAGTGATAAAGATGAATTAAGTGAATACTGTTTACAAACAGCACTGTTTGTGCAAGTCCTCACTGGAAAGGAGATTTGCCCTCCCTCACAATAGTTCCATGTATGTTACTAGAACATTAACACACTAATTTTGTTCAGTTCTTTAATATAAACTTTTTTTTTTTCCCCTTCTTTCCTCTTATATATACATTTTATATACACATTTTGTGGCATGAAAACTGTTCATCAAGTTTTGGTTAGTTTCCTTTTGTCAATGAAAAAATAAAACACACCAACAAAGGAAAGATAACCCTCTGAATTCTTTCTGAGACTATTGGATAAAGCTCTCAAGCTGACTTACTGACAGTTGAAGACAAAAAATTTGATGGCACTCAATTATCTTCTGGCAAAGCAATGAGGAAAATGGCAGAGGTTTTTTTTTTTCAAGTGGGTCTATTCAATTATTGCTACTACTTCCGAGCCAGAAAGTTAACTTCTTGAGAATCCAGTTTTCCTTTCCCTAAGTACACTTGTATTTCTTCTATTCATGCTATTTTTGAGAGTTCATTTTGTTAACATCAGATTCATTTAAGGTATAAGCAATAGATTTTGTTGAGTTATTACACCTCCTTTATTTGTTCTTATAAGATGCTTCTCTCTTGTTCTTTCTCAGGTATTCATGGTGTCCAACAAACTGCAGTCAGAACATCACAGTGAGTTAACTTCAGATGTGAGCTACCAGTCTATAAAGACACAATGCAGAATATCTTTCACTATAATACAATGCACCCAGACTTAAATTAATTTTTCAGTAACATTAACATCTTGTTTGTATAACCAACACTAGACTAAAATGATGCATGGAGTTTCATAATTAGATACAGCCATTGTTTAGAGTCAGATAGTGCCCATTTACAGTTCAATAAACAACTTTTCACAGTTGCTTGGCAAGAGCAGACTTGGATGTCAATGGAAACAGTTAGCGCCAAGGTGGCGAAATAAATTGGTCTCTTGGGTAGATAAATTGAACAGCAATGTGAATATGCCTCATCAGTGAAGACTGTAATTTATAAAGGCTTTGTAAATAATGCTTTATCTACACTGACATTTAAGGAAATGCCTTACATTCTGTTGTTAAAAAAAAAAAAAAAAGAAAAAGAAAAAACCTTAACAATGGTCTTCAGATAACGTAAAATAATGCGAGCAATTACAGCAAAATATTTATTGAGAAAAATATTCAAACTACTAAGTACAAATAATTATACCAGATTATGGAGCGTTTACACTTCCCATGTTGGTTTTGCAATTTGAAAGTACTGAAGAGAATCAGGTCCAGTGAATTCTAACCTGCTTCTAGCTAAGATGTACTGTACTTTCTCAGCTCTACTAGCACCATTAGTATAGATCCACTACTGAAACCTAGTGTGTGTGCACACAACACTATGGAAATAGTAGACATTTTAACTTCTGAGTGTGATACTCCTTTATCCTTAAACCTCCAAATGCTTAAATTTACTTAGAATTTTCATTGTGAATAATGTCAGGAAAGCCTTTAGTCTTCTGCAAGACCATACACATTTATATAGACCGTGCTTCTTACTTTTTACTTAAGTGGGTGCAACTAGCTAAAATGGCTAAGACTACAAATAAAACTGAACGGTTTGTGAACTGTAAGCTGTTTAAATAAAATTTCAGGTTTAATGTACATTTACTGTCTTAAGAAAAACTGAAGTGGTAAAAAACCAATCTGAACTACAAGAAATTTGTATCCACATCTGTGCTTATATACAGATACAAATGTACACACACCTCCCCATAAACTGCAGCTGCTCAAAATCATGAAAATCCCAGTACAAAGGTTCCTATTAATACTGCACTCATTTGCAAAATTCATCATTACTTCTGGCCTGTGTCTAGACTGATGAAAAACTGATGGATTGCATTTTCTGGAACACTTCCCAAACCAAAGGACATCAACAATGTTATTATTTCCACGGAAATAGTTTGTTCAGCCCTACATTAAATTTCCATTTTAGCACATTAATCCATGTACCTCTAGAAAAAGAGGGGGTGGGGTGGTGGAGAACAATAACATTAGTAAAATTATACATAATTCTGGAAAGAATTAGAGAAGCACAGTCTGTCTTGCTATTTATTTTATTGTTCATAGTATGTCTATCTCCCTTTGACATTTCTAAAAAGGAAGCAAAAAAGATCCATTAGGTTTCAAGTCCAAAGCAATTAATCATGTGAAAACTATTGAACTATTTTAAATGTTACCTCTGAAATGCATAACATGTTTATTCCTAAAATATCATTATTTTATTTCAATGCTATTTATAAATGACTTATTGAACCAAAAAGGTTTGCACGTTCAGTTCTCAGTGTATATTCTAATGTTTCTGAACTGTATGTATTACTAACCTACCACTGTAGTTTTCTATTCTTTACAACAGAACCACAAACCACTCCCTTTTATATGAGCCACAACACTTCTATTCACCAGATCAGAAAAATGACAAGTTAATTTGCTCCTGCTTCTTCAGAGTTAAGGCTAACATTCTATATTTTTTTTTGCAAAATCTCAAATTATTGGACTTTTATTCTAATTCAGCCCCTTCTGCAGTCAAATATCAAATTCATTTTACTTGAGAACAGTTAGTTCTATTTTTCTTTCAAAAGTGAATCTCCGAAATGAACTCAGGTCCAACTAATTACAAGAAGGTTTATTAGAACAGAATAGATACAGGTAATTTCAATAGAAATCTCTGCAGGAAGGGAAGAAGTGCACATTACTGCAAAATACAAGCGACAAGTTCATTACAAGCTACCTGTGCCTCCCTTAGCACCTCAGTACTGTTCTCCCTAGATTTCTGTGTCCTTTTTAAATTCTAAGACAAATGTCATGGTTTCAACTCCCCTCTCACTTTCTGTCCCTACTATGTTAGAAAATAAATTCTTACTGTATCTGAAGGTTAGTTTTAATGACCTTGATACATACTGCCCAAGACAACTTTGATTGGCTCATCTTTATTTCTTTCCACCCCTTGATCTAACAGAATTTCAGGGCAACATGACTTTACCTGCTTAGTGCCATATTTCTATTAAATTTTTGCTCCTTTGTTACATGTAAATGCCTAATAAATTATATTTACAAAAATTTCTTGGCTTTTTCTCCAGCTGTCATTCCACTTTGTTGTATTGGAACACAGAAGTAGAAATTCCCTATGTAGAAGTTACCTAAAGTTTGAAAATTCAGGACAAAATTACAAGCCTTTTTTCCAGACATAGCCATTTCTCTCTCTCTCTCTCCCCCTCTCTCTCTCTTCCTCACCCCACCTCACAAATACATACAATTCACCAACATCATGATGTTTGTACCCAATACGAAGGAAACTCCCTCCAGGAGGAAGCCAAGCTACAGTTCAGGTACAGAAGAAGAAACAGCACAAAGTCAATAGGTGGGGGAATTTGTGAGCGTGCAACCTTTTTTTGAAAACATGGTCATCCATTTAAGTGTATAATCAAGACTACAGATAAAAACCAAATAGTTTTAGTACAATTGTTTCAGTGAGCTAATAAGAAAACCAACAGTGGTGCCACAACAAAATTGTAATTCAACTCTATAAAACTCTTAGATTTCCTCAGACTAAAATTACCAAATACCATAGTCAAATAGAGATACAAAGAACAACTGAAGCTAAGAGCTCAAGTAAAGGTCAATCACTTTCTTACTCTTTTTCCAAGTTGGACAATAATTCCATGCAGCTGTTTAATTTCTTTTCCAACTTTTTAATTGCTTTATAGTGGAGGATCCGCTATGAAGCAACCTCATTCCCAGTTTTAAGTTCTTACCTCTGGGAGATAAGTAATGTCATAACATCAAAACAAAAAAAAAGAAAACCAAACCCACACACAACACAAAATCAAACCACAAACCCCACCTTTTTTCAAATAAATACCTGTATTCCTTCAAGCATTCCACCCTCTCTGGCTTAGGAAATGCAAAAATCAGACTGCTGTCTTTAATATCTCCTGAAAGACCTATCTAGCTCACATTTAAAAACCATTTTAAACTGAAGTGACATAATTAGCATTACTGAACAGTTGAAATAGTAAGAAAACTGTAACAAAAGGCAGTACCATCATGAATATGAAAGTCCAAAACCACAGCACGGACCATGTTAATCCTAGAATCTCTTCCCCCTCTGAAAGCATGCCTTTGCAACCTTCTCATTCCCTTAACACAGCTTTATTTTAACAGAACAAAGAAAGGAAAACTCTTTTTCTTCTTGATTCAGGCTGGTTTTCCTTCAAGTAGATGAACACTGAAATGGAGAGAAATTGTCAGTGTCATACACTGCCTGAATGAAATCACTATGCCTCATATCACAGAGCAGAACCAAGAAATACATCAATAAATAAAGATGTATTATTCTAGACTGTCATTTTGGTTATTAGGATAATGTATTCCAGAAGCAAGGGAGGAAGAATAGAGTGCTCTTCCAGTAAGTATGTGGTTCTGCAGGTATTAACTGAACAGGAATACTATAGCAGAGCTCCAATTTGCAGGAGCCTGCAGCAAGGTTGCATTCACAATAAGGTCAGTAAAAAATGGCAAACACATTAGTAAGCAAGCTACTCCCATAAGCATGTAACACTTTTTCCATCAATATTTTGTGGGAATTTAAACCACAATGATTTTATTATTTTATAAATCTAGGTTAGCATGTGTATAATGATATGTCAGTTCATGCGCAGTGTCAATATAAAATGTCAGTTTTGAATTCAACCAGGCATGTTATTAAAATGAAAACTTCTGACTGACATTTACAAGGAACATTAGTCCTTCCATAAGTAACTCAGACTTCAGAGTAACCCATAAAGAGTGACATATGTCCACTTCAGTGGATATATGTCCAGTAGGCCTCCTATGTAGAGTATGAATCAGTAAGCCCTTTCCCTGTAGACTATGGATTTACTTTAATACCATTCTGTCCTTTTCAACACAAGGGTACACAACACCACAGAGGTATTGACCATCGCCAAAGGTCCAGCAATAGTTTTGGCTGTGAATTACACAGCAGCCAATCACAGCTGTACAGTAACAGCTTTACCAAGCTGGCCTAAGCAATGTAAAGCTTTAGCAACATGTGGAAGAGTAACCTGTAAATGATCTGATCATTTTACTGGTACTTTTTATCTGATTTGTAAGCTAGTGGTAGAATCTTGGTCTTAATTCAACCAGACTTGTGTCATTAACTTCAACGGACTGAATATTTCCCACTGCAGAGACCTTTTTTCAAACTGTATTCAATAAAAATGCTTTTAGCTGTAGAAGAGATGCATTATAACATCCACTAGTCAGTACATGATACAACACATCATATGTCACTCAATTTCTTGTACTAACAAGAAGGATAGCTACTTCTTTGAAGAGCTGCATCATTTCATGCAGCGAGGCAGAATTCTCTTTCACACAACACAAATAATGCCTGGGTAAAGGAATTGAAAACAGATCACCTACTGCAACAATGACAATTGCAAAGTTGAGAATGAGACATCAAAGCAGGTGGAAGTGGTTAAAGGGCTGTCAAGGCATGGCTGAGCTCCACCAAACTCATAAGGACTAACTCTGAGCTCACTCAAGGCTTTTCAGCAGGGAAGGGAAAAATCTGTTTTTTCTGGAGCTGCAGAATAATCTGAGAGGCAGGAAGGAGCAACAGAGAATTTTAAGAGGTTGTCTATTAGTCAGGTGTGGGCGCAGCTGAAAAGAGTTTAGGAAATCTTGGAGGCTATGAGTGGGAAGAGATGACCAGTAACAAGTTTTCAGGGGAATGGGTTGGATAGGAGCTAAAAGACACCAGGGTTTTCCAAAGACCACAATCAAGGCTCTTTTTCCTGGTCTCCTCTTAAGCAATAAATTAAATTAAAATATTTTTTACTTTTTTTTTGTTAACTATTTTTGTCTATCTCTTGCCTAAAGCCATCAGCACGTGTCTCCAGTACCTTCTCTGGGCATCTATAAATATACGATGGCAAGATCATGAAGTTGCTTCTCTTCCATTACGCATGCCTTTCACAAAGGTAAACAGACTTGAAATCCAGCCATTGCCTCTATACTTCTTGCAGAGCTGGAAAGATATTTACATAAAGTATTGACACCAGTACTTGAACCAATTCATCAAGAACTGTCAAAACAAGGCGGTGGTTAGTAGTGCTACCATCTACTTCAAGCAACTAACATGAGCAGCAGAGTGCTCCATCAATTTCAGCTTTTAGGTAGAGTTTAGGGCAATGCTAAGTAGATGGTGCAAAATACATGTCTGGAGCTTACAGGAAACATTAACTATTACTAGCAGGGACAAGGTGAAAAATGAATACCATCTCTTAACAGTCAGAGTTGGCAAGTAGTATTTTTGGGCATGCTTATCTGGTTCTGTATCCAGAACAAATGGATAATGGCAACATAACTGGGAGGTGGTGTGCACTGAAGCACAGACATACTTGATCAAAGGGGAAGGTAAAGCAGCTGCCTACATCTCAAAGTGCTTTCCACTGTTGGCCAACAGCACTTCCATGTTTCACAGAGCAAGACAGGGATTTTTCAGCCCTCGCCCATTTCACGCGATCACATCAGTCATGGCTGCATTTATTGGACCTATTCCACTGAAAGCACAGCTACCCATTTTGGGGCAGGGATTTTCTTCCTCATAACTTTAACTCCTTTACAGTCCAAGCTGAGACACCACAAGGGTAGAGGGAAATTACCAACTTATACTTCAATATTCAAAACAAATTTTCTAATATGAGATTAAACAGATTTTTTTTCTGGGTTTGTAGATATCTTGGTTTTGTTTTTGTTGAAGAGGACTATCTTCACTAGCAAACAAATAATTAACCATTTAAAATCTAAGATGTAGATGTAAAAAGTCACTTGCTGCAGTTAGAAATTACTGATCAGTAGTGTTGATTACCACTACATTTTTTCAAAAAGCTTTAAGATTAAGAGACATTCACTGCTCTGCTTCTGTCAGGTGTCTCAAAAGGAAACCATAAGAAGAGACACACAATGAAAAACAGCAGGTTATACCATACGAGACTCCTTATTAAAAACATAAAATGCCTTTCACTCTTGCTTTTATTAAGTCTACTTTTCAAGCCAAATGAAAGTTAGGTGAGCCGATTACAATACAAGTCACATCTAACTATTTCATTATCTGCGTCCTGCAGCATGATAGCCCACAGAATACCTTTTGAAAGCTCCGGAGTGACGGCAGCAGGTTGAATATAATGAACAGTGTTACAAATGGGGACATGAGACGACAGGCCTGGTGAAGAAGGAGTCTCCTGGAAACTGTATGGCTGTAATTACTGAGTGCTGGTGCTGTCTCAGTTGGCTTCAAACAAAGGTAACCGCCTTCAGCAAGTTATATTTTCTCAGCCAGCTAAAATGAAACCAGTCAGACACAAATATTTATGATACACAATACATTACCAAAGTCATTGTCTGCTTTTATTACCTTATTTTTGTTGTAGCTTTGAAGTCTCCCAGATCAACAGCACAAGAGAATTAAACAATAAAGCACTGAATTATTTTTAAATTAGACTTCCAAAACTGGAAGTGTTGAAGTCATATTTATAGGAAGATAAAATGCTCTTATTCTGGGCGCTTCGCTTGCATGTCACAATTGTTTCTCAATAATTCATTCAGTTTGTTGACCAATAATCTGCCAAGCATAAGTCAGCAAAAGATGAGATATCTGCCTCCTTGCACGGGGTGTCCCCTCAACAAACACTGAGCAGGAATAGTTTTGTTTATGAAGGGAGTGTAGTTTTCAGACCACATGGTGCAGTAGGAAACAGCAAGACAAAGGAAAGCTTAGGCTAATCCATGTATCCTTTTTCTCCTGTGACCTGCTAAATCTCAGAAATGAGCTCACTTGGACTTGCATTAGCCATACAGCAAAAGAAATCATAGGGGACAGCATATAAACATGCCATAATTCAATAAAAAGATAGGAAGATGAGAAAGAATATTATCTCTGTTGAAGTTATTCCTCCGTTAGTAAATTCATGCCCCAATTTCTGCTTCGTTTTCTCTTACCTCTTTCATGGAGAAATCATAAATTCTGAAGATGCATTTCCTAACATTAGTGATAACCATGAGATGAAGACTGGACCTATTACCTCATTATTCCTCATCTTGATACCATACTCTTTCATAGTCAATTATTTAAGGGAAAAAAAAAAACCAAACCACAAAGCAAAAATAGATTAGGTTCACGGAGGTGCATCAAGAGGTACTACAAGTTTGGAAAAACCTCTTTATAATGAGCAATTAAAAAGGAGGGAAAAGTTAACTAGCAAAGAAATGAATAAAAGATGACACAATATGACATAAAATATAATGAATGGAATGAGCAAGGTCAGCCATGTTCACCTGTACAGCTGTCTTTTCAATCTTTTCAAAGATTTTGCATCACACAGTGCTCCCAATGATATAAGGGGGCAGCACATTTTAAAATGGACGAAATGTCATGTAAAATGAACCTGCAACCAGCAGGACAAGGGAGAGGATTCTCCCCCCTCTACTCCATTCTCATGAGACCCCACTTACAGTACTGCACCCAGCTATGGAGCCCCCAGCGCAAGGGGAACATGGATCTGTTGGAGCGGGTCCAGGAGAGGGCCATCAAGATGATCAGAGAGCTGGAACACCTCTCCTATAAGGACAGGCTGAGTTGGGGTTTTTTAGCCTGGAGAAGAGAAGGCTCCAGGAAGACCTTATTGCAGCCTTCCAGTACCTGCAGGGGGCCTACAGGAAAGCTGGGAAGGGATTTTTTGCAAGGCCTTGTAGTGATAGAAAAGGGGCGATGGCTTCTCCACTATGAGGGTGGGGAGACACCAGAACAGGTTGCCCAGGGAAGTGGTGGATGCTCCATCACTGGATGTGTTCAAGGGCAGGGTGGATGGGGCTTTGAACTGCCTGGTCTAGTGGGAGGTGTCCTGGCCCATAGCAGGGGATTTGGAACTACATGGTCTTTAATCATAGAATGTCAAGGGCTGAAAGGGACCTCGAGAGATCATCTAGTCCAACCCCCTGCCAGAGCAGGATCACCTAGACCAGGTCACACAGGAACGCGTCCAGGCGGGTCTTGAATATCTCCAGAGAGGGAGACTCCACAACCCCCCCGGGCAGCCTGTTCCGGTGTTCCAGCACCCTCATTGTGAAAAAAATTTTTCCTTATGTTTACATGAAGCTTCCTGTGCCTTAGCTTCAACCCATTACCCCTTGTCCTATCATTGGGCATCACCAAGAAGAGCCTGGCTCCCTCTTCCCAGCACTCACCCTTCATATATTTATAAACATTGATTAAATCACCCCTTAGTCTTCTTTTCTCTAAGCTAAAAAGCCCCAGCTCCCTCAGTCTATCCTCATAAGAGAGATATTCCACTCCTTCCAACCCAAACCATTCTATGATTCCATCTGGCAAATCCAGAATTTCATTTTATTTGCTGACTACTAGTTTTGGTTTACCCTTCACTGTGGAGGAGCAGAGTCACTCACAGCACATATTTTGATCAACCCTCAGGCATTTATGGTCCTGTCACTATCACACTACAGACACAAGAGGAGACGGTACACAAAAACTGCCCTGCAGAAGTCAAGCAGCAAAGAGTGAAATAGGAGGTTTACCTCTACTATCACAACAGGAAAGCTGGAAGAAATACACCAAACTAAGGACTCACAAGAATGTAAAAGCAGAGTAAACCTCATACTCTCAATCACATTTTCACAAATGCATGTTCCACATTCTTATTTAATATTTGTGAATGAGAAATTAGTTTGCTAAAGTGGTGTCCTATCCTTTATTGCTGTGTTCTCCCTGAAGAGGTCTAACTAAAGATATACGGCAAGCATGTCTTTGTCAGATCAAACATCAAACCCATGGAGAGTTCAGGACTATTTTGGAAGTCAAAGTGATAGAATTGCTGAGTCCTATCCAAAAAGAGTGGCTGCTGTGGAATCCTTCTTGGAACAACCTAAAAGAGGAAAAGGGGCTCCTGAATCCCAAGTATGTGTGAGATAAGGAAACAGAAGCCAATCTCAACAGCTAAGTGTTTTAAATGGAAAGCAGGACCATAACTGGCCAGATGCTGATGAAGTCACATGTTAGAAGCCAAACATGTGACTGTCAAGTTCATAAGAATAAGAGTGGAATAAAGCATTACTCTAACCATAGCCTACACAAGACAGAAATTGGTGGATCACACTGTGCAGCAGTTGGATTGTCAGCAGACATTGTATGCAGCCCTGCACACGCAACCTTGAAATAAGGCAAACAGTGGATGTTAGTGAAACACACAAATACATAAAAGCATAGAAAAGCGAGTCTAACTGCCAGTACATATTCTCTTTTTCCCCAGAGGCTCACATCTTACCATCACTGTAACTACTGTGCCCTAAAGGCCACAGCACTGCAACCACAGCTCTGCCTTTTTTAACAGATGCCTTCCCTTCATCACACCTATTACCACATTACATCCTCCCACTGCT
Source organism: Todiramphus chloris collaris (assembly GCA_025345505.1). NCBI lineage: Eukaryota > Metazoa > Chordata > Aves > Coraciiformes > Alcedinidae > Todiramphus > Todiramphus chloris. The sequence goes on from JANVCC010000034.1 coordinate 14,821,432, forward strand.
ACTTTAATCACTTTTTTTATTCACAGTATTGGGAACGGGCAATTTAACAAGGAGGGCAAAAGCAAGGCAGCCACGTTCAGTCTGGAGTACACAAATTAACTGTACTATAAACTATGTTCATACTATTAGTACTACTAGCGCTACCTTTTCCACTGAAGCGTTTAGTACTGCCAGTGCCCTAAGTTGCTGAAAACCAAGCCTGATCAAGACATGGAATTGCAGTTTTATTTCCCTCCTGTACAAGCTGTCAGCATCCTGCAGGTCACAAAAGGTAAATAGACCTGAAATACCAATATTTTAGGGGTTGGGTTTTTTTAAGCCCCTAAATGCTCTATCTTAGCTAGTTAGCATAGCACCATCAGGAACTCATGAGACATGCTTCAATATTTGTGACAGAAAGAAGCACATGCCCTGAGTTCTACAGAGCACTGGAATGAAGACATGTGGAGCTGTTACCCATCCCAGGCACCCTTTCATCAAAGACCACCCTGCTGCGAGCTGCGTTGCTTGGCCAAATGTGATTTACCCCAGACTTCAGTGTACTGGGAAGGTAGGACAGGCAAGGACTGCCTAGGTCATCAAGTCTATTCTCCTGTCATCAGGCAGCCATACCATGTATGTCTTTTTCCAAAAACCTATCAACTTCTCAAACTATATCTTAGAATTATTTGAGGAGGAGTTGAGGAGGTAGATCAAAGTAAGATAAGATACTGTTATTAGACTGAAATTGTTGCATCTACAATTGAGAAATGTTTTTAACCTATGCTACTAGCACCTGAATTAGCTTTTGAAAAAAAAATAATAAAATTCTGTCTTTCTGCAAAGGCTATTCAGCTCAACTACAGATAAGCTGTAAGGTGTAGTACAGCTTCATTCCAACCAGAGAAACAGCAGCTGATTTCAATCACTGACCCCTAGATAAAATATTCAAGAGAAGTGACAAAGAAGATTGAAAATCTTTTGCATTCTGATAACAGTGTGTCATGCATCATTACTGAGGACATTATTAACACACACACATACACCCAGTGATAAAGATTTGAGGGTTTGTTATATATGATATGTGAGATTGTAATTTTTTTCATAAAGTCATAAAAGACATTTACCACAGATTTTTGCTGAGTATAATATTTTACGACTGCCTTACATGAAGGGTGAAGGGTTTCTGTCAAAGTGGTTCCTAATTGTATCTCATCAAATACAACAAAGGCATCTATCAGTGAAACAATGTTTGCTACCATGTGATTTTCATTGCACAAACCGTTTTATATCAGACAAGAAAATTTTGACTGAAAGCAAGAATTCAAGTTTGGGGCTTCTGGATTTGTACTGCATGTAAGAAACCACTGAAAGAACAACACAAATAAGGAAATTCAATGTAAAATTTGCTGTAACATGTTGCTTAGTGAAGTTGAAAGCCTTCACAATTGTGTTCATCAAAACAAACAAAAAAAAAAAAATAGAGAACATATTTCAGAGGCACCACCCTAACTTGTTAAACAATTTCTTCACTGAACTACTAGTAGTAAATATCCACTGGCTGACATTTAAGAGCCCTGGATGACCAAGAGAGACTGTTCTTAAAATAATGTCTCCAAATTCACTCAGATAAAGGTTTACATCTCTGTATTTCTGATCAAAAATTTAGGATGCAATTGGGAATACACAGCACAGTAGAGCTGTCCTACAGAAGCTTATACCAGGAAAGAAAATGCCATCAAATTTTGAGAAGAAGTTTTGAAAGAGGAAAAACAAAAAACAAAATATAGATAATAATTGCTAATGTCAGTCCATTCAGACAGTATTATCTTTCATCTGCACACTGCCTGTAACACTCATAGTAATGACTTGGTAGGCAAGGTAACAGGCAATATCCTTTCCAACTTGGTTCTTGGTTAAAGAGTATGCCTTCCTATATGCTACATCACTTACATTGTTCATACTTCTGTTGATATCGTGTTATGCTGCCAAGTGTGCTTATGAATTCAGCATCTGTTACATATCTTTTCCCTATTTAGGGTAAACAGTATGTATTTATGAAGAACCCTGTCTCTGTTGATTAACCACCCTATTTCTCCCTCCCTTCCCCATCTGCAGTTCTCTTCCATAAAAATTTCTGCCTGGACTAAATCTCTGACTGCACACACACACACACACCATATGGCACAACGATAGAAATGAGATGAGACTTAAGTTAATTGGTCATATTAAAATCTGTTTCATGGGGTCTAAGTTTAATTATGAGCATTTTTGCACCTATGCAGAACCAGAGGTGTTGCCCAAGCTGTAGAGCAACAGGCTCTTGCACATGTAAGTTATTTGTGCACAGAAAAGAGGAATTCTTCCTTCATGAGTTTCCTCGTACAACCTGCCAGTTCCCTTCATAAATAGAAGATGAAAGAGAATGGCAGACTTTACTTATGTGTTAGCTTTATGAAAATATATGTGTATATATTGTGCACAGCCAAGAACAGGCATGGCCCTATCTAGGGCTCCAAAAGATACGTGAAGGCCTTTCCCAAGCAACACAATGTAAATTTTGAGAGTCCAGCAGTCACATTGGAGTAACTTTACTTGCAGAGATATTAGAACCAGGCTGAGAGAAACTACAGGTAAATACCTTTCTCTGCTTTTCCCGATTTTTTTTTTAACCACTGCAGTATCTTGAGATGGAGGAATAAACACAAGTCCCATGAGCATCACTCATGTAGTTTTACTGTCTGCTAAGTCTAACCTCCTGCCTAAATTCAGTTGAGCATCCCCTGTAATGAAATCCAAGGAAAAGAAATCTGTCACTTTAAAGAGCTTGCAAATCACAGCAGTGCTAATAAGCTATTCTAGAAGAGAAGATTTTATATCTATTCAAAGCAAAGAGCTAATATGAAGTGCTTTTCTAGACAAAGAAAAAAATCATAGCAAGAATCCTAATGGTACAGTAATAAATACAAGAAACACAATGCTCTCTTGAGCATGGACATAAATCAGATGCTGGTGTGCTCCCTGCTGCTTATGTGTAGTGTTACTCATCACTATTGTAATTTATACTTTGGGGGAAAAAAAAAAAAAAATTATATCAGGCTATTACTGATTTCAATGCAAACTCAGGAAGTTGAATGATGTTAATCACAAACAAAATATTTTCCACTGAGATCACTGAGCAACTGGGAATTCTCTGAGAACTTGACCCACTATATAGGAAAACATTGATTTCATGAAATGTTGACTTCTGGTGATTCTTACAGTAGGCACATGAGGTTTTAATTTATGTTGATAGAGTACAAAAGTATATTAGTTGTAGAGAAAGACATTCAAAATTTTATGTGATGAAACTTCACATGACCTGTCACTCTTTCTTTTCATATGGTTTAAATTCTCAAACTTTAAAGATTTTCAGATGGAACTGTCTTCACTTTCCTGAATGTTTCTAGAGTCCTTCATGCTAAACCTTGTAATGTAGTTCATCCTCAATATTTTTGCCTTTCCCCTCACCTCACCACTAGAAGAGGAAGCATAAGAGATATGGGTTGCAGCTCCAAAGCATCACTCAGCTCTACACCAGCGAGTCACCTGGCTAGGTGAGTACTAGCTACTTCTGGCTCCACAGGCTGGCTCTAGCCCTGGGACCCAGCCCAAGAGCCTCAGGTCTCACCAGGGACAGTCATCCCCAGACATACTGGGGCATCTGTCCCCTTTTCCTGCATGAAGTAGGTCATTACGAAGCAGAGAGCTCCAAAGTGTGGATGGTCTGCTGACAGTTCTGTTATTTTCTTGGCAAGGGTTAAGAATATCCCAGCCAGAAAACCAGAACAAGTAACATAAGACGGCCGGTAACGGTACTATAAGGGGGCAGGGGGGTGGTTGGCAGGGATTTCAAAACAAAAGAAAATTAGTTTGCTACATCAAGTCATTGCTAAGAGAAAGATTTTGGGGTAAAGTGCTGCCTGAACAGGCAAGCTTGGGACTGCAAGGCAAACTATTGTCTCCTTACCCAGTGTGGGTAGAGCGGCTCTCTATGCACTCTGGGTGAACACAGAGCATCACATCAAAGACACACCTGACTCCACCAGTCATTTTTCTGCCTAATGGGAATAACCTGAAGGACCCCAAATACAGCCTAACAGCTTGGATCAAAGAAGACAAAGAAATATTTGCTGTACTCCAGCTGAACTGGAGTTTGCACGACAACAAAGATAAAAGAATATTTGTTTTTCCTCATTAAATGAAGCTTTTCCAACAAAAAGAAATTAACTGTAGCGTAACAGAAAGTTTCACTGGATAATATTTTTTAAACCTTGTGTTGAAATCTGACTAGTCCACTGAAAATTAATTTGAAAGGCCATATAAGAATATGAAAAAATACATGCTTTTTTAGCATTTTTAAAAATATTTTCTACCCTCTTAAAAGTATAACCATCAAAGCAAATAAAACTTTAATAAGTGAAAAAATATTTTCAATGAAAAAACCATGATTAACTTATTAAGACCCATTAAGTGTATAATTACAAGAATTCTATTACATTAAGATACCGATTTCTTTAAAGCCAGAAATAATACCTGCTGAAACTTTAATTATTTAAATGAGAAGAGAAAGAGGCATGTTATCTCCTCTGACAAAGATTAAAATCAATTTAATTGCTTCTCTGCTGCATTGACATGATTCTTGCTGTGAGTCAAGCAACCAAAAAGGGAAATTAATACTGCAGCTGTTAATCAAGTGATATTTGTGTGCTCCATCTTATTATAGCAGGAGAAAGAATAACTGCTACTTTGGAGAGTTTGTCCACACTGTATTTCATATAATTTTTTTTGCTTCAAAGAGCACCTTTACTTAATTTGAGTTGCAGGCATCTCCAGGTGACATGCAGCCTGAGAAAATTGTATGTTGCATTGTTTGATCCCCTCATAAAAATTGTTCTGCCAAGAGTAAGGTTTGTTTCAAATTAAATTCACCCTCGGGTATCTGATTCACTAGTATGAAATTACGAAGTCACACCAAAAAGGGATAAAAATATAGCTAGAGGAGGGGGTTGCCTATAAATCATAATATACTTTCAAGGAAGAAAGCAGGTAAAAAAAAATCAACAGTTTCAGTAAAATTAGAACGCGCATTTGAAAAATGTAACAGCTGAGCACACAGCACAACCCATGGCTTCTATCTGCTGATTTAAAACTGTTTATCCTTGCAGCGCCTTTGTTAAGCCCCAGCACCAAGTGAATATTCAGCAACATCTACAGTCGACAAATTAATGTATCTGATTGTAAGAAAAATGGTATTGTGAGGTATTTATGAGTTCTGAAATACAAACCCATGTGGTGCCTCATCATCTCTTATCAGCCCTTGTTAACTTTTCAGATGATGAGAAGCACCAGAATAACTGAGGTTGTCAAAACTAATAGATCTCAGAGGCTCGGCACCGGCACAGTTCAGTTCCATCTGCAGTCCATTTTTGAGAAGTTTTAACTCCTTCACTACTCTTCATTGAGCAGGAATCAATTCCATGACTTGGGTTGTTATTTACTGTTCACAGTACCAGGTGGCCCAGGCACTGCCCTGGGTATTTCAGGATGTGCAGGCAGCACTTTTTGGAAGAACCTTGGTTAATGAAGTGACAGACAAATACCAAGTAACTTGATTTAAATGAGACCTAGAGTACTATCTGAATCTTATTGGAAACTCTAGGATCTGTAAAGAGTAAAGTAAAGGTAATATTCTTGGAGAAGGTGCTTTCTTGGGACAATACATGTGTGTTTTCTAACAGGGCTAAAATATGTAACATTATTTGTGCACTTAGTGCACAATGTTTAAATGACTAGGTGTAAAGTTAAATGTTTTTAACTGCAAGACTGGTTTGAATTGGATTTATTTCAAAGGTTCAGTGAACACAAGGAGTCAAATCTCTTCTCCTTTTAAAGTATTTGAACAGTTTTATTTTTATGTAGTGCTTTAAACTGAGTTTCACAGTCTCTCCTGCAGCTAACTGTGCTGCTATCTAGACCACCAGCACATCTTCAGTTTAGCTAAAAGCAATTGATAGATTCCAAAGGCCATTTTTTAGGAAAGAAAAGCTTCAGTCAATTGTGATACCAGCCTGAAGTAACTAGCCCAGGTTTGTGTTGTGACAGACTCACAGAGCTCAGATATTCTTTAAATTGGAAGCCAGGGAGTCCTGTTTACAAGGGAATTTTGCTCCATTTTAAGGTCTTCTACATAAGGATTTGAAATCAGACATAGTCCTGAGCCTACCTTTTGGCTCACTGAGGACAAAAACAAACCACTGCCTCTGAGACAGCCAAGTTAACTAGCCACCATTGCTGCCTCATTTTTATCTCCCTTTCCAGCAAGCACAGGGACTCCCCCATCACTCTGGGATAACCTTGGGAAAAACATCTCAGTGAAACTCAACGCCAGAATATTTCACCAAGTAAATACATGTTTGCTTCACCCATGTGTGTCCTGCCACCCCCAGGATAGGGGCCAGGTAGAACTCACTCTGGAGTGAGACTGGAAACATTTTGGACACAATAGGAGGGAGGAAGGAAAAGAAGAGACAATCCACTAAGACTGCACATGAACACAGGAGCCTTTCGTGGCATTCTTTCTCATAAATACATAGATATAGTACATGGGAAACTGAACCTGGAAGTCTCCTGGAGGGCCTGCAAGTCACACAGCTCCCAAGGGAGCTGCAGGGAACAGAAGAGCAGCAGAGCAAGACGCAAGGTACCCACGTGCTGGGCAATGCACCACTGGCTGCAGGAGATGCTGCAACTCGGATGACAAGGCTGGCATACTTTGAAGCCTTGGAGAAGAGGTCAAGAAATTCAAACCACTATTCAGTGGGAGAAGAAAGCCAAAGAATACAAACACAGGCGAGGAAATTCTTTGATGCTGGTCAGAGGTTGTTTTGTAACCCAATGAGCAGGGCACTGCCTGTGTTAGACCAGCCTCAGATGAGAAGGTCAGTACCACCAAGAAGGACAGAACATAAGCGAGAGTCACTGTAACCATGCAGAGGAAAACAAATCTGTCATGGAGATGAGACAGAAGCATTCACTGTGCTTGGCAAGCAGAGGCAGTTTCTGCACATGTGCACGCACAAGCCTGCAGGCTCAGAAGGAAGCCCCAGCTGAACACGACACTACCAGGGGCTCGAAACAAGCCACAGCATCAGAGTAAAACTTTTCACTCAACTGACATGGCAAACAAATATATCCAATAACAATCATGTCCTCTGGGGTGTGCAGCAGAAGTTAAAAAAAAAAAAGAAGAAACCCACAACAGAGGGTTAGAGAAGGAGATTGATAGAATGAATCCAATTTTATTTTCCAGGAAGTGTGACACAGCAAGCTTCACTTGTTTTGATGTGTGTCAGAGGGTCTTTGTCACCAGGAGACATTCAGTCCATTTTCTAGGTGAAAGTGGGATTGAATTTAGCAGTTGTTTCTCATAAGAGCCCTAAATGTAATCCTACATATCTCTAGGAATAAACAGAAGTGTTCCATCTTGTTCAACAAAGATAACATTATGTTCCCTCTATTCTTTCCCTTACATTTTGTCCAACCTACATCTAGCTGGAGGATGACACAGAACTAAGTTCTTGGCATATGCTGTGAAAGCCACATGTGTTTGGCAGCAACTTTTTTTTCTTCTATCTACATAGTTACACCTCAGTCAGTCAGGCTATTACCATTTATATTGATCAGTATCAGTGAGGGGTTTGCGGCCAACCACCTTGCTAGAATAAGGAATGGACTTGGAATACAAGGAGAGGGGGGGAAAAACAATAAAACAAAACAAAAACAAAACATAAAAACCAAAACAAAACAAACAAAAGACAAAAACAAAACTAAACTAAAAAAAAGAAAAAAGGAAAACACATAAGGAAAGCAGCCTGGAGCCACAAAACAATTATAGAAAATTCAGTAATATCTTTTGTCATTAAACATTAAAGCAAAGTGCCCAGAATTGGGCAGCACTTCCCAGTCAGTCTGGTCCTCGCTTTTGGAAAAGCTGCCTTGCCAGAAGCTGTATACCACCCTCCCCAAGGCACCAGGGACCAGCTCTGCAGAAATAGAGGAGGGAGGCAAAAGCAGCGTACCCTTGCAGGGCAGAGAAAGATGGTGAGAGAGGAAGAACAAGACAAAAACCTTCTGACCAGGCTACCCCTTTGAATCTGTCACTGGAAAACAGCACCCAAGGATCTTGCGTGCACCTTCAGCAGTGTTCACAAAACGGGCTTGATCCCATTCACAGCACTGCCTTCCCAAAAAGCAGTCCACCAGGACCCTAGAGAGTGGTGCATTTGGAGTATTTGAGCTTCCCCTCACCAGCTGTAATGGCGGCTCATAGTCAAGAGACACAACCGAGCAGGACTGAACGATGCTGTGGCCCAGTCAGCATTACCCATAAACCAGAGACCCTTTGGAAATTCTAAGCATGGTGCTTCACACTGCTTACATTCAATGCAGACCCAAATGTATTTAAAGGGTCTGCAGAAAGAGACGCAAGAAAAATATTCCTGGAGTTTCAAGGGATACCGGGACTCCTCTTTTCTAGGAATCTGTCAAGCAAAACCAGTTTTTGTTGTTGATTTCACATAAAAGAAAGCACAAAGTTGATTCAGGCCATTCTTCTGGACATAAAAATGATTTCAACGTGTATTTCAATACATTATTGTGGAAACTCTTCCAAAAGCTATCTTTGTCTTCCAAGTACTTTCACAAATGGCAGATGAACACAGCTTGCTGTTACTAACGATAAGCTTTAAACCCTTCCACTCCTCTCAACAACGACACTGATTCCAAGTGGATTTTCATACTTCTTTCCTCTCTTTGCAGAGAGGGAGAGAAATGCTCTCTAACCATTCAGCATGGTGTCAAACTGAACCTTTCTAACACTTGCAATACTCCCTAGCCAAGATCCCACTACTGCTAGAAGTCATGGTGTTTGCAGTAGGAGCAGGGAGGTGTTATAAATCTTATTCAGTTTTTCTTGTGAGCATAATTTCACTGAAGGAAAACAGGTAAGAACACCAAGGATCCGTGCAACACAGTCACTTTTTCTGGACACTGTCAGCCTGTATAAAATAGAGATAAGGCACATTTTATAAGCAATATTTTGGCCTCAACAGTCTTTTTCCCAGCCAACAGCATTTAATAAAATTAGAAACAGTGTGTTCAAAACAGGTTTCTGGTCCCGTTGAGCCTGCCAGGAAGCAAAAGGACACTAGAAGCTTATCAGGTTTCTAGTATCTGAGGTTTTCTTCAGTCATGCATTCTCCCTCCTTTCCTCAAGACTTCTTTCAACACTGGTAATTTGCAACTAGGCTAGCAGAAACAGGAAGGAGGGAGGGAGCAAAAGGTGCCCCCCACATCTTTCAGCATCAGTAGTATTTATGTTCTGACAGTACAGGAACGTAACCAACACCTTAGCACACATCACTCTTGGTGAACAGTCATCATCAGAGACACAGGAAAAACAGGAGGAGAGATATGAAGATGAGTAGTGCAACTTAGAGGTTTGAGAGCTGGGAAGCCCCACACTTCAGATGCTTAACAGGAGTCCACAATAGCAGTTTTACAAGGATGCTTGCAATAATATATTCATGCTATACTACTATATATTACTACTATATCACTGACATCTGAAGCAAGTTAATATCCCTGCTTCAATTTTAACTTCTGCAAGATACAGATTATAGTTACCTACAAATGATGGACTAGGGATTAGTTAATATTTTAAAGGGACCTAAGGCTTGAAAATGCACAGAATTGGCACCAGCTATTGGGGGCAAAATGTTTTGCATGATGCCCATAGATATATAATTTAATACTGTATGAAAAGAATGCACCCTGGTTTGTTTTTGAGACATGCTGGTGTGTGTGTGTATGTGTAGAAAAGAGATTGAAGTCTTTAAAAATAGACAGGACTTGTGAAAAAAAGTATACCGTAATCTACAGTATCTACCCACATGTATGCTTTTACTGTCCAGTAAATGCAAGACAACTTATATCACATTCATTGTCCAGTTCATGTAAATTCAGCTATATCCGAGTCTCAGAATGCTATCATTAAAGACACGTGCATGTGGTGATAACAGCAGGTACTGTAGGAAACCAGCAAACAAAACCTGAAATAAAATTCTACACAACATAATGTAAACCAACGCAACTTGATGTGAAAATGGCCTTGCTGCAGGTCTGTGAGTTGAATAGACAGTTAAATACTATTTTGCCTGATTGTATTGCACTATTTGTGCACATTTCTAGATAGCTTTAAAGAAACATGCCTAGCCTGCTAATTCCCCACATATAGCAGGTGGTTTCACCATTGTCAAAATGTGTGTTTTAAAGTCAGACCCTATGTAGGAAAGACACTGATGGAAACTGTGGCACCCCATTTCAAAGAGACAGAGCTTAGAGGTTAAAACAAACAAACAAACAAACGGACAAAAATCTAATGCAATAAAAGGAGAGAATATAGCACTGATTTACTGCATCTTGCAATAAAGTAGGGGAGCCAGAAGTGAGATGTTGATGCTCTTTATTTTTGTCAGGTAGGAGAGCAGCTGCACAGAGCACAGCTAAGACATGGGGATCCAAACAACTAAAAGTTATTTTATGTGCCTGGGGTATCAGAAAAGTGGAACCACTAGCTCCAGTCCTAAAGGAAAGCTCAGCAAGCATGAAAAGCAGCAATGCCATCTCTAAAAACCAGTGAGGAAACAACTACCTTTCTGAGTACCTCAGGCAGTCCAACCACACCAAATTCTGTCTCCACTGGACTCCACTGCAGAAACACTTTGTCTTAGAGAACACAGGGCAAGTTTATTTCTAAGAAATTGCTCCACAGGGAAAGAATTTGCCAGCTTTTGATGTTAGAAAACAAAGAGGGTAAATATATGCACTGAGGCAAATTAGACCATGTCTGTCACTAACTCCCTGCAAGCACAAGCTTGTTTTCACACAGAACGACAGAATGGTAGGAGTTGAAAGGGACTTGTGGAGGTCATTTAGTCCAGCCCCTCTGCTAAAGTGGGTTCACCTAGAGCTGGTTGCACAGGCTTGTGTCCAGGTGGGTTTTGAATATCTCCAGATTTGCATTTTGGCTCCCAATCATCCTTGTGAGTCTCTCCCAGCCCCTCCTGAATCCAACTCTTCCTTGGGGCCTGCCAGAATTCAACAGAGGCAGATGACTTTTACAGATCATGAGCTGGAGAGCAAAGAAATAGGTTTTAGTATCCCTTTATGCTATAACCTTTTAGGTAGAGAAATGAGTTTGGCAAACACCAGCTCCTGTGAATTTATGCTCTTTGAGACCAGTGTGATTGAGGACAACCAGGCCCAGCATTTTATGGTTTATATCCAAAGTTCAAAAGGAATTAAATGAGCATTAGGTTTTTGGAGGAGGAGGGGCTTTTCCTTCAGGTATCTTCAAAGAGACTGGCAAAAGACAGTGTTGATTATGCTACCCTTGACTCCTGGCCTGGAGGAAACCCTCTCATACAGAATCATCTCTGTACCACCCTGGCAGGGAGCAGGTCTGTGCAGAGGTTGGGTCTGGTTTCCAAAGCATGGCTGAGCTGAAGGCGGAGCTAGGACCTCCCTGCACAGAGCCAGGACCTCCCTGCACAGAGCCAGGTTGCAAGTGCTCAGCACTGCCCACAGGCTCTGTGTGCAGTACGCAGTGCTAGCCATCCCACAGAACCAGCAACAGTTCAAACAGGCTTTTTTACTACTTGCAGAAGGTTAATAATTTTTTTTTCCCCGCTATTAGACCCATATGGGATCTGACACCTTAAATTTCTGCATTCCCTATTGGGATGTAGCTGAGCCAAAGAGATGAGATTCACCAGGATCAACTCCCTGCTCTGCCAAACAGGGCACATCAGCACCTTCAGTTTCCCACAGCCCAGGGTGGCAGGCTTTTTCTCCCTCAGACCAGAAACCACACTGAAGGCATGCCAAACCTTCTCTGGAAAAGAAAGGTTTTAATAGAAAATGCCACACTCCCCAATAAAGTTTTGGTTTCAACAAGTAACCACTTTCTGACATTTAGTTTGTCAAAAAGAAAAAATTGACCAGTTTTGAGAATTAAGTCTGCTGTACAAAATTAATAAATCTAGATAATATAAACTTGGAAAACTGTTAATTACTGCTAAACACATAAAACATATGTCTGTTACTAATATATATTAAAACACCATTAAATATAGCATTTTGTTTTCAATCACTACAGCTACATAACAGCTCATGCAAAATGAGACATGAGAGGGCCACATTAGTATTTATTCTGCTTGCTTTAATAGTGTCCTATAGATGTCATAAGTACTGAAGGCAAAACAACACCTTTGACAAGCAAAATGAAAGTAGCAACTCTGTCTCATTTATGAAGGGCAGCAAATTATGATCGAAGGTATTTCCTCTTAGACCTGCCATGACTCAGCAGTGAGCAAGTCTGAAAAGTCTTTGGTAACATCTTATGGAAGGATTTGATTATATACACAGCATCTAATATCTTGGAGGAGTTGTTTAGTGTTTACAGAGTCTACTGATAGTAGCTCACCAGAAGTTATGGAACCTGTCCTCCAGAGCTAAGAGAAGAAAATAAGTATATAATACAAATAGAGTGATTGGTATCAGCTCTAAAGTGAAGGATGTGACATGTCATTCACAGAAATGGGACAGACAACCTTTTCCAGTATGTGTCGTTCACTCCTGGGCAGTAGCCAGACTCCTTGTACAGATGACAGAGATAATGAATAGTTTATGCTCTAATGTGGAATCTGTTCCCCAAAACAGACTGGCCAATAGAACCACTAGCTTTACCACAAGCAGAGAGCAGGTCCGTCTGGAGCCACCCACTACAACTTTGCGCAAGCACATGCCTGGCTACCTCATGACAGACTCTCCCAACAGGCTGAATGGAGCCCAGGCAAAGGCGTATTTTTCACACTGCTGACCAAAGAGATTGGATCCACTCATGAGAGCAGAGCTGCCAGCACAAACCAAGCCAAGGACTTTCAGTGACAGCAGCACAAGTTACTACCATCAAAATAAAAACCCACAAACAACATCCACAAAAAAAACAACCAACCAAAAACCAACACCCCATACATCAAAACACCCACACACACAAAAAGAAAAAAAAAAAAGGGGGGGGGGGGGGAAGGGGGAAACCTCACAAACCACCAAAAGAAACAAACAAAAAACCCAAAACAAAACCACAAACCAAAACACCAAACCCAAATGGAAAAACCAACAACCCACAGATAAGGCGGATTTATCTTCCTGCAAAACAGAAATAACTACACCAAAAACCTTGGGATGATAAAGACTCTACAGCCACACACATTCTAGTCACATTTGCACTACTAACCTAAGCATCTCACTGGTATCCTCCAAGGTAGAGTTTGCCCTTTCCCCATCAAATGCTTAGTTAAAATTTAGAATCAATCAATAAGACTTCCAGAGCAGACACCACTTTCTGCATGTGTCAAGAGTTTCTTAAATCATTTGTATACCACACTAGGGTTTTCTCCTCCCCCTGCCCAGAGGCTAAGCCCTCATTACACTAAAGGAGTTAAGAAAAGCTGAAAGTGTTTAGAACATAGGGTGGGCTGTTCCTATCATAATGACTTTTTGTGCATTTGGGTTTTACAAAACCGGTTATACATCTAGTAGAGATACACATACAAGAAAGCCAAATGCAGTAAATGCAATTTCACATTCCTAACTCGTGGCTAATGAATTTCTTTGATAATACTACAGACAAAAGTTGAAGATAGCAGTAGAAGAATATTTGTTCCTGCACAAAAATTAAAACTTCATATTGTAGAAGAAAACTTCACTGAAGTTTTATCACATTTTGCCCTGCCTGAATACTTATGGCTTCAGCAGCTGCTGCATGAAATGTAACTCTGCATAAATATGTAGTACTATAATGCAGCTGCCCCCAGTACACTGTTAATATAAAGCCTTTAGTGGTAACCACAGACCAAATCAGAAATGCATTCTGACTTTATAAAGATGTGCTTTCATGTCAGTGATCATCTCAGTCTGTAGGTTATAAAGTGTATGTACTGGAGATTATCATTGATTTTTCCTCCTCCTTCAGAGAGGATAGAAAGGAGAAAGTACCTTGCCCACTGCCAATTTTGCCTTCCTCCCTACAAGACACTTCTAACAAAAAATTTAAAACATTCAGGTCCTCTCCACCTCTGGCACACTTTTCCAGCAGTAAAGAGCTCCTCTCCTCTCTCTCCATAGCCAGCGCTACTACAAACCCTCTTTTCCCTTTCACATGATGCAACACAACCCCCACCTGCCCACTGCAAGCAAAATGTGGGTGCTGGAACAGTGCCTGTGGGAAAAGGGGTCAGGGAAAGGTCAACTCCCTCATCTATGCCGGTCTGTAGAATTCATCAGAATACTGATTTGAAGGGGGGAAATACATCCTGTTCATTTTACTAGGAAACTTAAAGAGCAACAAACCTACGCAGATGGACAACAGCGGAACAGACAGATCTTTGTCAGGATGAAAAAACATCAGTCACTGACAAACCATTTTCATTACAGTTTTAAGTCAAATAGCTTGTATTTAGGTTTTTTAATTCTCCTGTAGAATCTCAGTTACATATAATCTTACTTAAATACAATGGCAACTTTTCAAGCCAAGTGATTACCTTAGTAGACGAGCCCTTTTCACAGAAATGAAACACAGCTCTTTTATAAGGTCACCCTCGGTAAACTTGCCTAGATAGACATGAAAACATTAAGAAGGATCTGTGCTGAATTCTACAGAAAAATAATATTTAAAATACAAAATTCAGACAAGCAAGAGCCAGGTGGGAAGTCATGCTCTCTACCTGTTCAGCACTTGTCATCTGCAAGCTTGGCCATACACTCCCTGTAGGACTTACAGATCATGTATTGTCCTGGAGGTCTTTGTCCATTCTTCTGTCTTTGATCCTCATCTGTGTCTTCCTGAATCCATCTCCCATCTGCTGCAGTCTGGGACTTCACCAGTGCCTGCCCACAGCTTTAGTGGTGATGGTGATGATGGCGATCAGAGAATTGGGTTCTATATTGGATTTGTGTATATATATTTTTATACTTATATTTAATTATTCATTAAAGCTGTTTAATTTTCTTTTCCAATGCATAAGTCTCTCTCCCTTTCTTCCCATTCAGGAAGGGTGATGGATTAATAGAGAACATCTGTCATTTGTCTGGTGGACAGCCCAGCCTTAACCCTTGAGATGCATAAATAAGACCCAAAGAGTTTTGTTCAAAGTCTAATCATACAGCAGAAAAGTATCATCAGTTTTATTGGATATCATAGCTCATGTTGTGAGATAGCATCACGTTGAAAAGGTGAAAGAACTGGGTAGCACTGGTAAGGTGACGGAAATCATTTAAAATGTTCAATTTAGCAGTTATTCAAGATATTCACACAGAGCCAAAAAAACTAAGGCAGTTATGAAGGAAGGTATATGAGTGTACAGAAGTTTAAATTTTAAAGATACAAACAGGAATATTTATTTTTAGGTGTTTTTTGACATTGCTGGTGTGCCTCCCTCTCATATTATGACTACATTTTTATGCAGGAGTGTGGGGAGAACATCTAGCACATCTTTCAAAGTACTTTATTTTCTTGTAACCCCATAGTACTTCCGATTCAGTGTTTTCTCTGTCTTCCTTTGTAGCCTACAAAGATGATGAGAAACCTATGGAGAGACGGTCAGCTACCTCAAAAGCCTCAGAATGTATAGAAACAGTTCATTTATCTCAACGGCATCCTTTTTCACTGCAACTGTATTTCAATTTCACCTATCCCTGGTGATTCTTGTTCTTTTTACTAGAGAAAAATTGTTAATTATGAAGTGCAGAATAAGCTGCTAAGTATGTCCATCTATGATCATTTGATCTGAGCTCAAACTAGGCAAGTCAGTAAATGGTTTATATACCACAGCTATTAACTGACACGGTGGTCAAAACTACCTGAGACTTCAGGAACCAGCTTTCTCATAGGATGGTCCATCACAATACAGTAGTGCTCAGGTAACTCTTTGAAAGGTTAAACACAAAACAAGCACGTTTCCCAGAGAGCCAGCCTACAGGTGAGGTCAACAGGAAGGAAATAAAGGCAGAATGCCACTGCTGAATGGCATTTTCCTCCTCAATTGGCAGATAAGAGGGAAACTTATGCTGTATGTCACTATAGGACATTGCAGCACTGCAGGAGGTGTTCACACTAGCCAGGGCTTTCCCATCATATAGGCTTTTTCCCCACCCATGAATAATAATTACACAGCATAGTATCTCCAAACCATTTGCTTATGGGGGTTGTGTGATTACATCCAGATAAAATTGAATTCTTGATGTATTATTCAGAGTTTTAAGGAGAAAGCAGATTATCATAAACACCCATTACCATTCGGAAAACCAACAAATCATATTCTGAACTGGACTGGGGCCATGGTTCTACTCTGAGATGTTTTACTACAAGAGACCAGTGTGCACCAGAAAAACAGGACAAACCACTGAATACAATAATTAACTGAGGACAAACGTGCATCCCTTGTAGCACATAGGGGTGAGAAGTTGAGATAGAAAACTGTATTGATATTCCTGCTGTTTCTTTGTTTGCTAAGGATGCTACAATAATTTTCTCCTCTGCTTTTAATGTGCATTTTATAATCCTTTTAACACATCCACCAGTCACTAAAATCTGTGCATATTAGTGTATTCACATCAACTTCTGACCAATACATGTGACATTACATAATTAAAACAATTCTGAAATCCTGTGCTACAAGTACATTATTTACACTCCACAGGTAAACCACAACCATAAGGAAGTTCCATCTTGCTTTAATCTCTTGCACATATGCATTATGATACCACTGCAAATTGCAGTCACCTTTTACACACAGGTTTGGATTGACTGGTATCCATGAAGTGAAGAGACATTGTGGCAATGACCACTGAGGAAGACCCACCAGGAAAACAAACCCTCTGGGCTGACTGGGAGGGCATACAGGCAACAAAGCACAAACCAATATATTTTTCTGCTTTAAGCTTGCAATACGCAATTAAGTATTTTAATTCAGCAGCTACTGCCTACCCAGGGCACCGAGTGTAGCTGGAGGAAGAAACAGCTCAGCACACAGTGGGTGTTTCTCCAGCCCAGGTGCTGAGCACTGTCAGCTCTCAGCACACATTCTTGTTAACCCTGAGAGGTTTTGGAGGTAAACCAAGGTCTCCAACTCTAACTTATCTCCTGGGTTGCAAGCGTCCTTTTAAAGGGATAAAGATGCTAGGTTTTCCCCTCCATGAAGTGACTCTGTAAACTGTTCTGACTAAAAAACACATGCCCAAGTTGGGGGCAGGAGGGATGTGGAATCAACAAAAAAAACCACTGAAACAAAACCAAAACAAACAAAACACCACTAAACCACAAGAGAGAGCACACAAGGCATAAACAGCAATTTTGGAAATAGATGAATTATATCCAATTTTTTTTCTTTTGTTTTTTAAAATGCACTTACAATAGGAAGCAACCATGCCACAGACAGACGTTGGACTGTGACTCTTAGCCACAACTGTTTGAAACACATCCCCTCCTCTCTGTTTATCTTTAAAGATTATAGGATCATAGCTGAAAAGCAGAGGAAAGCCAGCATCTACCAGTCCGTCACCACTAAGTACCATTCAGGAAAGCCTGACCTAGCAAGGAAAGCTGCATCTCCACCATATTTTCCTTCCCTCTCAGACATTTTCCCCTCCTCAGTTTCTGCTCCATCAGTTGAAAAGCAACAATACCTCAACTAGTATTTAATTTGAATTTTAAACCCATAAGTTTTCAGTTTGTCCTCTCCAAAATGGGTCTTAGAAAAGGGAAAGCAAAAGCAAATCACTACCACACTGTGTGGTAAGCAACCCAATGGTACCCAGGAGGTAGTCATCTCCACTGTCAGGGGGAGGAAGATAAAAAGCTCCAAATACCAGGGAAAAGCCAGTCTCTTACTGCATTTTTAAGCAAGCAGCTTAATTTTCCAGAACAGTAGCTTGCAGCTCTCATGGTTGTGAGGAGACAGCATTATACACTCCGGCCACACGCCTAGGCACCCAGTTTCATGCTACTATTTTTGAAAGTTGTATTATAGATCTGCTTATTTTGACTCTTCATTTGGCTTTTACCAGTGTCCTCATTACAAGATTTCAAGAACTTCCAGATGTACGTATTAACAGCGCTGGCAGCTTTCCTAGGGAAAAACAATCTCATATTTGAGTTGTGCTTGGCAACATCTAACTTTTACAAGTGTACATCTACACTGCCTGTCATAAAGATGGAAAGCCACCTTGGGCCCAAACTCTTCATTCCCCCAGAGAGAATTACAGATATGAGAAAAGAAAATCAAAAGGCTTTGCGAATCCTCTGTGGTACACTGAGCCTGTAAAACTAAACCCATTTTATTTCATCATATTCAAATCCCCACAGTTCCAGTGAAATTTAATTATACCTTCACTTTGCATAATTAAACAGTCATTGCATGGCTTTCTAAAGCATATAAAATGACTGATGAGTGTAGTGGCAAAGTACTAAGTGGTTTAGGAGGCTACAGGTATGTCTAGACAGCAGCTAGCTTGCATTAAAAAAAAAAAGACACTATTTTGTTTGCCCAGTGGGATTAAGTAGCTCTCCACATATGTCATGTTTTTGCAGCTCAACTATTTCTGGTATTTTATCTACCCAATTTACAGCTAGCTCAAGTAATTGCGTCATGTAGAACAGATATATCCAAAATCCTGCTGATTATCAGATGGGACTCAATATCTTAGCCACAAAGGAGCTTTGAAAAGGTTCACAGTTTGGTGGAGTGATAGCTACGGTACCATCAGCTGAACCCTTAGCACTGGTTCATTCCATTACGTTGGGTGAGAAAGAACACTTTTTCCTCCCTCTGTGCTAAAAATACTCCTATTCCATGAAGCTTTCCATCTAGTTTTGTGTATGCCCTAGAGGACTTCTTAGATCAAATTTAGCATATTTTGGTAGGTTTCTTCTTCCCCGTTTTTCTATGCCATGTTCATCATTGTGGTTTTCCAAGTCAGCTGTCCCTAATTAATTCCTCTTTGAGAAGAGGTGCTAATGAGCCATAGTATCTCTGACAGCAGAGCATGAAAGCTCTTTATAGCTTTTTTCCTTTTGGAAAATTGATATTTTATAAGCAACTAGAATAGAATCCAAACATAATTCGAAGTAGTAACTGTCATTTTGTTTTCTCTGTCACTCCTTTGTCTTTTTTCAAAGAGATGGCTGATCTACCTTTGCTGACAGAACAGCTTCTGAAGCTAAAAGATGCATCTTACAGAATCTTTTATACCACAATATAGGTGATAAGGGCTTTTCAGTCAACACACTGATCACAGAACGTAATTAACAACAGTCTGCTTAGAGGATGTATTTTACTCTTCACCTAGTATGTGAAACATAATGTTTTTTACTAGTATTCTCAGATATTCTACAGAAATCCTTCACTATGCCCACATAGTTCTACCACTCTATATATAAAATTACT
Source organism: Todiramphus chloris collaris (assembly GCA_025345505.1). Lineage (NCBI taxonomy): Eukaryota > Metazoa > Chordata > Aves > Coraciiformes > Alcedinidae > Todiramphus > Todiramphus chloris. The sequence goes on from JANVCC010000034.1 coordinate 14,841,018, forward strand.
CAGATAAAGTGACCACAAATAACACAAGCTAATTTGATTATAGCAAGAGTTTTGCTTTTCTTTTTCACTTAGTCTTGTTTTAACAAGTCACATACAGAATCACTAGGTCATAAGATAGCATTTCTATACACAATACTTAACATAGGAATGTACCTTGTAAGAAAATATTAAAACAACATTAGCTAGGACTTCTGTCTGAAAAATACATCATGCTGTACTTCAAGTAGTGAAACCGGTGTTTTAACTTATTTTATAGGTTTGCATTCAAGTACAATCCTAATGTGGAATGGTAAAGACTTAAAGGAAAAAAAACACAGCTGAACTAATAGATACATACCAAGATGTGAAAGTACATACAACATAAGTGTATGGCATACATATGTGAAACTGCTTAGCTGATCAGGCAAAGTCAAGCAGCATACCCCATTTTAGTCTCTAGTCATAAAAAGATGGACAATCTTTTCATATTTTTGAGAAAGGCTAGAATAGTACTTTTTCTTGGCAAACTATTATCACACACGCTAGATTAAACGTTTTTTACTTAACTTATATTGCTTAGTTTCTAGAAACACATCTTAGTCTGGCTCTACCACTGGTGACTGCACAGAACACACAGACCTGATTCTAGCAATTCTGTGATTTAGCATTTCCAGAGATCCACATGCAGCTGATGGATGCATATAAGGAAAGGCCACCTAACGTTTATAGCATAAACATGGATAGAATTACAATTCTAGAGAGGTCCTGACAGAGGAAAAACAACCTTGAAAGTCTAACAGATTGTATAAACTAAAAATGAAATAGGTAAGGCTAATGAAAGACTGATGAAGAAGCAGGGAAAAATATAGTTTTGGACAAGGAAGAATAGAAAGCAGTAGTACCACATTATGAAAAATTGAAAGACCATCAGGTTTGGAACACAGCAGAGATTGCTTCTACTCCGACCCTGGCCACATTTTGGTAACAGGATACCAGAATCTAACACAGACAGAAGTAGAACTGCCTAGAAAACTATTTGCCAACAGACATACACAAATATAAAGCTGAATTAAGAAAAATAAGTAACCTACTTTTTCTTAGAAGATCCAGCTTGGGAAGCTGCAGCACTAGGAACACCTTATGACCTTTGCAGACCCATTCAGCTGAGGGATCCCTAAGTTGCTCTTCTGACACCTGGACCCAATAGGAGCTTTGGCTGGGGCTAGGCACACACCCCCCCAGCACACAGTTGCAGCACTTTAACAGGATTCCAACCTCCCCCTGCTTGCTGTCCCCCCTCTGCCAGGGGCTGCCAGCTCCACAAGAGAGTCAGAGCAAAGTTCATATGCCAACACTTTAGCTGCTCCACCACAAACCTCAAACTCAGTGTTTTAATGCAAATCTGCCTGGCATCAATTTCACCTACCCTCACTGAACTGGCTGGGGCACAAGTGTCTATTCCTTCTTGCAGAGAGCAAACCACCAGCGAATACTAATGTCTTAAAACTTGCCATGGAAAACTTGCTGCCACCAACGTGTAGAAATGTTACAGGCATGGAAATAGAGCAAGTGTCCAGCGCAGGACAACTGAGCACCAGGCTTCTTCTCACCCTCCAGCTTTACATTATGTCCTTCCCTGGGGCACTGTTCCACCAGGCATGGGGAGGTCGTGGCCAGCCATGCCCAGTCCATGATGTCCTACCTGTATTTGCTAGCTTGTCTGTACTACAGGCAACATTGTAAACTACAGAAGCATTTGCCACACGGCTTCATTTTAATCAGGAATGATGCCAGTTTGGGCAGGTGAAAAATAAAACAGTTACCTGCTGTAGCCCTCTAAGACTAACTTTTGTAAACAAAGCTGTAGCTTTCCCTGCAAGTGTCAGCACTATAAAATTAGTGATGAGCACAAAGAGTTTTAAAAAAAACCCAATCCTCACTTACAAATGCACATTGATTTTCAATAAAGCCATTTGCACATTTTTTTCTTTGATTCCAGGTCGACTGTCACCTCTGATTTACAGACAAGATATCTCTATATAATATTATTACTACTATTATTTTGTAAGCGTTAAGTATTTTTGTAAGCATTCCGCTTACAACAGTGAGGAAAATAATATAAAAACAAAAAAATAAAAGATAAGAACGCCATTTGATTTCCCTTTTTTTTCCTTTTAGAATTGCCTGGAAAGCTAAAAGAACACATAACCACACCCAAAAAAGAGAGGGATTTGTTTTGAAACAGCAACACAGACCACACTGGCTTTTCACCAGCACTGCTGCTAACAGACCAACCACAGGAAATTAAGAATGGACAGCTCTGGGAGAGCTTTTCATGATTCACATTCTAGGTGAGTGGCAATTTTTTTTCTTCCTCTCTCGGCACCTTTCCACTACAAAACAGCCACGTACTAGAAGGCTGTCATGCAAGAGCAAGAGGTCATGTGAAGAAATTAAAGTAATACAACTGGCTGATAAAGGTCAACCTGGTGACAGCAGACCTTGCAGTTCAGGACTGCCTTAATTCAGCTAACAAGTGGGATAGCCACTGAAAGAGCAATCAGAGTAAAAGTGTACAAATAGATACAGGGCAAGGAAGTAGAGAACACCTGTTTGGTGATGCCGGACACTTCACGCACACACCCTTGGAAATACAAAAGGAGGAAACCTTAGAACAAATCCCTTGTCTGCTTTTCATCCATATATAATACCTATGGGATGTGATTTCACTTTCCAAACAGATGTAACTACAGCTGCTTCACTTACGAGATGTGTCCTAATGCTGCTGATGAATAGCCCTACATTTACCACCCAGGGATGCTGAGAAAGGAGTCTGCCTTGAGCTCCAGATTTTAGTGAAAGTGCCTGAAACCACGAAACACCACAGACAACCACAGACTCACCTGGGAGCGATGATGCTGCTGTTATGACTCCTAAATAGTCTGCAGACCCTGTCAAAACAAAAAGCAAGCATGCGATTGGAACATTTAACAACACCGGGGGAGTTTTATACACTGGAGGCAGGTCCTCTTTCAAGGCTGTGTCCCCTTCAGTCACTCAGGTCCCCAGCTGTTTGCCAGGAGCACCCCCAGCAAGGGCTGTGAGCCTGCCTGGCTTGGTTTAGGGCCAGGAATCTTGTACACTCCCCAATTCTACATTTCACCCATTAGTATCAACATTTAATATTAAATATTTAGCATCGTTATTTAACAGGGCTAAATGAGATAATCCAGATAATTACAGACTTCTCAGCCTGACATGAAACTAGAGAAAAATAATGAAGTGGGTGATGCAGGATGCAGATAAAAAAAAAGTGGTGAAAGATGATTTGATGTCAAACAACATGGTTTTATGGAAAAAATTAGATCTTTTCAAGGAGTTAGTACCTTTCTTAGAAAAATACAAGTTTCAGTGAGAAGGGTAATAGACTCCTGTAAGGTATTTGATTTGGTAGAGGACTATATAAAGGAGATCAAATGATACAAGATCAACATGAAAAATATGCAATGATGTTTCAGCTTAGTAATTTGAAGTAACAAATTATAGTTGAAAAATCATCACAAAGCAGGTGTACTTGTAAGGAGGACCTGCACTGTTGGCATTTCTCCTAGGGACATGAAAGAAAATAGAGACTCTTCATTGAAGAATGTTGTAGAGAAGAAGATTAGGAAGATGGTCAGTAATAAAATATCCCTCATACAGATCACTCAAGACCTCACGGGCATTTCAGGACAGCCAAGTGTACATGTCAAAAACCACCAGAAGTCTAAAAACAAAGAGTGAAAGTCAAAGTTAAAAAATAAATTTAAAAACAAAACAAAATAACCAAACCTAAAATGCCATTTCTCCAGGCATGGGTTCCTGCACTCACCTCTCTCTGCCTTGGAGCTTGTGATCATGCAGCATGGGGCTGAGCATTTGTCTTTGCAGGTTAAGCTTCCTGTCTGGAAATTTTGGAGCCTTTATATAAAAATGCAGAAAAAAGTTTTCAGACATTATGTGGAGGTCCCATGGCACCAGCTAGATAGCTTAAGGTGAGGGGAAAAAAGAGAACTCTCCCAGCAGATGCAGAGAGGGGGATGTCACTTGTTCCAGAAAGTGCCTCACTGATGAACTTGGATTTCTCTTTGTTCCCAATGCCATGGAAAAGCAGTGGATGCTGTGGATGTTCCCACATGTTGACTCATCATTTTCATCACGTGAACTCTAAGAAATGAGAGGTCACAGCCTTGACCCACTAAGTAACGATTCTCAGCACATGTTTAAAGTAATACTTCCGCACTTAAAGTGTAGCTAAGTATATGTTACTTGCCTCTGATTTTTGTGATTAAGAATGATGGCTTTGAGCACATGCTTAAATCAGAGTCAGAAGCCTTCACTTCTTGGCTGAGCAACTAGTGTCAAGTCAGGGAAGGGGAGAATATTTTTGTTGTGTGAACATATGCCCAGAGAGACTAGGACTGAGCCCAAAAATCATCAGATATGGTCCTGAATGTTGCCTGAGGGTAACTTCTAAGTTGTATCAGCTTGGCCCAGATTTGAAGAAGTAGTGTTGGGCAGAGTAACCTGCCAGCCCTGAGAACCATCCATTATGTCCTCCCTGACACAGAAGGAAGCAGGTTAATTTTGGTTCTGACAGCCTGGTAAAATTCAACTCCTTGCTCATACGAAGTGAGCCATTCTTCAAGGCTTATGTTGAAAGGCCTTTTTTTTTTTTTTAATGGTTAAATAACTATTTGGTTTTGCCTTGTTATCAATCATTGTGGCAAACTGCCAGTGATAACTGAAAAAATCGGATATGTTCAGAAAGGAACCATGCCTGGGGAGAAGGTTATAAACACCCTTCAAAAAAAGCATCCTCTATGGAAAGTTGGGTTTTAATCTTTCCACACACATATCCCAGGCACATTGGCATTTTGTGAATAAACATTTTAACTGCTTTAATTATGGCAATACAGCTAAGCCATCACATCCAGCTAAGCTAATGTGACTTCTGATGAACAATAATGGCAAAACCATTATTCCCTGAAACTTAAGGGAGGAAGAGTTTTACAAACTATTTATTTTCTAGTCTGTCCATCATGACTCTTGTGCAAGACCAAGTTCATAGTCTCTTCTGTACTGAAACTATTCTAGGCCTAGACTGAGCTAGAAAATATAAGACTAGAAATATCCAGTCCTCAATCTCTGATAGATCATCACTTTAGAAGACACTTGATATAAATTTTATTGTTTTCAAAAGCTGAAGTTTGATATGACCATTCTCTTGTCCTTTTCAAGGCACTCAGTAAGTTTAAATGGTTTCAGAAGTAAATGCTTCCAACACAATGGTTGAAACTCTGGCAAACACACCTAATTATGGAGAAGGAAATGACAGGACTTTAGGTTTAAGTCTTTGCAGGGAGAGAGCAATGTGCCTTTTGTTTTAAGTAAACAACAATGGAAGAATAATACTCTGCATCCTGTATGTGGCAATTTTAATCAAAGGATCTGAAATTATTTATGAACATAAAGGGCAAAATCCACAAGAGCATGAGCAGAATTGTCCAGCATGGGCAAAAACACCCCTGCAAAAACATTCCTGACAGGCATGGCAGTGTGTCCTGAAGCCTTCCAACAAAATAAGTGCTTTAGTGAGAAACTAGCACTGCAAAGCTGAGGTGCCAAGACCACGCTTAAAGTTTGAGCATTAAACAAAAGCATAACAAATTTTTAAGTGGAATTTAAATAGTTTCTGGAGGATTTCAACATCCCTTCTCGGTGTCTTCTTCCTAGCATCAGCAGAGTGCTGGAGCAGAAGGAGTACATCAGCCTAGTAGCCTCTAGACTAATTCCAAGATACAACATTATATGCATAGGAGGGCCCTGATCAGAGCTTGATTCTGTATTCAAGTAGCCTGCAAAGAGGGACAAGGAGGAAAGAAGACACGTTTTCCTTCATTTCTTTCAGAGGTGTACGCAACAAAACCCTGGATTTCATTACTGACTTTTGTTTGCACACATGAAACTTCTTAGTTTTAATTTTTATGCTTAAATGAATGATATTTCTTTAGCTGACTTTGTCACAGAGACATAAAAACTGCTTTCTTCATTCAATACTGGGATATTTTTATGGGTAACTCCCATTAAAGCTATTTTGTACCTTTAGCCCTTAGAAGTACCAAAATCTTTGAAAGAATAAATTCCCCAGATATCCTCTGGAGATAATACCTCTGTCCTCAAAACAATAATAAGCAGAAAAACTGTCTCTCTTTTAAGCTGGTCTTAAGATGGGGAAAATGTGAAACGTGGAGAAAATTAAATTATAAATCTCAACAGCTTCTAAGGGACTTACAGTGGAGGGGAGATTCTCCTGACCTGAGGCACTATAACAGGCAAGATTGGAATCCTCTTGGACAGGTCTATACTGGCTCAAGGCACTCTGGGTGCACACAAAATTGTATTTCACACCCGGTGACTGTGGAGCCGGGGCCTGTCTGTGCCCACTGTGGGAAGAAGGAAGGAGAGAACTGGAGATGAGAGGGATAGGACTCAGCCTGGTAGACTGAGTTAACTGTTCTCCCACCACAGAGTGATGGAAGGGCTTGGGGACAGGCACCAGGATGCCCCTGCTCACAGCTGCCACTCTCAGCCACCCCTTAGCACAGGCAAAGGAAGCACAAAACCACAGCTGATTTACCATGAAGGAAAACAGCTGTCCAAGGCAATGGCTTTTTTAATCTACACTGAGAATTAACTTCTGGGCAGACATCCCTGCACACTCATACACTAAGCTGCAAGAGGACCTGGGTCCTGCAGAATCACTGGCTGCAAAGGCTCTCATCCTACCCACACCTCCAGCAAATGCAGGAGGCAGAGAGCAAACCCCTACCCTTGGGTCTACCACAGCATGCAGTGCCTACTCCTCTGTACCGCCATACCATCTGAGTGGATTCAAACACTTCTGCAGTTAGCCCAGACAAGCCCCACCTGCCTACAGCATCACGATTATTTGTGCTTAGATCGCCTGCTCTTGGGTTAGCTTAAACAAGTTTATGTGAACTGCAGTTGCACCTTTGAACTTCAGTGCAGGTATATGAAATGAGCTGAGGTGACCTGCACAGCCAAAGCACCCTGGTGCTGCTGGCAACGTTGCTGGGACATCTGTCCTCTGCAGCACACACGTCCCTGGAGAGGTGCCTTTGTCTCCCCCTCTTTCTGACCTGAATCTCTCGTGTCGCACCTCCTGGGGCACAGCAGAGAAACCTAGCCAGATGTTTCAATTTCCTCATATTCACAGCTTTGATTGCATTAGACCAGACAGGATTTCTCCACTGGCACTACCCAGGGGTAATGTGAAATGAGTTATGAACATTATCCACTCTGCAGTGTACATATCTGATGCTGCGAAAGCCTTAATAGGGTCAAGTGGAATTTCATGCTTGAAGAATCTCATATGCTTGGACATGACCCAACTTCAGAAAATGAGTTGGTTGTATGTCTGTACAAAGGCTCTGGAGATGTAGTTCCTGGTAGAAAGCAACCGCTGGCTGAGGAAACCCAGCATGATCTGTCCTGAAGGGCAGCCTTGCATGGGGAAGCAGCTATCTGTCATTTAGATTGTAAACTGTTTAGTGCATTAAATGGCTCTTATTCTTTTTGAAAGAGTGATGCTGGCAGCCTTGTGCAAGTGTTTCATTAATTTATTGAAACAGATAACCGGATCTTCAAAGGAAGGAAAAAAATACAAAGTTTAGCTTTTGAGCAAGTGGTATCCATGACTCAGCTCTTTGCATGATCTCAATGTTTTAGATGCTTAACAGAGAGCAGAGGACACACCATCTCTTCCTAAATCAAAAGCTGAAGATTTTTGATAGAACACTCTAAATTGTTGAGTGAGTCACAGCATCAGTGAAACCTCTCTTCTGCGCACGTCTCTTCCCAAGGTGAGTGCCTGCAGGCGGCTCCAGTGTCTAATCTGGTTTAACACAGCGCTGCCCTCACGGCTGTATCAGGAGGATTTTCAGATGCCCTATTTACACATGTCAGGACTCGATGCCTTTGAAATGTCCACCCTCAGTCAAACCAGACTGACACTGACTGAACCCAACAGGTCCAGAAGTGACAGGGACGGGGGAGACAGAGAACAGTCAGACGGAAAGAGCAATCGCATAATGTCTCATTTTGTTGGGAAATCAGGCTAAAAATCTTTAGCTAATTAAGATGATCATTTTTGCAGTCGAAACACAATATGTTTTTATTGACTGCTATATACATAATCAATAATAATATTTAGCATTGCTGTGGTGCTTTTCACATGCAGCATGCACTGATTTAATCACTGACCAAGCAGTACTGAGAATGAAATTCTGACGCCTGCACAGTTTTTACGGAACAACAAGGGAGACTTGTCTGACAAAGCCTGGGCTGGAGGGAGTCAACATGTAATGCAGACTTATCACAAAAGAATGGGTGATTGTCTTAAGAGAAAATATATTATTTTCTTTTAAGCACAACAGTTCACCCAATATGCACTCCATTACACCTGCATGCCAAAGATTTGATCCAAGCCAGCTCAATCAGCTACACTTATTAACTTTGCTTTGTGTAAATCTGTGGATTTAATAACAGAGGAACTTTGGGAGCAGGGCGTCCAGCAATCCATTTACTGCTGGCAGGAGCTGGTTACCACATGCTTCAAAGGAAAGTACAAGTAACCGTTCATAGACTTATAGGGAATAGCCTGTTCAGAGAAAAAGCCCTAATTAGTCAGAAGATGGCTTGTACCCTGAAGCACAGGAGACATTCGAAGGTAATTAAATATAAAGAAAATTAGCATGTAGTTCATGAACCACACAAGCAAGACAAAACAGTGCCTGGTAGCACTGAAGCGAACTATTCTGGTCGCACAGAAATTAATACTTTTGTTATTAATGTGACCTTTTCTTCGGCCTCAATTTAAGTCTGCAAGAAAAGGAGAAGTAAGGATGAGAATTCAGGAGCAACTGTGAGAGACTCCTAGACTCACCAGTGACAAACATGAAGAGAGGAGGAGGCAGAAATGGCAACAGCTGCGCAGCCCCGTCAGGCACCCGGGTAGGGTGGATGTGGGGTGCAGTCGCTATGTCTGTTCCTGCCCAAATCCCATGGGAAACATGCCAAACAGAGCAGCAGATGGTTTCCACCTTCAGGACAAAGGTGCAAAGGACTCCAAACAGGAGTTGAAGTTATTCAGGAAAAAACAGCAACAACTACAAAACAACAACAACAACAACAAAAACCACACACACAAAGGGGAAAAAAACCAAACCAACAACAAATGAATGTGTTCCAGAGGAGGGCATCAGCTAGGAAGCATGCCAGACAGGCTGGATGGGTGAGGGGAAGGGCAAGGAGAGATGTAAAGAAAAGTAGCTGAAATGTGAATTTCCTATTGCACTCCAGTAACGTCTTACTCAGAAGTCAGGATGAAGAGACTTAGAAAGAGCCAAAGACATGCAGAAGCCTGACAAGCAAATTAAAAGGAAGCACTGAAAGGATGAAAGACAGGTAAAATGATCTTGACAGTATAATACAAGAGGTAAAGTGTGTATGATACAGATAATGATGGCATCTCAAGTGCAAATACATACTACTCCCCACCAAACTACAAGTAGGAAGAATTAGAGAGCAGCATCAGTCCCTACAAAAGGATATGCAGAGTAAATTCAAAACTATATTAAAGACTGCAGCGTTCACCAGCTGCTTCCAGTGAACATCAAGTTGCTGGTTTCTCCCCAAGACATGCTACATTCTGCAAGGATGGGAAGCTTGTTTGGGAAGTGGGGAGGAAGGGCAGTATCTTCCCCCTCCTCACAAGCTGCGGCATCTTTCCTAGGGCTACAATGTCTCACCACAAATGTCCCTGGGTAAAGGTTTTTTCTCTCTTCTCCCTATAAGGCCTTCAGCAGAGCAATTCACGCTATGAAACTCACCCCACTTTGAAACTTCAGCATGCACGGTGACCTATTTCTGCCCACATAATAGTCTAATCCTTGTCTCTATTGAGAGTGCCTCCTAATTTTTATCATTGTATCTGCCCATGAACATTGATTTTTTTCAGTCCTGCTGTTATTTTTCAAACTGTAATCAGTTTTCCTTTGGGAGTCCATGTGAAATATATCCTCCTACTCTCACCTCTCCTGTTCTTCTGTGCAATTAAACTTTTATGTTTTAATTCCTTGGCATTGTTTACAGCCCTAGTTTGTGATTTCAGACTCTTCTTCCACAAGAGCAGTTCTCTGGCATTTTGTCTCTACAAGGCATGGCCCCAGTGTCCCAGAGAAGCGCCACGACCCCTGGGCACAGTGGTCTCTGCTGAGTGACCATCCTTCCTGATTCACTGGAAAGTGGGGGAATGGAGGCGAATTTCAAAATCTCAGTATTTTTCACAGGAACACAATTCTGACACCATTTCAAATTTTATAATTTCTAAACAGAGCAGTGACACCTGGGGAGTTCTGGGGAGGCAGAGTGGGATGACAACCTCAGCAGATCTGGCAGAAGGCTGTGCTCCCACCTCTAGTATCCAATACAACAAAAGCACACTCGGCTAATCCCCGCTGGCAGCTCCTGTTTCGGCTTCTGGTTCTAGTGGCAACACAAGGCAGCTAACACCCCTTTAAATGCCTGGGAGATTCATGTGAAAAGAAATATGGGCATCTAACTGGAAAAAAGCACTATAGAGCCATAAATCCCAAGTTAAATTAGGAAAGACCTTCTCACGCAGTACTGCAGGCAAAGAAAAAAGTGAATATATGTATAAATGGTGACAAGTTGCATGTTTACAGCCACTTGTCTTTGAGCAGGATACCTTTTGTCTTTAATAAATATACACAGCTTTTTATATATGTCAATGCAGACATAGAAAGCGATCAATAATACCACTCAAACAGTAGATAGCAAGCCTGAATAAGTAATTTTATAAGGAGCTTATCAAACTATAAACATGAAAGCCACAATGTTGTCTTAAAAAGCTGTTCATGGCCAGTATAAATTAGGAATGACATGGCTAGCCAAGGCATTGCAAGTGTACAGAACCCACCTTAGCTATTAAAAGACCACCACAATTATCAGCCTATTATTCAGACTATCTGTTGTAGGTGCTTATTTGTTTTCACTGTCCACAGAGAGCCAAGGCCTAGCAGCCTTTGTCTACAACTCATCTCTGTTCCTTCCTGCAGGTTTGGACGCAGACCTCACATGTGTTTCCTATATCTGCTGGCACTGAAGCCTGAAGTAGATGGTTCAAAAGCAGCCTAGCCTTGACCCTTAACAACAGCTGACCTCAGATGGTGGTCAGCCCATCCCTCTCCACCACGGCCAGTCACTGGTATTTTCAATCACAAGCTGGAGTCCCCAGAATAATAAGAGTTTCAAAAATCTCATTTATTTAGAGCCACAAGACTGTTGACAATGGGGTTATCATACACACAGACCTTAGGTCAGAGCATCAGCTCTCCAGCCCACGGCTCTGGCTAGGTGACTCAGGCAGGCTGGGGGACCAGTGGAAAGCCTTACAGCTTCCTTCACCAACTGCTCACTGGGCAAAGCAGAACTCTGCTTCTACTTCCTTTCTAACCCAAAAAAACAGTTTATATCAGTTTACATTTCGAAGGCTATCATGGCAAGGAAAAGTGCCAAAAAGTTACTTTTTTTTAAAATGAAATCCTACTTTACATGTTTAGCTCCTCCAAACAAATGCATCCTAAACCATGTTTTGAGGCGCCCAAAGTCTAGCTCTGCACAAGTGAGAGAAAAACTCAGGGCCTAAATCTTCTTGAAGTACATGTTGAGTGTCTGTGATTCCCGGTGGAAACGTGCCATAACACGCGTCAATCTAATTTTGGAAGCAAAATGTCCAACCGGATGGCGTATTGCTAATTTTTCCTCCTTCCCCGAGATTCTCCGCAAACCCTGTCATTGCCTCCGTCTCTTCATGTCTGCAGCCATCAGAAGTGCTGACTCCTGTACATTTAGCATTTGGGTGAGCTTGACAAGAGCCAGCACTTCCGATCGATGCCAGTGCTGCCGAAGGAGATCTTGATGAGATTTACAAACTACAGGAGTTTGTGCCTTTCTTTTCTCTCCCTCTCCCTAACCACGTCTCTGCAAAATGTCCCAAGCCATTGTTTTCTGTTTCTGTCTCAATGCCATTAACCTGATTAGCCACAGGAAACAAAGAAATCAAGATAGTGTTTAATATGCTGAATTTCCAGAATGACTTGCTGCTGCTTTTGTCTGTACACAACAAGAGGATGCCATAAAGAAAAGAAAAACTGAAGGTTTATCTAAATTAATCTCTGGGAATCAGAAATAAGAAACAAAGATAAACACTCATTAGAAAACTGTACTAATTTCTGCAGTAGATTTTTTTTTGCTTTTTTTTTTTTTTATTTAGAAATAAAGTATTTAGAGTGTGCTAAACATTGCAGGTTTAAAATTTAAGCATTATGCAAACCTATAGTTACATAGCAGAGATATTAAAATATTAACACCTTGGGTTTGTGGGTATGTTTAAGGATCTGGACATCACTCTTTTAGCGTGTATTTGTCTGGTTTATCAAGTTGAACAATTGCGGTGTGTCTCTGGACTATAGGGCTAATATAATTAAATCCTATTAACACATCAGGAATAAAATCCTTTAATAGGCACATGAGGCTTTGAGAGGCAGCTCATTCCTGAACAGATTTAATATCCTTAAATTAAGCAAGTGTGAATGGGAGGATGAATCTTATTAAAAACTTAAATCTGATTATATTTGAAAATTATTGGTTTCTTAATGTAATAAATTATCCAATACAGACTAGAACAAATAATATATCCTAGCTTCACATAACTCCATTCTATAACAAGTGACAAACGAAATTAAGAATGACTGTGGGGCAAAAAGGAAGGTCTTTTTATAAAAGTCATTTTGCATAATGAAATACTTAAATCATTTTAACAAACACTGGGGGAGGGGATGGAAGATATATGTGCAGATGAGACCATTAGAACAGTACTCATTTTTCCTCTTCAAAAACGGAACGCAAAGACAGTCAGATTGGGGTTTTTTTCCCTCTAAAAATGCCATTCTGACAAATTTGTTGTAAATTTTAAAAAGAAAAGCTGAGGCTTATGGTGGTGGGAGCTGATTCCTTTTCCAGAAGGCTAATGCAAATGTAAACCATCTGCCACACATTCTGCTGATAAAGCTGTACTTCCGAACAATGGACCAACAGCAGTGGAATACTAAAACATTAGCAAAAAGTTTTGAAAGATATTACAACTTCCAGAAAATAGGGGTATTTTTACTGTCCTTTCATGCAAAGAGAAATTATAGAGTTACATATATGTCTATATATATGTATAAACTCGCTTTCTTATGTAATGTATACAGAGCATAAATCACGAATACTGAGGAAGAGGTAAGGATGTCTGTTAATAACTTCCCCTGCTAAGGTATAAATCACATTAAATCACTTAGGTAAACAGAAATACCTCAAAGCTTATAAATAGCATTGCTACTTCAAATGAAAATGAGATTACCATTAATGGTTGACTACTGAGTATGTTTTGGTCTCTTCCTTTTGACATTGGGTCATCACAAAGCATTAGCAAGTACCAGCCAAACAAGCAGCAGTCTGAGGTCCTTAATCAGGACAGTGGACACCATACAAATCCCAGTGAATCAAATGGAAAGCCCCAGAGGATTTTTAATCTGGTCCTATGTGACACATTTATGAATGGAAGAACTGGGGACCAGAAAGCTTTACTTCCAAATCAGGTAAACCAAAATAAATCTCTGTGAATGCATGTAAACAAAAATAGTTTACTTGAAGAAAACACCACAAAAAATGGTTTTATGGTGATAAAAATCTACATGGCTGATTACATAACATGCCCCGAAACAGTTTCTTAAACTGCCTTGATGGTGGTAGGCACTTCTGTAAGAGTCTGTAAGGAAAAAGTTTGTGCTGTTTCTATCACTTAATGCCGCAGCCTGAAAGTGTTCCCCTATTTCACCACTGCAAAATACTGCGAGTGCATTCCAGGCTTAGCTTAGGTCATCATGTACGTATCCATCACCACAATAGATCTCTATATAATGTAGCGTGCTCTTAAAATACTAATGATCTAACCAGAACACTTCAATGTCCACTAATTCCCCCAGCTGTGTTAATTATTCAGGCATCAAGCTGGGGATGGGAAGAAAAAGCTGTATAATCACAAGTTTAAATTTCTCTACAATGCAACACTAGTGATGCAAGAACTTATTTTTAACATACCTGCCTAGCAGAGGTGATGCCGTTTCAAACTGTAAGAAGGCAGCAGTAAAAGGAAGCTTCAATAACCCAAGCCTCAGAGGTAGTTACATGATTCTGCAAGATCACCTTCCATAATTTAAATGTCTCTTTAGGTAAAAGTGTAATTTAAATGCAGAACACAGATAGAATTGTGACTTCTTTAATAGTAGTTGTGTTGCTTTTCCTCAAAATTCAGGTTAATAAAAAAAAAAATAAAGTCACAATTAGTCTTTCTGCAATTACTGCCTCAAGTTGTATGGGTTCTTTTATATTACCAGAAATATCCTCCCATTGTCTTTTACTTCAGTAAAATAGCAGGTACATGTGTGTACAATAAACAAAATAGGTTATTACAGAATAAACAAAGTAACTTTCCCCCACAACCACCTTTGGTTGCCAGTATTCATTTCTCTTTAAATCTGGGGCAAAAAAACCCCAAGAGTTCTGGTTGTTTCTTAGATGGATGACAGATTTTGTTCTAATTAATCTAGAGCACCGTGTATAGAAACGACTGCAAAAGCAAACATGTCTATTAACAAAAAGCAGTGATTACTGCTTGGCATTTAGCCAGTAACTCTACATAAGCAATGAATTGATGCCTGCAACTGTCTCAGTGCCATATGGGTTCTGCTGTAGCAATGAATTGGATCCAACACAAGGTTAAGATGTGTCAAATTTAACTGGGGTTTAATTGATACTGGTAAAGAGGCTCTAAATAAAGAAACAGTGTGTGTGCTATTAGAAACAGGATGCATGTCAGCCTACATCCCCCAGCTTGTTGGCAACAAAACTATGCTGGTATCTCCAAAGGAGTTTCCAAATTCCTCTCTTTTTTTTCTTTTTTTCTTTTTTTTTTTTTTTTTTTTTGGTAAAAAGAAAAGAAAGAGACAGAGACAACAAAAACTTTACGTTAACAGATTTACTAGCACTTAATTGGAATTGAAAGACAGAACACTAATCATGTATACAGTGTTACTGCCCTCACACGTTTCTGTTTTTTACGTCCTAACAAATCTCTTTTCACAGCAATGCCAGTCATTTTGCCTGACTGAAAATCCAAGCTAACATTTCTATTGACTTATGAAGGAAATATCCCTAAATTACATGAGTGTCAAGAGTGTACAGCTTAATATTCAAGAGCCAGAAATGGTAAAGCTGCCTCCAAGAAAGATTAACTTTTCTTGAACAGCAACAAAATAGTGTATGACCCCTAACCAGCCTCAGAAGTTATTCATTGTGTATGATTGTTATTTCTGTTCCACTGACAGCTTTGGTGCAATGAGCCTTTTATACAAAGTGACACGTACTTAGAGTGTAAAGACCTGAATTGCTCAGTGGGAGTGGATTAGCG
Organism: Todiramphus chloris collaris; assembly: GCA_025345505.1. Classification (NCBI taxonomy): domain Eukaryota; kingdom Metazoa; phylum Chordata; class Aves; order Coraciiformes; family Alcedinidae; genus Todiramphus; species Todiramphus chloris. The sequence goes on from JANVCC010000034.1 coordinate 14,856,655, forward strand.
CCCAGCCTGGGAAGCAAAGAGCTGCAGAGAGTTATTCCCATACGTTTTGTGCTTGAAGTGAGTCAGCAGCAATGGAGTGCTGCAAACATCAGTGCTTGGCCTCTCAGCCCAAGACCACAAGCCTGGCTGGCTCCCACTCTGTAAAGAACCCTGCTCCCTCCATGCCATCAAACCTCAATCCGAGTGGCAGCAATGTCCAAAAGAAACCCTACATTGGTTACCTGCCAAGCCCCTTCCAGCTGTCTCCAAAAATGCTGCAGCATTCGGGCTGCGTACAGACCCTCCTCTCCTGTCCCGGCCCAAACCATGTCATGCCTGATCTTCTAAAGCACCACTGTCCTCAGTGGCAAATGCTGATATCCAAAATAACAGCCCCCCTCTGCAGACCTCAGGTGAGGAAATGGAGATGAAGTGACACAGAAAGAGGAACGGAAACCACTTTCAGTTTGCAGCTTTCCCTAGCAAGGAAGATGGCAACTGGGATGACACTCGAGTTTTTCACAGTTTTCAACATAACTAAATTCTCTGAAAAGAAAAATGACTGGCCGTTATTCTTCAGTTCTCACAGGATCAGGCCCAAAGATACTCCCTATAGATACTTCATGGGAGGGGTAAGACAACAAAGCTGGACTCTTCTTAGTCGTGCCTTGTGGAAGGATAAGCAGCAACAGGCACAAGTTAAAATACATGGAATTTCACTTAAACATAAGAAAAACATATTTTTATGGTCAGAGTGATCAAACACAGGAACAGGTTGACCAGAGGGGTTGTGGACTCTCCACCCCTGGAGATCTTCAAAACCCAGCTGGCCACAGCCTGGAGCAATCTGCTGCAGCTGATCCTGCTCTGAGCAAGGGGTTGAACTGCTTGGTCTCCAGACATCCTCTCCCATCTCAACCACTCTGTGGCTTGGTGATTCTGTAAATTAGCATCATTTTGACACTAAGACAAATCTCACCTTTCATGATACAAAAAAATACTGATAAAGAAAGTGGGTAGGTAAAAATATGGAACTGGGGTATTTTTTAAGACTCCCTGTCTTCCACTTGTTACATTTCCAAAGATATACTGCTTCCTTCTAACTGTTCCTCATGCTCAAGTGGCAGCAGCCCATAAATATCTCTAGTTTCCTTAAAACTGCTTTGATTTACTTCTTCCAAAAAGAAAAAAGAAAGAAACCACCCATGCTGAGACCATGCTAAACTTATGCTGGCTCAATCCATCTTTCATATTTTAAATCTTGTTTTGGAATTAGGGCACCTCTTTATATCATATTTAAGCAATGCCTGGCATCGTGAAGTCCACATTGGAAGCCAGGATTTCTAGGTATGTCTCTACTAGCAGTAATAATTACTTAATTCCAAGAACAACCTTGGTATATGAAATTCTTCAACAATCTCTTCGCTTCTTCCCAGACAAGTATATTTCAAGTTAGTGTTTATGACTAGTTGGGCATTTACACATCAAATGGTATTGAGCTTTTATTTAATAGCCTTTAGTCTCTTTACCTTAACATTGAATTCTTGCAATATTCTGTGGCTATTCTGACATCTCTTTATCATAATGTTTTATTGTGCAACACAGTTATTTTTTATATCATTTTAATGTGATTTTAGTACCTTTTGCCAGTAGTAGAAACTGTTTTCTAGTAATTGCAATGATTTCTTTTCACTTTGCTTTACTGGCAATGTTCTAATCCCATAGGTAGCTTTCTGCATTGTTTTAAACCCTGCAGGGAGTAATGACTGTGTGACATATTCAGCAAAGGAACCATTTACAGTAAAAGGACATTGTTCCATTTCTTACATTAAGAAACAAAGACAAAAAAAAAAAAAGACAGGGAAATAGAGTAAAAGCAACTATATCTGCACAGCTAATGTGCTTATGTTTGATATTTGTCAGAAAGATGTAACAAAGCTGTATTCCATATGCAGTGAAATCAATACTATTCTACAAATAAACCTCTGACAAAGAAGAAAAAGTTGTCTGTTGCTTATTAATGCCCAGTAATATTATGTGCTCTGTATATATCAAGCAAAATGCAAACCCCAGTCTCATGCAGCAAGGAACACAACGACAAAAGAATTATTTACTACTGCATCTTTAATGCCCCACTGACTGGCTTGCCTGAGAGGTAGGAGCTTGATTTTCTTCCTCTCTGTCCTTTCAAACGATGCATGCATCTGAGAGACAAGATTGCCATGTTGCTGCCAATTCTCTAATACACAGTCTTGTACACTGGAAATCAGTATGGAACATTGCACTCACATCTCCCCTAACTTTTTACAGCCTTTAAATTGCCAGTCTTCTGACTACATTTCTTCAAACAATATTGCCATCTGACTGATATCAATCAAACGTATTGCCCTTTGATGTCAGAACTCACAGAGTCATCCCACTTGACTGAATTTTGATTACCTCTGTATTCAGAAAAGTAATGTGTTGTTCTTCAAAAAATAAAAAAGCGCAGCCACTGCGCATATTTAATAAAAGGACTATTGGCTTCTGTATTCCTAAAATAATGCCAAAAACATTAACATTGAGATTCCTACTTTGCATGCATGCTTTGCTTCCTGAGTGAAGGTAAATTTTTTATAGTGTAGTATGGAATGGAGAATAAATATTTAGAGATTTAACCTCTAATATCAGGTTATCTTCTCCAATTTCTAACATCCCACTAGTCCTACAGTACTAATACAGAAGGGAACGTGCACCCTGTTATGATGGCCAGTGCTATTCTATATCTATTACAGGAGGGGAGATGCTACCAGCCATTTTCGTTTTTTTCTTTTTTTCTTTTTTTAACTGGTTGTACATTAAAGCTTGATTCAAAGACGGGGGGCGGGGGGGAGGAGATCAGATTCCCTATTGTTTAAGTCAGATGCCAAAAAGTGCACTAGCTGAGGCACCAAGGATGGGAATCCAACTAAAACCCTCAAAACCAGTGATCATGATAACTGCTGCATTCAGTCAGTCCATGTGGAAATTGAGACTGGATAGCTTACAATGAAACATCACATAAGAAATGGTCTATGAAACTGTTCTGAAAACTAGAATCATAACCTGGAGGTTTTCTGCTGATAGGGACCTGGGTTTGGGAGAATTTTTTTGCATTTATGCTTTTTCTGTGCTTTACTTCAATGCCTGCAGTATTCTCTTTCTCTGTGTTCTTCTCTTTGTTTCAATGCTTGCATACCTTTTCCTCAACAAAATAATAGACAACTTCAAGAATTATATCCATTGCTACCACACCTACCTCCGTCCCTCCAACATGCCAGAATGGAGGCAAGAATAACAGATTTAAGTCGCTAAGTCAGATGAAGAAGTTTCCACAGAAATATTTTTGCAAGCAGGCATTGGCCATCTTTCAGTCGCAGGCTGAGCTTAAGTATATGTCATTCTATTCCTGAACAGGACAGTAAGAGCAGTTCCATGACACAAGATCAAAGATAGACTAAGGATATTGAAGATAACTGTTTGCAGAGCAGGTAGAGACTAGCAAAAATCACTTTCTCCTTAAATGTTTAAAGTGCTGACAAGATAGAGAAGATTTGCAACCTTAAGACGGAGGCAACACAATTCACCATCAGGTGGAAATGATCCCCAAACCTGTGGATAACCATACAAAAAAGATTAGTTTCAAAAGACCTCATCTAAGCTAAGGACCTCAGACAGCTAAAATTCTAATCTTTCTTGGGGAAAACATCTTTTGATAGTAAACTACTAGTTACTAAAAAAAAAAAAAGGACAACAACCAACAACCTTCTGTATCTTCCTAAGCTTCCTTTTTGGTCATTTATGTAACTGAGTGGGCTCTCACTGTTCTACACTTGGTTATTGGTATACCTGTGTTACAGTACCTATACCAGCACACTTCTTAGACTCACTAAATTAGCACAGTTTCTGTGGTCTGTGTTTCAGACAGTGTTGACTGTCTTTTGCTTATGTCCCTCATGAAAATTCAAGTCTTTTGCAATGCTTAGCTTTTGCTGCTCTCTCACTCCATCACTGTTGCCAATACATAAAGTTCCTTGGCACATCAGGGCAGACAAACTCTTTCTCTGGATGGCTCATTTTTCCAGAAATGACATGTGTCACAAAGCACCTCAGACTCCTTAAACCCTGCATTCATTCCCAGACAGTCAATATATTCTTGTGCCCTTGTATACAACCTTCAGTCCTTGAAAGGAAGAAGAATTAACTTTTATAAAATCAATCCACAGTATTCCTAGCGTAACTGACTGTACTGTCACACCTAAAGCCTCTGCTTCTTCAAACAGCTTCCTCATCCTTGAAGAGGAAAAAAAAAAAAAGGATCACACCTACTTTCTTAATTCGCACCCTCAGAATAAGCGTAAGTATTTATGGAGCTAGCAAAACTCTATGCCTTCAGAATTATGTCCTCCTTTTGCTGGAGACAGACACTGAACACTCACAACATCATTTTCCATTTCTGGGCCAGGCAAACAGCCTCAGCCACTCTTCGCTGAGTCTGATCAGGCAATGAGACTTGCTTGAGGCTATACATAATTCTTAAAATTGTTCTTTGAAGAATGATTTTAACTGAAAAGGGTGGTGGACTGGTTAGGGGCTTTTTTCAATCTAAATGGCTTATGGTGACACATATTTCTACTGGTCAGCTAAATGAAAAGATTGGATGTGCCAGACATTAGAGTACATGAGTAGTGTTGATCAAGGAAAAAAAAAAAACCAAAGAGCTTTACAACTGTGTGGGTAGTTTATATCTCTGTTAGTCTTCTTTCTTACTCTGCCTTTTCTAAGGCCATTAAAAACTTCTGTTGAGTTGTACTTATGTCACAACTTCTCATATAATAAGAGAGAAATATCAATATGAGCTTTCTTTGCTTCTTCAAAGCACTGTTCTTGCAGACACGGGCTCCCATCCCACATGGAAACATGCATTCAGTATCCACCACAAATGCTCCACTTACTATCCCAGTTTTATTGCCTGAGCACATTTAAGCAGAAACAACAGGGAAAATGCCAGGCACCAAGGTAAAGACCTCAGAAGGGAAGGCGAGTGGGGCTAGCCTCAGGCTCCTTCCCAGGGGCTGCTGTGGCAGGGCCACCTCTGTCACCCATTAGCCATGACACCCTGCACTGGGGCATGGTCCAGATGCACAGCAAAGGAGGATGCTCACGCACACCAGGAAACCACAACATTCGTTGCATTAGGAAACAGGTTTCCACTTGGAAGAGGAAAAGGCTATAGTGTTACAAGACCATTGTATTTCTTATTTCCCCAGCTCCTCATTGGCCCAGTCCCTCTCCTCTCTTCTTTTGTTAATCTAGGATTTCATTTGTCTTTTACCATAGACAAAGAATACTATATAGAAATCTCAAGCATCAAAATCCTTCAATCTATAACCACATGTACGAAGTGCTTAACAACTAGTACAAATATGCTCCTGAATGACAGTAGGAAAAGCACAAATGTGACCGAAATGGCATCTACAAAATTAAGACAAATCTTTGGCACTTTCTAAAAGCATTGACTGCAGAATAATTGTGCTAGTGGTGTACTAGAACAGGGAACAACCCTCCTTCAAGTCACTGACAAAACAGTCCACTGGTGGATGACTGGTAGATTTTGCGTCATTCAGAAAAATATAACAACATTGAATGGTTATTATGTTCTGATCATCTGTTTAGAAAGTTGTTAGAAGATGACATCTGCGTTTCAGAAGAAAATGGTACTTAAATGGGGCCCATATCTCTTAGGTGTAAGTGATTAATTTTTTTTAAGGCATGCTCAGTCACTATATTTTCAAATATATTTCATCTTTTCCCTTCTGACAGCCTAACCATAAATCTGTTTTGGCATATCTGATGGATACCACTCCATCCTCTGTAGGAATCATGGGATACTTAAAGATAAGAAGGCACTTCCAGCATAAGGTCTGAATCATGATTCAGCTTTTCAACTGTCCTAAAACATCAGAGCATCCTACTTCCTTCTTCAGCCCAATCTCAACCTCTTAAATAACTGAGTCCAAGTTTCCACACTATATGCAAACAGAGCCATTATTATTTAAAAGAAGGCAGGGAAATTAAACACAGTATGTCATTTCAGAACAGGGTCACTGTTCAGATATTAATGACAATTAGTACACAGTAATACACAGGCTATGGAGGGATTTAATGAGGAGAAAATCCATAAGCTGCCCAGAAGATGCTTTCATCAGTACAGGAAAGGTATAAAATCCAAATCTACCTAAAGGCTGCCCATCCATCCACAGAGTGATTAGTATGGGGGTTGGTTGCAACAGCCAGCTCTTTACTGAAATCTACTGAGTATAGAGAATTACAGAGATAATATTAAAGTTCCTACCTGGTGTTCTTAAGGGCATTAATGGGAAACCTAGGGAATGATTAAATAATATTTTAGTTGTCTGAGATGCCCATTTCAGCAACTTGGAGGACAAAATGTTAACTTGAGAAGCTACTTGCAGGAAGTTTCAAAAGTCAAGCACAAGAGAGGTTACCACCAGAGGATACAATAAAAAAAAAGTAGTTTAGCCTATGATCAAGAGTACTGTATTGTTTACAATTTTACACAATGCTGGAAAACTGTATGCTGTGCTGCCAGAAAACAGCTTCAATTATATGTTTCTGAAATGGCAGTTCTTGCTTTTGGTGCTCATTTAAAACTGGCTCGCTTCTTTTGTACCATGACTCACCACGTTTTGCTGTTCTGGGACAATTCTTTCCTCCTTGATTTGATGTTTCTTGGATGCTCGGTCTTCAAACAACTTATCTTTTAATTGTCACGTTAAACACAACAAAGCAGTACTACCTTTTGGTATTGTCTTTAAGTAATATTTTTTGAAGCCCTGCCAGAGGGGTTGACCTTCCACTCTCTTGCCTTGAGACAATGAGCTGTCACTGAAGTCTGCACTGAGCTTTTTCTCTCCACACACTTTTCCACCCCTGTATTTTGTCTCTGAAGGTTGCTAACTTCCCAAAAGTCAACAGAGCATGACCTCTTACTGATGGTGCTACAGGTCAATGCATCCAGCTACATTCAGCATAATTATACTCCCATGCAAACAGTAAGTGTTTTATCCCAGTGCAGGCTTTTACAAACTGTGTACTTACCAACACCTCATCTTAGCTGCTATGACAATTGCTCCCAGAAAAGCTAAGCATTAAGGCTCAATTTTACCCTTCACCAATTCAGAACCGATTTTATATGAAGTCCATTAGGAAATACTTGTTTATGGACACATTCCTCCGGAGCAGAATATTTGTATTTCTCTAGTATTGCTTAGGCTTTCCCTTCCCCCCTACCCGCTACACCCACCTCTGAATAGAAAACAGCACAGACCCAGCACTATTATTTAATTGCAGCTACACGACATAATAATTTTGAGTCTATTATTCCCGTTCTTCCAGGTCTTGTCAGAAAATAGCTTTTAAAGCAGTGATATACTCAGGCAGTCCAAGTCCTGAAGAGATATGTAGTGGCCTTTTCAATCAGGAAACTCAGAAATGTTTCAGACACAAAGTATTTTAAGCTAAAAAAAAATACAAAGAACAAACCATTGTATAGTTGTCTTTGTGACCAATTCTGCACTGCCTTGGCCCATTTCAGGAAACCCATTATGGGCAGGTTCAAAATAAGGACTTGCCTAGGTGCTATCCTGAACACTGGCAATATTCAGGCAGGGTTTATAAATCAGCAGCCTTATGAAGGTTTGGACAATCTCATTTTTTGCCTTTCTGTTTTTGATGCATAACACAAGCCCAGTGGTCATTACATAACATTGCCAAGTGATGAGGACAAATACTGATAGAAGGAATTTACCTGCTTCTGGTTCCAGCTGTGCAATGTATTCACATTTCATACCTAGAAAGGAGGTGAATCTCCCATTTCATTCATTATTACACTCCTGATTTTAAGACTTTCTAGATTTTTTGCTAGGAATATGCATTTTCCAAGAAAGCTTACACCAAGCTATCCCTTTGACAGCATATGGACCAGCACAGCAGTTCTTGGAAATCTTCATTCCTTGCAGTAAGTTCAGCCTACTCCAGTACTCCTGCACAGGTACATAAGAGCCTGGAAGATGGGATGCTATATGGCACTGAATCCTGCTATGGAGAGAGGAATATTCTCGCTCATGCATGCGCAATAATGTGCTGCAGTCGCCAACCGCTCTATTTAAAATTTTACTCCCTTCTCGTATCGCCTCCAAGAAGCAGTACAATATAATAGAGATATCTGCAAAGGGCAGCAAGAGATCTTTACAGATCCTCCTGCCCTACCATAATTTACTGCCTTTACATCCCACCCTGATGGCTGGTTGCTTCCTTCATCACCACTGTGCTTTTTCCTTTATGACAGAAAACGATGAGGCAAGAGGGAAAGACCTGCAATCACGAAGCAGCCCAGCGATAGCCCAGCTAATAACGGGAAATAAAATGCATTGTGCTTCTGTGCTCCTGTGAGAGAAAATGATGAAGCACAAACGCAGCTCTCATCATTCAGCAGTCTGGCTTAAGGAAAATAAAAAAAAATAAAAAATAAAAGAAAATAAAAAAAAGAGAGAGACACCACATGATAGCTGAAGAAAAAGATTTTTGGACTGTGTCACGGAAATTGTTTTATTTTCTGTACTACATAACTGACTGGTTTCAGGTCTATCTTTGTACCCACACCTGTGAAGTTGTCAGAACTGACAGAAGTGGAAGGTTACTATGGTACTTGACAATAAATCACATTCCCAACAAAAAGTAGCAGCCATTAAGTTTCAGAAAGCACGTGCATGTCCTGTTTTCCATGTGGATTACTCCCCTTCATAACTCACAATAAAACCTTTCCCCATTGCATTTTCTATACTCCAAGAAGAACATTGATGATTGTAATGTGGGAAGATAGTCGCCTTCTTCTATTTACTTATTTGCTATAAGACTGCTCAAAACAGCGACAACTCCATCGTTTTTAGTCTTTTTCCCCAAAGTTAATTTGTTAGAATTATAATCCAATGAAATAATCTTTGTAGTCCATTTCATGACCTTTCAGTAAATTTTTTTTAGTAGATTTTTTTACCATATTTTCAAAAAAACAAAAACAAACAAACAAAAAGAAACACAAAACCAACGACAGCAAAAAAGTGTTTTTCACTTTCCATGGAAACAAAAAATGAAGTTGGTTTTAAAAGCTCTGACTTTCAACAATTTATTGTCTCTCATCATTTTTTCTGACAACAGCTGGATTTTGTAATCCAAACTTTGATCTATTCCTTAAGGAGTCTGACTTCTTGGGGAAATATATGAAAGCAGCAAAAACCATCCTGAAAAGCAAGAGAGGCCACCAGATCCCCTGCGGGTACAAGGCTGACCGGCAGACAGTCCAGGGCCACACAGCCCCAAGCACTGGCATGAGATGGGGCCAGTTACCCAAAAAGCCCTTTGCACATGGACGCATGGAGCTCCTAGCAACAACCCATCTGGATCTGTTCCTGAGTGACATGCCCAGTGAACCTGTTTTGGCAGGGCGATTGGACTTGATGATCTCTAGAGGTCCCTTCCAACCCCTGCCATTCTGTGACTCTATGATAAGCGGTGGCACGCTATGGCACGCGCTGCATCACACTTGAGCCGCATCACGACCGTGAGTGGGAACGTCCAAGCTGCCCTCCCCCCAGCCTGTGCCATGGGATCATCTGAGCTCTTAAAGAAAGTGATGAGTTTTCAGTCTCTCCTACTCTGTCCCCAAGTGCTCGATCTGCACAAAAAGTGAGCACCCTTGGGATCGCAGAGGGAAGAGACCTAAACCTCTTCTGCCGAAGACACTAGCACACTTTCCTGGTTTTCACTCTTAGGATTTTCGAATTCAGTAAACACCATTCTTTAAGAATATTGCAAAGCATTGGGTACAAGCTGAGTAGGTGTATTATCAACCAAGGGTTTCTTTCTTCAAATTATTTTCTTCCATCTTAAGTATATAATAATACATTCAATTTGCATTACTACTTTTTTTTTTTTGCTATTCGTGTTATCTCTGCCTTACTGCGCATACAGAAACTACATATTCTTTGCTATTTTATAGAGGAGCTCTTTGAAAATAAGCAAAGGCATAAGTCAATTTATGAGATACAGAAGTGTATTAGCCCCTGAAATAGTAGCTTCCCATATTACTGTAGGTCTACATTTCTTCGCAGCGTTTTCAGTTTTATCAGTGTTTTATCAGAGCACGATGATAAACGGATGTTGCATACCCCCAGGCTCACAAGCAGTTGAGAAAAGATCTGCCATTATAGGAATATATAAATGCTAGATTTTTAATAAATACACTGTGTCATACAGCTGTATATAGCAGACACATGTAACATATTAGTATCAGAGGCACATGCATATTATATAACTCAATTCTAATAATGCATTTATACCCTGATTTATTCAAACTCTATGTGATGAGATTAATTATAAATAGAGGCAAATTAAGAAGCGCGTTTTAATCTTCAGCTCATAGGCCCACACCTACTGTGGTGGACTTCTGTACAGGGATGAATTTTCTACTTAAAAACCACTGTGCACAGTAATTTGGAAGGAAATAACCTCCTTTGTCATGTTTGCATCTATCCAGAAAAAGGAAGATACCGATTAATGCTTGAGATATTTTATACAATGGAAGAATCCTCTTCCTCCGCACACTTTGATTTACTTTCTCTTATTTTTCTGTTGCATTTTGATAAAGGACATTGAACCTGTCTATCAGGTCTGGTCTTAATTTTCGTAACCAACCCAGTTCCTGAAATACTCAGGCTTCACACAAACGAGTAGTGTTTGCATACAACCATATTACCAACTGCCGCAGAAATAAAGCAGCTCCTTGCAGCCAGGCTACCCTTTTAAAAAGCCTTAATATTTTCTCTTATAGACAGAAATATAATCAAGACAGGGCACCAAAATTCATCCTGCAAAGTGATATTCATTGTATAACTTTATGGCAGCAGCTTTATTTCCTACCAGTTGCAGATATAATGGATCACGGGTTGCCTTCTCTCCAAATGAGTACAACTGATTTCTCCCTTACAAGGTTTTCCAACACACCCAGTAACAGGGAGAGACCCTCGCTGAGTGCCACACAGCGGGATGGTTTGGCAGGGAAGGGCACAGGGGGCAGCAGCAGAGGTACAAGGGCTTGCCCTGCCACCACCGAGCCAGCCACCATCTCAGGCAGGCACAAACACCCACCCGGCAGGAATCCAGCCCACCCTTGACTACAAATCCGTGCCTTCCTAAAAACACTGCACACGCAGAGCGCTCCCTTCCCCGTCCTGAAGGCTTGCTACACAGGAGCAGAAATCCTAAACATCAGTGGTCCCCTCAGTCATCCTCCCATCTTCCCTTCCCCTCTCAGCTATTTCTAGCTGGAGCTGTCTCAGCAGAGAGCAGAGAGCCTCGTGTCTCACACAGCCTGTGGTGCACACCACACCAGTGGCCACAGGCAGGGCAGCTCCTGTTTGCAAGATGGAGAGCTGCCTGCTCAGAGACCCTGGCCAGAGCTTACAAGGCACTTTTAACCAGAATGTTATCACGTTTGCCTATGAAATTTGCCTAAATAAAAATTAAATTAAATTAAAAAAAAAAGCACAACAAAATAAAAAAAAAAAAACAAATGAGCAAACAAAACACAAAAAACCCAAACAAACAAAACCCAACCCACCAGTTTTAACTCCAACTTGAATATTTTTACAAACGCTTGTTGAATGGAGACAATAACTTGCCAGAAGCACATCATGCTCCAGAAGTCGCTGCATCACCACTCAGTCTGACCAGTAGCATTTATTCCCTGCAGCTTATTGCTCAAAGCAGGATAAATGCTGGAAAGAATCTCGATTCACAGCACTTCAGAGCCAAAGTACAGAGCAATGTTTGTTTTGGAAATAAGATTACAACATATACAGTGATTCATAAATATTTGCATTTTATAATTGTTCCTGCAAATGAATTGGCACGTCAATCCACACAGGGATAGGATTCTCCCACTACAAAGGGAACGAGCTGCAGAATTTTAACTAGTTTTCTTCTTAGTGCCCACAAGCCCTGGTCACTTTTCCTCTCTTGGAGCTCTTCCCACATGATATGCAAGGGAAAAATTACTAATTTTTCCTTTGTATGTCTTTTGTCCTGGAGCCTGGGGGGGAAAAGAAACAAGACTGTCAGGAATAAAGCGATGGTCCATTTCAAAACAGAGGCAGTGTTTTGTTCCGACTCCTGCAGTTCCTTCCTTGTATCATACAGGAGAGTATATATACTTAAGGCGATGCTGCCACAAAGAGGCAAAATGCTCTGGCTCTTGCAGCACACAGAAATCCACCCATCAGGTTCCAGACAGAAGGACAACCTGTCTTACAAATACCACTTACAGGGAAATCCCTAGTAATACTGGGGAAAGCAGATGACGATTAATTACACCAGAATAATGCACACACTCAAGGATGCTTTTCCTGAAGTGCAGGTATCTGGAGTGCCAGTCACATATGTACTCTTTATCTCACCTGACCTAAGGATATGTGGAGGCTGGAGATCCCTCCCCAGGCTGCTGAATGACAAATAAAGAGTACATGGAGAGGAATTACTGAGTAACTTCTCTCTTTCTCATACACCATGGAAAGAAAGGGAAGGAACTTAAAACGGTTTTAAAAATATATATATATATAATTTAAGTCACAAAACTACACTCACACAACAGCCCAGAAGTGAGGTGGTCAACCTGCAAACAAACTATCCACATTTACCTGCCAAAAGCTGCACAAAGCAGCAACAGCATTATACACACCTAAGACTGTAGGTCATGGCCAAAACATGTAGGTCATGGCCAAAACACCATGAGATGTTCCTCTGCTGTGCCTTATGGACATCCTACCCAGCAACAAGATTGCTCTCCCAGGCCTCCAGCACAAGGGCTGCTGCTCCTAGGAGCAAGAGAAAACAACATGTGCAGGATTCCACTTGGGAATAATCACTCTCAAGCCCCAACTCTTTTCCACATACTCCTCCACCCAGGCAGACAGATTACACACTTTGCGTTTTGCTCTTTCTGCGCACCGAGTTAGACTCTTAAAGGGGAATTCAGGCAAGAAAACATAAGGCAGAAGTTGAGGCTGCAAACACATCACCCGGTGGATCCTCCTGCTCTACCAAAGGGAAAGTGCTGTCTTCAGGACAAGCTTGCTTGTCAACAAATCAGGCTGAGGAGAGAGTAGATAAGCATGACTAAAATTGAAGGAAAACAGAGAAGTTTACAAATAACACAAAGAAACTATCCACATTTACCTGCCGTAAGGCAAGTCCTCCATTACTAAAATGATGATCAAGGGTATACAAGGAAGCCCAAAAGTGCTTAACCTAGGAAACCAGAGTGACTTTCAAACCAAGCCAAATCAAGCGCACACACTTAAACTGCTCACAGTAGACTCTCTACTTCGGACATTGGCTTCTTTCTCCCCTTAGCCCATGTACCTGGCAAACTCCCTGAGATGTCTCCAAAATTCCAGCAAATATACCAATTTCTGATCATTTGAATGAGGCTGTTGCTAAGCAACCCCTTTTTTCTCTCTCTCTTTTTTGGGTGTTGGTTTGGGTTGGTTGGTTTTTTGTTCAATTACACTTAAAAAAATCCAGGATGTGCTGGATCTAGGCAGAGAAAGGTGTTGCTTAAAGTTTTATTATCACAGCTTCTCTAACAAAAAAAAAGTTCAGATTCAAAATTTTCAATTTTTTTTACCAAAACAACACCTCAAAAAAATGCTCACTTCTGTAGGAGACTATTTGCATTTCCTATATTCTTCTCAGTCTTCAAATGAAAAACAAGTTTTTTTGTTTGTTAATAATATGATGTTATTTAATTCTACCCACAGCCCATCTTACCCTTTTGCGGACTCCAGTGCTAATCAGCTTTCTTACATCTATCCTTTCCTTCCCACCGGTACTTTTGCTCATGTGTGAGAAGGTTGAGAGACCCTTTTCCACTGCTGAGTTATTGTAAACATGTGAAGTGAAAAAACCACATGAGAGATGACCGAAAGTTTGCAATACTGGTGTCCAATTTTCTTTAATTTCAACAGATTCTGGATCAGACCCTAAGAAAAGCATCAGGCCATTTATAAATTCCCTTGCAGACACTGCACGTAAAATTATGAAGCCATTTCTGTAAAGCAACTCATTAATTTGAAAGGGGGGTTGGTCCCTAAAGGGAAGACCCACTTGAACAGGAAGGTTCTGATGTCACACCGGGATTTCATTAGTGCATGGGCGAGAAAAGATGCTAAAATAAAATGTAAATAACTAACTAATTATGCATGCACTACAAAATGGAGCTCCTCCAAAGTAATTAGAAATGTCCATACATGGCAGTCGGAACTGTAAGCTGAGCACAGAAGGTTCATATTCTCCAGCTATGACAACAGAGTGAGCATGGGGAGTTTCTCGGCTTCAGTGAGGCAAAAAGAGATGGCATTTCCTAAGTATGCTGCTTGCCACTAAATTTAAATGAATACAATTACAAGGATCGAACCAGTGCCAAACCAAGACATTCGGGGTTCGTCCTTTGTCTGTCAGAGAACTATGTTAAGGAAAGCTGAAATCCTACAAAAGCAGAGAGATAAACCTGGACTGTTTGAAACAGAGCTGAACCTCTGTATATTACCAGTGAAAATGGTGGGAGCTACAAAAGAGAATGAACATAGTGACAAGTCAGCAACTAAGATATTTCCTCTTTCCTTCACCAATTAAAATTTTCTTTTATTTTCTTGTCATTATCCTATCTGTAAAACCAAAGGATTCAATGTAAAAGCATCATTATTTTTTTTTAAAGTCCTTGTTAGACCTTTTTAATCCTTGGCACAGAGAGATGTCATTCTGAAATTATTTTCCTTCTAATGAAAGTACCATCTTTGCTAGGAGATGTAGGAAACTTTCTTTGTAGAGAATACAATTATGCAGAATGGCACAAATTTTGCTGTCATTTGTAATCCTAAAAACTCCCGTGGAGCTATTGAAGTTACATGGGCATTTCAGAGAAGAATCTATTTTAACTCTTAGACACTCTCCACTTCTTTTACAGCAAGAGCTGTCACTTCCCACTCAATTCTTCTGCTAAGACATCACTTCTCCTCTGCTACAATCTGAACTGAGCCCCATTCTGTCACGGCAATGTGATGCTCAGCACCTAGGCCATAGGTTTTGAACCTTTAGTCGGGTCACACCTGTAGGAGCATTAGCAACCAGTATAAACACTGGGCAAGGCTCCTCAGTCTAGTTGTTTCCCTTCTCAGGCCTTCCCTCCAGTTTGATTTAGAAATCGGTACACTGGGGAAGAGCCTCTCATGTATCTTGTTCTTGGCTGGGTAGTGTGTGTGTGCTACTGTTACACAAAATATATATATGTATGCATATAATAGTAAAACAAGAAACACTCTTCAGTTTTAAGGTTCTTTATGGTTCACACTGTTGGCATCCAAGCCACGGTGTTTCCTCCTACAGATCAACTTTCTGTGCTTTGTGCAAATGTCTGTCTTGCCTTTGTCATCTCTATTCATAACTTCCTCTACTCCTCCCAGCATCTATCTGAAAATTCTCCAAGAGGAGCTGAAAATGTTGCAAGAGGCATTCCAGCTCAACTAGAAACAATTTTACACACATTTGCAGAATTCTTTACGTGCCACAGGTTTCTTCTGTTTAAATCACAAGGGGTTAAAAACCCCCAACCAGCCTAACCCCTAGTCTGTATTTTACCTCTCTTGCACCTTTATATGGAAAGCAGAACTCCGCAACGACACAAACCAAAGCCCTGCTCTGAAACAGCATCAGGTCTAGTTACCAGGTGCCCCCTGCAAAAGAAAAGCACTCAGTATCACACTTGCCATAGTAACCTACATTTTGGAACAGATGCTGTTCCAAAGTGTAAGCTGCTTTTACTGCGTGGTTTCAATGGATTTCTCATGGCAGGTTTCGGATGTACGCTCCTGGAGAAAGCACTGCTGCTTCCTGCTCTCCCCTCGTGCTCCCCTCAGGCCAGCAAGCTCTACTTCTTTAATAACTAAGCTTCAAATACAAACAAATTTGAAGCAAATAAATACACTTTCCCAAATGAGGAAAGAGATGAAGGTCTGGAAGAGCAGCGCCTTCTGCTGAGAGGATCCCAGGATTACCATGGGCTCAGTTGCAATTTCTGTGCAGGTTTTTTTAAACCGTGATGTTTGTTTGTTTACCTCGGGTGTTCAGGGTTGTGACACGGGGCTGATTTTTCCATGTTTTGAGGGAGAGCCCCGTGTTCATCGGGAAGGGCAGCGTAGGAGAAAGGCAGGGAAGGAGACACACACCAGCCTGCCATGCAGCGGCAGAAGGCAAGGAGCCCACGACGTGGGGGCCAAGGAGGGCTCACCTCGCACAAAGCCCCAGCCTCACGAGTCACATAGCTCACATACATAGCGTGTGGTGGTTGCCATGGGAACCACCTTTATTTTCCCAGGCAGAGTACACAGATGTGTGCAATCCACCAAGTCGCTCATTGTGAATTCTTGCTATCTCAAGGGTTCGGTAACTTAGGATGGCTCCCTTCCAGAAGTTGCTTGAAGTGTTCTTAAATAAACTCTTTTTGGTGGTATCGTAATGATGCCTGTGCCAAGAAAGGTAGGTGTCTGCCCAGACAGAAAAGGGGAGCAAAGGAGCAGAAGGTGGGGTGTGCTGGGGGTCAAAAGCCAGTAGGCACCTCATCTTTTGGAGCTCCTGCCTGGCCACAGAAATAAAAGGAAGCTGTTAAAGGAGACATGTCCTGTGTAGAAAAATGTATCGTGGAAATACAACTTCAGATTAAATACATTATGAGCATTGTGCATTGATGGATCAGTTATAGCAGGTTTCACTGAAGCCACTATGTTAGTCCTCAAAACTCACAGGGTTGGTTTTTTTAATAGCATGTAATTTTAAAAACCACCTGCGAAGTTTAAAATGTACCTAGGTTGAAGCTGAGAATGGAGAACAGGCATGAATAAGGTGGTTTTGTTTTGGTATGGTTATTAAATAAAAATAAATATTGTTTTCAAAGTTGTAGATGTGAAAAATAAACAATTCAATAATTCAGGTGTACACTGTATACCCTCTCATAATTTAAAAAAAAAAAGAGCTACAAATCTTTGGTGCATAGAATTTTGTTACTAAAATAAAATAAAATAAAATAAGAAAATCAGTGCACTCACAGTCAGTTACTTCTTTGCCTTAGTGAAGTCTCCAGAAATAAACATGCAATTATTAAACTAGAAATCTTCTGCTCTGTTGAAGTTGAGGGGTGAACACCGGGTTCTGAAAAGATGACAGATCCAAAGGGCAAAACACACTCAAATTGCTCTGGGAAGTGTTAGCTGCACAAGCAGAGCATTTACAACTCTCTATGTGCAGTCTACGACTTTTTTTTTTTTTTTTTTTTTTTTTCTCTCCTTCTTTTTTTAGAAAATAAAGAAGCGGGGAGAGCTGCTTCTGGTTTACAGGCTACAAGACAGGATTTGCAATATGCCATATTTTGTGTGGTCTAGCAAGCTACTACTGGTTCAGGGAGCATACTATTTGCAACTGTTTTCCTGGATAATAACACCACGTGCAAGTGTTTTATAACTGAGTCATATAGAAGGTTCATAATTCAAATATATAAGTACTCCAATAAACTTGTGCTAACACAGGTAAGAAATGCTACAGGGAAAACAAATAACAAGAAAACATGTTTGGGGAAGGGAAAACAAAACAAAACAAAACAAGGAGAGTGAGGGAAGATGCTGCTATTTTTCTAATCCAGTGAGGTGTTTTGTGAGGAGCTTTACATTCCTGGAAGATAAAGTTAAATTATAACCATACTTTATCCATTCAAATCATTACCAAGATGATTTAAGCTATCTCCTAGCAAGGAGTTGATCTGGGGGTAGGAATATACAGGAAAGAAGAAGGTGCTTCCCTGCTTGCTATATTCTGGAAGTATTACTTAAATTACGTTCAAGTCATCGGATAATTATGAACTTTCTTTTCCTTTATATTTATATGGAATATTTATTGAATTGCACAATGTGCTTTTACAATAAAGTGCTTTTTACGTCGGTTTCTTTGTTCATCTAAAATAAAACTGACAGTTATCCTTTTATAAGCTATTCTGAGAACATTTTCTCTTCTTTGAAACTGATTGATGCACTACTTTAAATGTTCCTGCAAATATCGTTTCAATTCAAGTTTTTGCATAATGTAATAAGAAGATAAAAGAATTCTATACTTCAACAAGAGACATTACAAAGCAACTGGAGACATTATCAAGGGCATTAACAAGCTCCTAATAGCAATAAAACCTTTTAACTGTCTGATGTAGAACATGCTCCCACCAAACCACCACATATTATGGTAATTGGCTCCAATTTCTGAATCTTTCATTGTAAAGTTACCAAGAGTTAGGTAGAACTGAAAAGTGAACCTGGAATCCACAGTTTGGCTGCTTATCCTTGTTTTTGTTATTGTTATTATGGTGTTTTCTTTACAATACACAGAGTCAGCATTGAGTACCAGCTGCAACAACAGCATTTTACATTCTGCTCTAAGGTTCATCTTATTCTTGCTTCTCAACATTTAAACATATATATATTCTTTTTTTTTTTTTAGTCCTTCTAACAGTTTATCATTTAAAGAGTATTACAATGTGTGAATGAGTCATTTTACAGCCACCTCATATGTTCATTCACTGGAACACTGGAAGTTTAAAAAACGAAATATAACTTTAACTTCAAGGCTCTGATTTACCTTAGGAAATAACATGGGGTGTGTCGATTACTTTTCTTTTTCAGGTTCCCCTCTCAAAAAAATAAAACACAGGCTACATCCAGGGTCCTGTGAAAATAAATACGAAATTCAGTAAACTATAAAAATGAAACCAGATCCCGCAGCAGAAAAGTGGAGAAGTGACATGAGGCTCTCTGGTGATTAACCTGCAGTGTAAAGCCATATATCCCACTGACATGTCTATCATATCACGCCATTCTTCACAGGCTGGCAACCTGTTTACTTGAGAAGGGCAATCCTATTGGTATCTAGAATCATGCTCTGAAAAAGAAGAAGCTGTCATTTCATGTCTCTGGAACAATCCTGGCTTAATGGACAAGATGCCAAGAAACAAAGTACAGGAAAAGAAACTCCAAGGGGAAAACAAACAAACAAACAAACAAACAACAAAACGAAAAATGTTTCCAGCCCAAAGCTTGGTGTTCAGACACCACAAAAACCTGTCAGGCTCGATTTGCATTAAAATGATCAGCTTTTGGGGCATACGTGCCAGGTTTACAGAAGAAATCCACACTGGAAACACCAAACAGGAAAACTACACACATCTCTCAGAAGAGGGAGGACCTGCCTCATTTCTCAAATTCTTGCTGATGGTGTGAAAGGGGATCACTTGGACTTCACCGAGATCATAAAAGCACAGCATGCAATTTCTATCTACTCTGGAAAAGTAGTTCCACTATTTCCTGTAATGTTTAATGGCACAATCCTTTCATTACAGTGTAAATTAAACTAATCCTTTATTATTGCCATTATCAAAGGCTGCTTTAATTAGACTCACTTAAAGGTTTGTTAGGTTTTTGACAACAGAGCACACAATTATTACACAGTTATAAACATGCTTTCAGCAGTTACTAACAAATCTCCTGCAGCCTACTCAGAGCCAAAATAAAAACAGGACAAACAAACTACTCTTCCCCAAAACTCTGTGAGTGAGCTCTTCCCTCTGCAGCTATTGTAAACATTTGGGGGATAAAATAAATACAAGGAGCAACAGAAAGAGAATAAACCTGCAGTGACATCAATTACGTAGATGAAACATGTTATCAAAATGTAACTACCGTGACTTCACTTTCACAAAACATGAAATGGAGTTTTTTCTTGATACCAGATTTTCTTTATAAATTCCAATGAAATCTGTATAGCTTTGTCTTTCACTTATTCCAATCTATTAGATCTTGCTATTAACCCATTAACTATTACAAGTGGGATGTTAGCCTTGAAAGAACAAAAATGGCCCAGCTCGATGCCATATTATTATCGTACACATTTCTGCAGCGAATCGAAGCCTACTGCTAATGTTGGTTTCACTCGTGTATCAACCTTTTGAACGGTGGCATTGCTAAAGGCATTTTTAGGGCATTTCTGAAGAATTTCATTGTTAATGCAGTACGTTTTCAAGTTGTTATTTTAGAGGAAAGAAGCAGAATGAAGCCAACAATCCTAGAGCATGGGAAGGGGAATAATCAGGCACCACAACACCGTCTTTATTCTATAGTCAAGATAAAAATCTCACTGATACCAGTTAAAGAAAGGGAGACACGCTAGTTATCCCCTGTAAACACATTACCGGTAGATTATCGCCAAGGCTGAATGACAGTCAAACCTTTCCAACAACCGAGCGGCTTTGGA
>JANVCC010000034.1:14877526-14928779 GCA_025345505.1 Todiramphus chloris collaris
GGCCGGGGCCGGGCGGCGGCAGCGGCGCAGGGCGGGGGGGGGGGAAGCGGGGGCCCGGCGGCCGCCGCCGCGATGCACCAGCAGCCCCTAGCGGAGCCGGGGAAGAGGCTCCTCCCGTCCCTCTGCTGCTGGCAAACGGGCAGCGGCCGCCGCAGGACTCCCGGCGGCATCGGCGGTTCCCGGTTTGGAGACAGGCAGCGCAGCCGCGGGCTGTCCCACTCTATCCCTCCCTGCCTTCCCCGCCGCGCTGCCTGCTTTCGGGGTAGCCCTCCTGGAAGTCCCGTCCCTGCCAGGCTTCTCTTTGGATTCTTACACGATTTTTCTCCTCCTGGCATTCAGAGAGGGAAGAAAATTTAAAAAAAAATAATAATAAGGGAGTCACGTTCCAAAATGTCGATTTGTCTCATTAAAATGTTATTATCTTTAGAAAGAAGATTGACCGGACAAGCTGCTGTGCGTGAAAAGGGAATCCTATTAAAAACTTCCTCTTAAGAACTTCCTCCAATTCTGGCTCTTGCTGTGTTTAAAAAAGCATCTGATATTTGGAGTCTAACGGGGACCCCAATTTTAGGCAATGCACCTCTTGTTTAACAAAGACCCTGGGAGGCCCCCCAAAGCGTCAGGCTTCAATGAAAGGAAACTCTCTGCGAGCGGCCTCCAGCCCCCCGTCCAGGGCAAGAGCTGCTGCCCGGCCCCTCGGGGCTGCTGCTCCCGCACCGCACCGGGACCTGCCCACCCAGCAGGAAAGATCCAGCGGCAGCAGGGCCTGGGCCCACATTTAGTCCTAGCAAAGACTGCTCAGCTCTGCGAGCCTGAACTGTTCTCCCAGTACACAGGAAAATGAAAGTGCTAAGATCAGACAGTTTCTGGTTACAAAAATCAGTTTGATTATGATTTAGAAAGATCAGTGAAATCAAATAAACCACGGAAAGGGGGATAAAAAGCTCCTTTGTAAGTTTCTACTAAATGTCACTTTATTTGAACAAGAAAGGGAGGGATGAATGTGAGGAAAGCAAACAGTGTGAATAAACTCAGCCCTAACTAATGATTAATAATTGCCACTTACCTGACCTCAAAAGGCACCAGGAGAGCACTGGGGGACTGAGCCCTTGCAGGCACTGGGCTGCTGTACAGACACGCAAAGGGTTCCTGCTAAACCCCATTCAGAGGGTCATCAGGCTCCTGTGCGTCATGTCTCTACATGATCTCTCGCATGTCCTTGTAATCCTCAAAGCATAGAGGTGTGGACACACTGAGCCCAAGAGTAGAGGAGCCACCGCTCAGTGCTGTTAGGCTGTGCAAGCA
Source organism: Todiramphus chloris collaris (assembly GCA_025345505.1). NCBI lineage: Eukaryota > Metazoa > Chordata > Aves > Coraciiformes > Alcedinidae > Todiramphus > Todiramphus chloris. The sequence continues at coordinate 14,878,832 of JANVCC010000034.1, forward strand.
CAGCGTCAGTTCAGGAGCTCAGGCCACCTCACAGCAACCCCCTTGGACCTACATACCTTGCAATAAGCTCCTCACGAGGATAAACCAAACCAGAATACACCATCTCCTATCCTAATACTGCCTCCTTTCTACGGAGAGAGCTGGATACTGTTTGTACGTGCTTAGATCCATCACTGGGCTAGGACAGCATAAGCAGCTCATACGCTGCCAGCTCAGCTGTGCAAACTGACTGCAGGAGAGGCTGTACTGCCTGAAAATGTGAGGTGAAGCACATCTGCCTAAATCACGAACCCTAGCACAATCGCAGCATCACAGAGTTGTCACGGTCGCATGACTAATTCTTGCACCTAAGAAAGAACGAGCTGTTTGCTCATTTACGGAGATCAGGTAGCACCAATAGCTGAATTTTACAACCACTTTCCCAGCTGTTTACTTCTTCCTATGCAGAAAGTGTGGCCATGTATTTTGCAGAGTATTCTTGAAAGTCTATATCATTGTAGCTGCATAGTATTTAAGATGCACTCCATCTTAGACCAACAACTTTTTAAAAATAAGTGGGAAAAATTTATTGTTTGAAAAAAAAAAAAATTAAACCCCAAATCAAATAAAGGAAAAGAGATTCACCTTTAGGAGCCCCATCTGAAGTTATGCATCTCTCCAGGGTCATTCCCACACAAGGAGAAGTGAGCAGGACTGGGTTCTCCCGAATAAAAGCAGCTAAATTAGCACAATGTTATTTTCAGGAATTAACCAGAACAGATACAAATGGTTAAATACAAAAGACTGCACTGGCCAAACAGATGCTGGTTTAGGGAGTCCACAGAAAATCTGAAATCTAAATGTTTTAAGAGTCTCAGCATTAGGGTGTCCACCATTGAATTTCTGAACAATATATTTTGATCAACTCTTCCTTCCCCACCCCCATTTCATAGGTGCATTAGGTAATTCAGGTTGGAAGCGACCACCAGAGTCCATCCTGTCTAGCTTCTGCTCAGGATAGGGTCAGCCACAAGAGCAGACCAGGGGACTCAGGGCTTTGACCAGTTCAGTCTTGAAAACTTCCAAGGATGGAGACTGCACAACCTCCATGGGCCCCTGCTGCACTGCTGGGCCACCCTCATGGGGCAAGTCCATCCTTGTATCAGCTTGAGCATCGCTTCTTTCTGCTTACCACCACTGCCTCTCACCCTCCTGCCATGCACCAACATGAAAGGTCTGACTCCACCTCCTCCACAATGTCCTTACAGGCACTGTCAGGTTGCTGGTAAGCATCCTCAAAATCCACCCCTTCCCCAGGCTGAGCAAGCCCCCTTCCCTCAGCCTCTTCCCACAGGGATCCAGCCCCAACCATCTTGGTAGCCCTTCACTGAACTCCACTTTAAGGATGTCTTTCCTGTACCAGAGGTCCAAACTTGATGCAGTACCTAGATGTGCCCTAGCAAGTCATACAAAGAAGGGGATAATCACTTTCCTCAGCTTCCTGGCTTTGTTCCCGTTAACACAGCCCAGGATGCTGTCAGCCTCCGTTACTGCTGGGGCACACCGCTCACCCACATTCGGCGAGCTGTTCGCCAGACCCCAGGTGCTTTTTCACAGAGCAGCCCCCAACCACTCCACCCCAGAGGATCATCTCCTTCCCCGGGGTAGGACTTTGCAGTTGTTCCTGCTGAATTTCATGAGGTCCCTGGCAACCCCCTCCTCCAGACTGGCTAGGTCTCTTTGAGGAGCAGCCTAACCCTCAAGTATTTTGATTGGTGTCACTCCCCCAGTTTGGCGACATCTGCAAACTTGACAAGAGTGCACTCCGCCACCTCCCCAGGTCACTGACAGGGATGCCAAAGAGGCCAGATGCCAGAATAGAGCCCTGGTACTCCACTTGACATGTCGAGTGAGACCCATCAGTCACAACATTCTGAGACCCACTACCCAACCAGGTTTGTATCACCTGGCCATCCACCCATCCAGGCCTTAACATCCTAATTTGGACACTTGTTCACCGCCTCCTTTTTAAAAGCTTTTTCTCTCATACTGATGAGAAACAGAAAAAAAAGTCAATGTGTGAACCTGCTCAACAAGCAGAATAAGCATTCCAATCACTGGAAAAGCTATTTCTCCCAGCAAAGACTGGAGAAGTAAGAAAACCACAGAAATGCCCAATATTTGACTTCAGAGACAAGCCTGTTTATGCAGTTTACAGCACTGCCTTATACCATAATTGCCTGAGAAATTTAAGGTGCTATAGCGTAGCAGATGTTTAAATACTTTACAGATCTTTACAGATCTAACTAGCAAGTAAAAGCCACACCATGCTGCTGTCACCTGCTTCAAAGCAGACAGGGAAAGAGGTGATGCACCCCTGCCCCCATTTCTCTTTCACAGCATTAACTTCTTTCTTCATCACTGCTTCTCCCCTGAGTCCCCTTTGCCTTTCTGCTGCACTGTGTCAAAGCCCCCACCTCCCCAATGTGCCTAGGGTCACTACTTCAGTTTCCCCTCTCCCTTCTCCTTCCAGTCCTGAAGGACACAAGCAGCCATAGCCAGACAGGCCAAACCAGACTTTTTCCATGGTCAGAGAGACCCAGGTGAACCTCTCCTGACTCTCACCTGTCTCCTGCTGGGGCCCTGCTGCAGGTTGCCTCCAACACTTCACAAGGAACATTTTCCATTACATTTTTCATTTCCAACTCTCAACCTTTCTATCATATGATTTCAGGTCAAAACAGCAGGAATTTTGTACAGCTTATCAAGTTCAATATGATCTTTCTGTCAGCTGCTAGAAAAAGATTAGTAGACGTTAAACCCAAAAGCCAAAATCCAGCTGTGATTCATCTCCAACCTCACCCTAGAAACTTAACCTCATCCCAAATACCAGAACTTTTCTAACTGAAACCGAGGGCTTGTACACATGAACCACCATTCATAACCTTAACACTCACCACAACACACTTTCACACTATCATAACCAGATTTTCCTCAGCTGTGCATGCTTTTTTAGTGATTAACATAGTACAACAGCTAAAATAGAAAATACCAGGTAGTTTCAGCTACTGAACCTGTATTTATCAGCTGCTCACTGCCCTGCGGGACTGCCAATGCTGCTTTTGCTACAGGCAGGTGAAAGAAGAGCGTGAGAAGAGTCACGTTGGCTTAGACCATCAGTGCACCCAGGCAAGGGCTCTACCCACTGCCAACAGGGAAAAAAAGACACATAGATCTACAGTAATACTCCCTCTGAACATCTCTGGCCTTAAAGATAATCCCTTTGTATTTAATAAGAAAACATACCAAAAAAACCAGCTCCCTGGTGTTTCTCATTGCATTCCTAAGAACGGGTAGAAAGCTTCTGACAAAGGGAGTACTTCCCCGAACTGACGCTTGTCAGTGCTCCTGCCAGCACAGCTCTTCCAGGAGATGCAGAGCAAGCTCTCACCCTAAACCTAGCACGTAACAGCTCTATAGTGACACATGATTTATATGTATTATACTAGATTACCAAAGGGATAAATCTTATTTCTGCCATTTTAAAACTATTCCTAACTGCAGACTTTATGTATAATTTCACAGAAGGATACATAGTCTTTTGTTAGCGATCATGTCTGTACTCTGTACTAGTTTCCTTCATATTTTCCTCCTACCTTGTGTCAGAGCAACGGTTCCTGGACTGTAGCCAACCAAGTCACAGCAACTGATCCCCAGAAAAGGGTGCACCGCTCTGCACTGCCTTTGTAACGTTCAGTAAAGTTTAACGGGGAGGATACTTTATTCCTCCCATCACCCCACCCTTTGCAACTTCATAGTTGTCTGTGGAGAGGCAAAAAGCTTGGCTGTCCCTGTCTACTTTGTGGTTTAAATAATCATGGCTTTATAATGGAATTTTCCAATGAGAAAATTAATCTGGCCATATAACCAACTAGGATAACTAAGAAATTCACAAAAGTCTGTCTATGCAGTGAAGTAGCCGGATTCCAGAATTTTGCAAATCCCAGGCACTAACTGGCTTGATCTTCTAATTTACACGAACGCCACATTAAAATGACCTGCCTACATCTGACATTAAGCATAACTTAATGCTTGTTAATCAACAGTGAGAGGAAATGTAAGCCCTGAGTTCTTTATCTAATGCTTTCCCTCTCCTCTGCTGAGAGAGTTAGAGGATTTGCCTTGTTCTGTCTATCATCTTCTTTGGTAAACACCAATCACTGGAGTAAATCTGGTAAGTATGATGACTCCTGACCTCATTGTTCATATTTGTGTCATATATAAATATGTTGCTGGCAATATTTTTCTGGTGATAAACTTCTTGTTGTTTGGGGTTTTTTTTTAACCCACGAAACAGAAACGCATTACAGAACTGAACATAAGGGAATTTCAAAGTATTATAAATATAGGATTAGGAAACTTGCCAGCAATATCTATTGCTGGCAGCTGACTTTATTAAAGTTCATCAGCATTAATTGCCTCATTGTTGAATGACTTTTGCATGTAATTATCACCAGTCTAAACACAGATTGCCTCAGGTACAGTATCTAATGTGATCATGTGTTCTGAATCCTACTAAAATAGCCAAGATGTAGCAGAGATTATTATCTCTCCCTAGCAGGAACGAAGTAAAAGAAGCAACAGAAACAGGGAGAAATTATTTTCCTAAACAGTAGTATTAATTTCTCTCATTCCAACATCTCGTTCCAATGTTTCCAGCAATGCTTTGGTACCATAGATGCTGAAGCAAGACTTAGAGATGCCAACACTATACCAGTGTCATTTATCTCAAGGACAAGTGAAAATTCCTATGCCCCACTAGAAAGAGAATGCCTGAGGCATGATTGCTAAAATGGGCTTTAAACGTCATGCTATATTTTAATAGTCAGAAAGATGGATACATCAATGTCTAAAATAATAATTCTTAGATTACATTTATCAGAACAATGCAAGGCTGGAATTGTAATTTGAATAAGTCTGAGCTCTAGTATTGTGAGCTAATACCCAAGGAGAGAGGAGACACAGCCCCTTCTTTGAACTTCTATGCTGTTTTAAGATGTTTTCAAGATCTAAAGGCTCAGCATCAAAGACAAAAATTCATACTTTTTTTTACAGCAACCTAAAATCTTCACACTATATTACTATCCCATTCCCAAATTCTGATTTATTTTTTATTGAGAAAGTACTTATTATTCTCCTTCCTCAATGTACCAGCTCTTTTGTGACTTAACAGAATACACTCTACTCTTTGGAACCATTACATGCTATAGACACATGAAAGTTTTTTAAAAAAAAAAAAACATAAAATTTTGATTTTTTTCTTGCAGATTTATTTAAAGTCCTCAAAAGGATCATTTAAAAAGTCTCAATATCATCTTAGGAATGAGTTGCTCATCATAGCAAATTCTGTCAATGTCAAATATCCCCCAATCTCATGTACATGCCTCCTTATATGCATACCCACCTACCACCTGCCAGGGTTCTGAAGTGACTTTTCAGGAAAATTCGTGTTCAGGATTGTGTCTCAGCCACAGATTTAACAGCAAACGACTTCAAAACTATGTTACACAGTAATTAAAAATACAGCATGAAAAGCTATATTGAATAAGGACTTTCAGCAGCAAAAAAGGATTTGGCTATGGAGCACTGATCAACAGCTTCAGAAACCGTACAATATTTTTAAACACTGCAAGCTGTTCTTGATTTGATGTTGTGTGTTGTCAAGGGCATTTGCAGCTCTCTTGTAGGAAAAGTAGCTGCAGACATAAATGATTGAATAAAGACAAGACTTGTCGCATATTACCTTCCCTTACCCCTCCTTGCATTGCTTTTTCTCTCAAGTTTATTAGCATTAATAACTAGAAGCACTGATGTAGTCTTTTAGGGTATTAGACCAAACCTGTAAATTAATGCACTGGTTCATCACAATTCATTAATCAAGCCTGTGCTGGATTTAACAGACAGGAGATTATTAAAGACACCAAATTACACAGACGAAGAACCCAGCTCCCAGAGGGTCAGATGTAATGTGAATGGTTTTGCATAAAACCATAAACCTGCTATTAAATTAAAAACAGGTAAAAATTATGTCCACTGCTTATCTAAAGTAATTTTTTTTTAAAGGGATGTTACGCTAATTTACTTCTTAACTGGACCAGGTTACACAGCAAAGGACTAAAGGTTAACTGCAATGGCTCCTCTGATGCTTGGTTAAGCAACTTAGACTAACATATCCTGACTGAGGTGAAGAAATTAATGAAATTACTACTGTAATTCATTACTAATGGAAAATTGTCAATGCTTTCAGCCAGCAGTACACACACATTTTCTGCAGACATAAAGACCTAGTACAGTGACTCATGCTTTTAGACTTGCCACTCTTATTTTAAGTCCTAGCACCATTCATCATGGTCGTATTTTATGCCATGCTATCCAGCAAAGTTTAGCAACCTCTGATCTCAATAGCTGAGGTCTTTCTACTTCTGTGACACGGGTAGATGAAGGAAAAAAAATAACATGTAATTTTCAGCATCAATCTAAGGAATGCTAAAATAAAAAGTGAAGAGAGGCAGAATCACTGCAACCAGTATCCAAAGTATAACAAACACAGGAAAGATTGTAATTTGCCAACTAACGATGCCAAAAGCAAATAGTGTAAATGAGTGTAAAACTTGTGTATCGATTACCAATTTAAAGGACAACATTTATAACAAATGAACACTAACAGACTAACAGTTAGTGAAGAGCCTGAACAAGACTGGTCTGTCGTGCTACGTAGTCCTCATTTCCCCTTATATTCTTCACTACACCACAAAACAGAACATCAAAATAAGATAGAACAGCAAAGTTGTCCATTCCAAAAGAGAGATTCATCTGCAATTACTGTAATAGTTATCATCTACAGATGGCAAGAATATGTTATATTCATTTGACATAGAGTGTTTAATATTACTTGACTGCATATAACATGACACTCCATTTCAATGTTAATCTATAGGACAACATTGTTTTATGGTTGTGGGGTTACACTGGGAGGAAGCTAATAATCTTTGTGATCTTCCCATTGATTTGCTTTTTGTTTGTGAGCAAGAAAGACACTGTTTCTGATGGCCATAAATACTCAAGAGATGATGTCCTAGTTTGAGTGAGAACAGAACTAATTCTGTTCAGTAATTTTACTTTTCAGATCACTTCTTCTAACTAACTGCACTCTCTGAAGTTAGCAGCTGTTTTCATGGGCAGTGTCTGCTCCCAGCAGTGCTAACACCCCGTGTTTAGAGTTAGTACCAAGGACTGGTGTGCAGACCAAGGCCACTGCTGGGTCTTCTGTACCACATGGGGGGTGCAGACAGTGAAAGGCTGCACCTGCAGGGAGGAGCAGACAGGACAGGTGACCCCAAACTGACCAGCGAGGTATTGCATCCCAGATACATTATGTTCAGTATAAAGCTGAGGTATTACAAGGATCAAGCTCTCTCGTATCTTCTGGTTTCTTCCTCGCTTCCTCAATGGCCAGCATCTGAGGGTGACTCTGTCCATTCTGCCTTCAATCCCAACCTGTGTGTTCCTGACCCCGGTACCAGAATCCAGCTCCTGAACACAGCTCCCCTCTGCCACTGGGCCCAGTCTGGGACTGCCCCAGTGCCTGCTCCACAGAACCAGTGGTGATAGTGATGTAATTGCCATCAGGGTGGCTGGGTTTGATACTGGCTTTGTATATATTTGTATATATTCCATTTTTATTACTTTCATTTTCACTAAAGCTGTTCTAGTTTCCTTTTCTAATCACTAAGTCTCTCTCCCTTATTCCCTTTCTCTTCCTCTTTGGGGAGGGATGGGGGTTAACAGAGAGTGTCTGTTGTAGGTCTAAGGGGCTGCCCTGACCCTAAACCGTGATAGAGGAGAATTGTGCAGCATGGTTCCCAATAGAGAAGCAGGGTTAAATTATGGAAAAAAAAAAAAAAAAAATTAAAGCTTGAATGGATCAGTATGGTTTTCCCCCATGGGGAAGAGCAGAACTAAGTGTTAAGGATATCCCTACCCATCTAGAAACTCCACAAAACACACAAAAAGCTGCTTTGACTCCGTTCTGTACATCCCACCATGTGAAATGGAAAGATCTGTCACAATGAGAGTAACACCACCATAGAAAGATCTTTTAATGGAAGAAGACAGTAGATATGCTGTCACATCCTTCCCTGCCTGTGGGTAGCGGGGCTCTGTGGATGATGTTCAACAAGCATGGCCAGAAAGTCCCCGTACATCACCTATTGTAAGTGACACAAGATCTTCTCTGAAGAATCCAGAACAAGTAAGAGCCAAAAGGACATGGACCAGGGAAGAGACCCTCTGCAGATATTTCCCATTCCTTATACTTAATACACAAGTGTCCCTTTGACTGCTTTCAGGGAACGAGTGCTGAGGTGGACAGGATCCCCAAGCACCCCAAATGGTATTTCTCAGATCAAGGTTTTGCCGAATTTCAAAAATTAGCATTTCTCATAACTCAGTGAAGGGCATTACAAGAACTCACTTAAACAGCAGCCAACCCTGGTGTTACGCGCACACTGAGAGCAAAGCAGTGTGCAAGAAGGTGGAGGTCCGCTTCACTTTGCAGTTGTTACTCCTACAGATTAGTACAGTGTCAGAGTTCAAAAATTAGGTATTACAACCTGGATATCAAAGGAATTATAAGGTCTGCATAGACAAAGGATGCTTGGAATGTATTTAATGTAAAAGCCTTCGGTTATGTTATTTAAAACATAGAAGTTACTTACGCTTCTAAATTAATTCTCATTGAAATCAGCTGAGTACTGCCTCTGTGTACACATCTATACTGATAGACTGTAATGTACTCTATCTCAAGTACAGTTCTTTTTGTGGGTATCACAGAACAAATCTCTGCTTCAAACACTGGACTTGTAACATCTTACGATGCAAATTAGTAACTCTTCTAGCAAGTTTTTGAAGCATTATTTGTAAACCCCATTTCAGCATTCAGTGGGCTGGTACACAAAGTCCTTATGCCAAATGTCCCAAAATAGTTGGGAGGTTAGGGTGAAACTAGCACACACCTGTAACACTGCTGCAATAGCTGGATTTCTCTATATTACGAGCAGGTGAAAACAAGGACTAGTTTAACAGCAACAACAAAGTACACCTTCCTAGCACTATAAAAATTACAACATTTTAATGTCGCATGTGTTCCTTAATTATATAAAACTCTGCAAAGAATAACACGGTTTACATTTATTATGCAAATGCTCTTAATTTATGACAGATTGCTACTTCAAATACAAGTATTAAATCTCTATTAGATTCGTTGAGGTAATGCACTAATATGCATCATAAGGTCTTAAATTTCTAAGCAGCAATACTGTTTGTTAGATGCAATAAGGATTACCTTAATTAAAACACTATCCTCAGCATCTCAGAAGATTTAATCCAAATCTTTATATAGGGCACATTCATTATCTATCTCCAGTTAATAAAAATATGACCTACTTCGGTTACATTTTTGAGTTTAATGTTGATTACCATTTTGTTAATAGAAATAAGATACTAAAGACTTTAAAGACAAGCCAAAAGCAATTTTGCCAGACTAATTAAAATACTATTTTATGGCCTCAGAAGGAGCTTTATATTTATTCATAACTGTAGAGGTAGACTTTATAGAAATGTTTTTAAAATATTAAATTAGACAACAGACTCCTAAAAATATAGCTAAGGATAACAAGTGAGATTTATAACCAATGAGCTTAAAGCAGAGCCTGAAGAGTTTTGTAGAAGAACTCCAAAACCCCACAGGGACACTTGCGAACACGCGAGCTGTTCTGATAAGCTCAACAAGACTCCTCACTTCTGTAGGAGGAGGCCCATACCATGTGTCTTTGCAGAAGCAAAGCTTAAATTAATCATAACACTCCAAATATAGCGTCAAGTTACTGCTAAGTAGTGGTTTCCAAGGAGACATGATGCTTATCAAAATACTCTGATGTGCTGCAGCCTGACAGATCTAAGACAGTATCTGAATGGGTTACTGCACTTCTTAGCAAAATGCAGCTTATTCTGGATTAAATCAGGGACACAGCAGGCTGAGCGTGAAGGCAAAGTTTTATGAGAGCAGGGGGGGCATATTTCCTCACCATAAAGCTTCTCTTCTACGTACTTCTGACATATTAAACAGGATAAAGGGGGTCCAGAGAGACCGTAGGCAACTGAAGTATGTGATTAGAGACCCCATGGGGCCACTGCTTCCCTAGAGCCATCCACTCACATGTGTAGATTTCTCAAGCCCACGAGCAAATTTGTCTTTTCACAACTTTGCTCCCTGTACACCTCCTCTTCCCCATACGGAAAGGCTGGACAAAAACATTCCTCCTACAGAGATAGTGTCCTTCTAACTCCAACATGGGTGCCAGTTGCAATACCCTAAAAAAAAAAGTTATATTTGAAGGTAGGAATGTCAGGTGATGCCTGGATCCAAAGCCTTGGGCATCTATCATCCAACAAAAACTCTAGCATATAGAATTTCACTTACTGAAATTAATTCAGACTGCACACCTCTAGTTATGGCTGGGTTTAGCTTTTTGGAAGGTTTTGAAGACTGAAGAATCTTGCTGCTTTCAAGAGACACAACATTTATGGCTTTCTACTAAAATCAATTCCTACATTGTAAACATGAAAGTATTATGGGTGAACAATGCCACAAATCTCTCACTGGGGTTCTCACCGCAAGTGGAAATTCTGTTTCATTAAAGTCAGTACATACAGTTTTCTCTTGATCTCCATCACATAAAAGCCACCTGCTCCCACATGGGATCCAAGCAGCCTGTGGCTACACCTGGAGTTTACAAAGGTTGAGAGACCGAGCGGCAGGCAAAGCAACATTGTTCAGAGAGGAGGCCATGGGAAGACGTAAGGATGCGTGCAGAGCTGAGCAATGCCAGGGGAAGCTCCTGGTGCAGAAGGTGTCTCTGGCAGGAAACACAAGAAGTAGGGCCTGGGAACAGCAGTGACCCTCATCCTCTGCTTCTCCCCACAACGGGGGGCAGGGAGCCATTGGGGCGGCCCCTCACTGAGCCCCCAGGCACTCAGCAGCCACCGGGGCTGCTGCCCACGGGATGCCCCACACTCCCCAGGCACCGGGCAGCCGAGGGTTGCTCGGCACTCAGGCGAAGCCTTCCTGCAGTTGGTGGCCTCCATCCACACTTCCTGCTTTCACACACCACGCTCTGTCTAGCACACTCTGCTCTGTTTTGTCACGCTGGTTTTAGCATCAGTTTCTAGTCCAACATCTTTTTCCTTCCCCCTCGTTCAGTATTTCCACTCTTCTCTACTTTGTAATTATTAGCTGGCCCTGTATCGCTAAAAAGCAGGATAAAAGCCCCTTCCCAACTCCCACGTACACTTTCAGAAAAAGTAAGGGTAATGACACATTTTCCCCTTCATCTCTTTTGCCATGCTCAGCCCAACAGCAGCAGCCATTGGAAATAACCCTTTCAGGTGCTGCACACCCACAGAGAGCAGCATCCTGCCCCATGCCCCCTTGGGTCCCCTGCCCCACAGTCTCCCAGTGCATCCACTGCCACATGCACTTGTGGGCCTGGTCTCTGAAACCCCCAAAAGCTGATTGCCAAACAGGAAGAGTTAACTTTATGCAAAAAGGATTTTTTTAAGACTAAAAAAAATTATGACATTAGAAAGCTCATTGTAAATTTTACATAAAGAGGTCTTGTCTCTTTATCATGTACATAAATGTCACCCACTGAAAGACTGTTGTCACAAATGCCTCCCATGAGTGCCAGATCTGTCTGTAACATGGCATATAAGATGCTTGTTCTTCTAGTAATCTGCACTTTTTAGCAATTATTAATTCCTTAAACATTTAAAATAGACCTTTTCACTTGTGCTTTCACCTCTTGAGGTCACTGCAGCAATCTCAGCCCATGTGGCTCATAGTCCTCCTTTCAGCATTCATTTTCAAAGACATATAAGACACCCAGACAAACCAGGAGTCAAAAGCAGACTCCTGAGGCTAAGATATGGTTTTCCCAAAAACTCTTCCATATGTTAATATAACTCCCTTTTACCAGGTTTCATGCATGAGACAAGGGACACTAAAATATTCCTTATCTCAGGGAAAGCACAATAGTCAGGATTTTTTTCCCCTTTCAACTCTCAGCTACTCCTCTCCACAAGAGCATAGGCTGGAAAGACGATAAGGAGAATATTCTAGCAGATCTATCCCTCTCTCTTCTTCTATTATTAGGAAAGTGAAAAAATAAAAAATCCATTACCTCCAAAATGGAGGCAGGCTTTTTGTCAGATAAGCCACTCCTCCACATCTTGTATTCCACTGAAGGGATTCATATAGGACTCAGTATCTTCTAATGGTTTCATCAGTTAATATTAAATTGGTTTCAGATAGGAAAAAAAGAATTTTCCTTGCACTGCATTAAATAATTTGCCTTTATATAGGCTGCATAAACTACATTTCTGAAGAGGAACAAACAATTATTGTTCCATTTATGTAAGTGACAGTGGATGGATTCTCACAGATACAGTCTGCATCCCATACTGCCAGTATATACATTATATATATACAGTATTTTGCTGTGCCATTGACTTTCACTATTTGGTCATTTTCTTACACTTTATGAATAGAAAGACGTTTCACGGTAAAAATACAAAAGGATGGTGTTTTGTAGCACAGAGCTCTGGAATTGAGGTCTTCCCATCCTCACGATGGCAAGATGGTCCTTAGTGTTAGGGCTAGAATTGACCATATATAAAAACAAGGCATGTAACAACTTGGACAGTTAATGAGATAATATGGCATAGAACATATGTGGGGTGACAGTCAAGTGTCCCCAGAGGCACTGTCAGCACCGTCTCTCATGCAGTCTAAAACCAGCTCTGATGCCCACCAAACCCCCTGTGCCTGTCACAAGTTTGGGCAGGGACAGCCTCAGCCCCTCAGCCTGCACAGAAGGCTCGTTGCTTTCCCATTTCCTCCCAGTCTGCAGAGCTGCTTTCTCAGTTCTAGAGCCAGCCAGACTGAAATCACACCTGTCTGGTGCCCTTTTGCCAGCAGCCACACTTACACAAATGGTAAGACAAAGCAAAGACCAATGCTTGCAGCACAAACCCATTCCTTGTACAAGTAAAGCTTTGCTCTCCCCTTCAGGTCAGTGCCGGCAAATGGAGCAACTGAAGTGACACCTGGCCTGTCTTGACCACAGCCACCCTCTGTGGGAAGCGGTGGCTTTACCACTGCCAGCTGTTTTCCAGGGAAATGACAATTCATCACGGAAAACCTTGGGGTGCTGCTGTTGTAAGCCAACCACTACAGAAGCCCCTTTTACTTGCTCCCCTGTCTACGTTCAGTACAAAAGGGGTCATGAAATAAAACGGACCAAGTGGAGAGCAGTCTGCTAAGCACCATACATTTCTGATTCTTAACACACTGCAATAATCTTCCAGAACTGCCAAAACTTCCGATCTCTGCAGAGCCTCAGTTTTCTGATCATCAGTGGAAAGTATACCCTTTGACCTCGTGTGATGACCTGAGGTTTACTGCACGTTGTTTGTTCACATACCAGTACCTGTTCAAAGGTTTGGCATGTTCCAGCATCCCCTCTGGCTTTAATAAGAAACCAAAGCAAAACAAAACGCACCCCTTACCTGTGCAGACAGTAGTTCTCAAATACACCCATGTGCAACCTAAGAGCTGTCACTTCAGATTGCCACAAGCTATGTCTAGTCATGAAAGTAATCTTTTCCCAGGACTCTACTTCCTCTCTACTTCCATGCTACTGGACAATACAAAAACAAGTCTGTTGCTCAAGTAAAAAAAAAAATTAATAATAAATCTTCTTGTTCACACTAAAGAACCAGGATTCTGTTTTAGAAAGAGTTTGATATTTTCTTATGTGTGTGTTTGGGGTTCTGTTTGTGTTTGGTTTTTTAAACTTATGAATGAGACCTACTGATCTGTTTGTTACCTCTTCATGGTATGCTTCCAAAAGTACATCCCTTTTCTTTCTGCTATTGAAAAATGGCATAAATAGAAACTCTTGCTGCCAGATCAGAAAAGAAAAAAGAAAAAAAAAAAATTTAAAAAAATCCTTATTACTATCCAGAAAAATCTTAGACACCCTTTGCTGCTACCCCTAAAAGTCACTGCAAAATACTGAGTAACCGGAGTTACACACACTCACATCTTTCTGTGTGGTAGTATATTCCACAGCAGCTGACATTTTGTAGTAATTTTTGCTCTGCTTTTAATGATTTGCCATTAATAAGAAATATTCAGTGATCTGCAACCCGTTCCTACCTCAGATCCATAGAAAACCTAAGAGCTAAAATTTCTCTTAGGACTTTTACTCTCACATTACACCCAAAGGCAGGAAGTATCTTTGATTTGCTGCTAAACAGTTATCTACAACTCACTTGCTTAAAATTAGCAATGAATTTATATTAAAAAAAAAAATCCAAATCCATAAACTACATGAGTAAGAATAAATTATTTATTTCTCTTTTTTACATAAATCTTACTAATAACTATGCAAAAACCCCAGAGATTAGCTTTTCATTGTCCCAGTTACTGAAATATTCCAAGTGTCCAGTTTCTAAAACCAGTGGTCTCTGGTACTGAACAGCTCCAACTTCTACAATCACCCTCTCCTTTTGGAAATAATTATATTATTTCAATTTAGTTACCTTTTCCAATAGATTTGACCAGTTAAGTAAATACTTTTGAGGCAGTCCCAGAGCTCCTGTGGGTGTTACACTGTTTACACATTGAGTAGTGAAGCTTCAATGGCTGTTTAAAAGCTGAGACCTTTAAAATCACCACTGTGCTGCTTGTACTTCCTCCAAGCTTTGCCCTTGCCTTTAGCTGTCCCCAATCTCCACCCAAGAGCTCTTAGTGCCAGCAACAGGCACTAGTGTGTAGATACCTGTTCTCCTCTGCCGAGAGCTAACATTAGCTTCTGCCAGGAGCTCAGAGATGCCAACTCTGGACTGTTTTGGGGACACATGTTCATTCCTGCTCTGCTTTATGTTTCTCTTTCTTCTTAGGATAATTTTTTTTCACAGCATCAATACATAAATGAACAGCTTCTCCTGAGGTTGTATCACTCTTCCTTTATTTGTTTTAAAAATCATTCCCCTGATTCTTCGATGTTAGTCCAAAGGAAACCTGTAGCATATTTTAATAATTAGCATTTTAGGAAGTAAATAACAGAATTCATAGCAAGCAGCTTCCAGCTCTCTTTCTGCAGCTGCCTTTAAATGAAATTTAGAAAAGAAAGAAACCCGGTGCACAGCTGGCAGGAAATACATGTGCCCTGTGCCAAGCTCCAGGCACCCTCCAGGTATCACACAGCCCAGAAACTCTGACTGACACCCTTACACCCAGCTGAATTTCTATCATTTGTCTCTTTGCCAATGCAAAGGTAACCTTGACATCCTCCTTTGCCACACTAGTACCTCAGAAACATGATTTTCTGGAACTCTGATGGGCTAATGGTTGGACATGATGATCTTATTCTTCCAATCAAAATGATTCTGATTCTTGTAGCCATTCTGGTGGATTATTTTCTCTGTCTCTCATTTTTGCTTACTAGATGTGCCTTGTCTAACCCATACTTGAAGGGTGGCTCTTAATCCCATAGCAAATCCTTTTCCCAAAATAGGTTTGCAGCACTTAAATCTTGTAATGCCACTAACCACCATTATCACCCAAAATGATCTTTCTAGTAGATGTGGAACTGAAATACATCAGCCTCCCAAGACATTACGCACTGTTTGAGCAAGGACCATCTAACACCTTCACACCAGGTCTCTATAACATCAATGCAGAAAAAGCCTCATAAAAATTAAACACTTACCTGTGTTCTCTGGTCCCACACATAAGCGGGTTCGTTTTTTTCCAGATGTGATTTGTCAACTGTCTTAGTCCTTGCTTTTCCAGAATGCCCATATTTTGCAGATAATCTGCTCCTGGGAGCTGCTGTCACCTCCTCCATCAATCTTCTCAACCACCCAGGGGTTTGACAGCCTCGTTTCCCATTCTTAGAAGACTTTGGGAGGTTGTTGCCTCAACAAAGCCTCGGTCATCCCTGGGTCATTTAAGGAAAATTTCTAAGAATTGCTCTAATTCCTTTGCGGACAGCCTACAGCTCTTGTGTGAGGTTAGTCATCTCTATACCTATGAAAACTGCCATTACTTGTTCCCAGTTCTACACACTGTTTCTGCTAAAAAGAGAAAATTACAATGAAGCTACGTATTTATTTCAGGCATTTCTATTTGAAGCTTGGATACAGTAGCAATTTCTTTGCTCATATTCCCAAACCTCTTTCCAGAGAGTAATCAATCCAAAAAAACTTTCTTTTGACGTCTCCGAGAGCCACATCGCCAGTGTTTTTATTGCCGTCTGTTCCTTCCTAACACCTCCACTTCTACCAAATAAAACTCAGCCTCTGGCATAGCTCTATTCACACAGATCAGCTTGTGTTCAGCATCTCACGTGGACAGCGCTCTCACAACTAACTTGGTTCTTTTACTTTGAAAAAGTATCTTTATATTATCTTTATGTAATAAGTATTTTTATATTACCTTGACTGAAAGGTACTCATAGCACCAACTCCCCAAATAAAAAAAAAAAGTACCCTGTCTCTGTATACTACTACAGATTAGTGATCGATCAGAGACCAACAAAAAATCATTTTGTGTCAATTTTTTTCTAAGTGCATCCCAAGAAAAGTAAAGGTACATTCATTTTAGCACCTTTGGTCTTAAAATCGTGGCACTGCTTTCTCTCAGCAGCACTCCCTGTGACTAGCGCAAGTATGAACTTCAGCTTACTGGTGCCTGTGGCACACACATTAAAGCAGTACTAGGCTGCTCTCCCCATATAAAGCTCAGATCAAGCAGCACTCAATCATCCATTTTCTGCATAGGTGAAATTCCCTCCCTCAATTCTCTACATAGAAATACCCATCTAATAGCTAGATGTTGCCAGAAGTGGTCATGAAACCCCACCCTCCAGCCAGGGGGTATCAAGATCTAGCGTCACACAGGGAGCTGGCCTGTTAAGTTCACCTCAAGAAAGTGGTGATCGCTTGACTACTTCCCAGAGAAATCAGTCTTTATTTCTTAGTTGCAGGAATGTAAAAGGTGACAATAGGAAAAGAAGCACAAAGTAGAGTTCTTGTTCTCATGTGGAGATCTTCTGTATTGTTTCATCCTAAAACGACTCTGCATTCGAGTTATAACAGACAATGCATATATACAATGACTCATAATGAGAAATACTAACAAAATATTCACCCAAGTTCCATGATCGGCTACGTCCTAATGCAGGATACAATTTGTATTACATTAAGAAACACAAAGAAAAATCAAAAGCGTAATGGTTGCTACCTTATTAGCATAAAATTAAAGCACCTGAATGGATAATTAACTGACGATCTTAAGGGGTTAATTTTTAGAGTCCAAAGGATTCCATAAATTAATGTGTCTTTTAGGTAACTTTTTCTATCACTCTGAAGAGTTCTCTTCACTGCAGGTTAATACTCTGAGGTTAAAAACCACAAAGTAATATTGATATAAAAGCCAGTATATCAAAATCGCACACAACAATAACTGCAAAATGCTTTTACATATTTACATTTCAAGTATCATTTTTGTCTATAATTAAGAATGTAAACTATCACAACTCTTGCATAAGATAACAGAATATTAAGTATACATGTAAAATATAAAACCAGAACAGAGTGCTGCCAGTGTTGCGTGTGTTACATACACAGAGCCAGAACCATAATGCTGAATACTATCCTAAGATATATGAAAGTTGATTCCAGCAATAGCACTATTTCACAATATAAGCAATTTCAGTCTCAGACTCCGGCAGAAATAAAGTGTGTGCAACATTTCATCATCTTATTTCAAATGAACTATAACATGATGTTTGCATTTTCACAGATGAAGCTGAACAGATCAAAGGACACTAGGTTTTAAATCATCCATGTGTAGTATTTATTGAACTATTTTTAAAAGAAACAATGTAAGCAAAATATTTTTCCACTGTGAAATTTCTTTAGGCTTATTACAATACTTCTTCATATAATTTATACTAATCTCGGTGGGTTTTGTGGGTCACTCACACAGAAATAAGAGACAAACAGTCTTCTTATGGGAAAATATGATAGAACTACAAAACTTAAAAAACTAGCCTTATTCACAAAACAATCAAATCTTCTTTCAATTTTTTTATTATGTCTGCATAGGTGAAATTCCCTCCCTCAACTCTGTACATAAAGTTCGAGAAATACCCAGATAATTCCTTCAGTGGAGCAGCTAGGTGTTGCCAGAAGTGGTCACTTAACGGCCTGGAGAGTACAACACCCTCCAGACAGGAGGATCTATGAATTCTTAGAGCAACAGCAAATAATAAATCAGGGAGGGGTGGTGGGTGTGGAGAGAAGGGTGCAAGAATTATAATCTTAATGAGACTAAGTAAAACAAGATGGTGAATTCCCAATACTGATATCCCCCTTTAAAAGCATCTCTCTCCTCTGGAACTTTGCATTACTGACACTGAAGTCAAGCTATTCTCCTGAATGGTAGCCTACTTCACAGTATGTGCTTGCTCATAAAGGTTTCTTTCCAAGAGGCAGTAATAAAAACTCTTAAATATAAATAGTACTTATTAATGCTATAAATAATGCCTTGAAAGACTAATACAGAAAAGAAGAGAGTTCTATTCCTGCTCCTCCATTTACCAAGACAGAGATGGTTTTATCTGCAGACCTTGGTCACAATAGCAGCCAGTAATGATTCTGAAAAATTAAACTGTGGAAAGACTGATTTCTTGCAGAACTGAGTAATTTAGTCTGTGGGCACTCCAATGTCCTTGTTTCCACAGACATCACTACTCTGCCACAGTAGTACCATACGTATGTAGCAAGAGCTGATGTTACATGTAATAGTAAAAATTGTCTGGATCTCACATTGCCTTTTTGGTTACTTAATTTTTACACTTGCCTCACAAAGGGCAGTGAGAGAGAACTGCTGCTCAGATGACCAGAGCATCCTTCTTCTCATACCACAGAAAACACAGACATATGACGCTCATCAATCAGATCAAAGGAGCAGCAGTGAATGCCTGCCACTGGCCAAAAAACCTGCGCAACACAGCCAGTGCCATCTCTTCTCCCAGCCATTCATTCAATTCAGTCTAGCACAACACCCTTCTGCAGATCAAGCACATCTCTTCAGCACCAGAAGGGATACTTTGGATGCGATGTATTCATGCAAAAACAACTGTGCAAATAAGGCTGACATCTTAGTGTGATTTTCAAACGAAAACTATGGTTATGCAGCCATGCTGCCCATACAGAAACATGCATATTTATACTACAAAATTATTCTAGAACTTTTGAACTCAACACATTTCAACTAAAATGAGAGGTTAACAGCCTGAAAGAAAACAAGTTCCTACAACTTCGAGGAAAAGATGTAGCAGAGAAGAAAGATGCTATTGATACCTTAACGATTTATGCAGAGAGCACAATCAGTATCAGGCACTGGGGAATCCCCTGGGAGAGCACCATCAGGAACGTCTCTTCTGCAAGAAAGGCTTCATGTGTGCAGTTGTTTAGAAACTAGAAAGTCCACAGGAAATGAGGCTTTACCATCCATGCTGTCTGAAGAACTATTTATAAATACAATATCCACAAGAAAGCTACCTTATTTGTTAGACCATTTTTCCTTTGTGGATTTCTTTTTCCTTGCAACTGAACTGTCCAATTCTGATAGCTATATACACTTCACTAACTTTTTAGACACCGTTGCGCATTCTCTAACAATTCTCAGGAGCTTTGACTTTGTTTCCCTGTGTTTTTTAATTCTGCATCTGCTTCAGTTGCCTTGGAGGGTGGAACACGCACCACAGTGTGCATTTCGATTACTTTTGTGCCCCCGGGGCTCACAGGCTTGCCTATCTCTTTTTACAATAAATGCAAACAAACCATCAGTTAAGAGACAGCTGCAACATCCTTCCAAAAGAACAACCTTTAAAAATACTGTTTATTTGTCTGAACACAAGATATCCTCCTACCCTTCAAAATAAGTGACTGATGGGTAGGCAAAAGCATTTGCTTTGACGGAATCAGACTGACATCAGTTTTCATGTTCTCTGCTGTCTGAACAGTATCAAGCTGATCAGATTTGTAATTCTCCTGAAGCACATCCAATGTAGCAAAAAAACTGCAGTCCTTTCCTACACTGGACTTGCTGATGTGCCCAATATAAGTTAGTAACACATACAGCTATGATAAAAATCCATTGTATAAAATGCTTTTTGCAGCTCTTGAAATACAGAAATCATCTAGTTTCTTACAACAGCTTCATCTGGCAAGAAGATGAGCACAGATCAGAAGGCAGCTGCAACTTACCCAACTGTCATTTGCTCATTAACTGCTTTTACCTTTTTAATTGTCAGTTGCAGAATGCTAGCTCTGGCCAGTTAACCAAGAAGGCATTGGGCAATATATAATTATTGGGCAATAATATTATAATATTGAGTTTGTATCAAAGTGCAACTGGCAACCACTGATGTTACAAATAGCTTTTCTTATGCAGCTCATTACAGTAGCTTTTATAGTAGGGGGGGAGTTGGAAAGTCTACGTCTACTTTTGTAAGGAAAATGGCCACAACAAAGATACGCCGCAATCATTTTTGTGGTCACCTGCAATTTGACTAGGCACACTATCCAACCCAATTCCCAACATAAGAGAAAGAATATACAACTCATTTCTATGCATGATTGGATAAGGTGCCAGACAGACCTTAATGGGCCAAGATTGTGATATGGGTTGTGCTGAAGTACCTTACTGTTCTCTTTCCAGGAAAGCAGAGCATTTAAAGTAAAGATCTGGTTAAGGACGTAGCAATCCATCTGGCAAAACCTTACAACATTTAGATTTGCAGAGAGATACTGATTACATTTTCTTACATTGCACATGCATAGGCCTTTTCTTGGTTTTGATACTTGTCAAATCTATCACATAGCAAAAGAAGAGAAACTCTGCATCTTTTCAAACTTTATACTCCACTGACATACAATTTTTCAGCATAGATATTTCAGCTGAGAATGACTCAGTGTAGTGGGTCTGGCTGGGCTGCTTTTCCCCATCCAGCCCTCATGCTGTAGCACTGGGAGCTGGAGGGTGTTGATAACACACCCGTGTTGTGACTGCCGGTGCTCGCATGGCACCAGAGGATGGGGAGCAGGAGGGGGGAGAAGATACAACCAGCCTGAGCTGACCAGTGGGCTATTCCATACCATATGACGTCAGCTCTACTATAAAGGGAGAGGGCAGGAGGAGGATGGGGGGGCATTCTGCTTTGTCCTCCAAGCGGCTGCTGCGTGTTCCCGGAGCCCTGCTTCCTGGACTCGGCTCGACATCGCCTGCGGGCGGGAAGTAGAGAATAACATCTTGTCTATCATAACCCACACCCCTGTGCTTTGCGTCTTATTCTCTCCCTGCGTGCCGTGCTGAAGGGGGTCGGGGGGAGTGATAGAAGGGCTTGGTGGGCACCTGGTGCCGTGCCAGGGTCAACCCACCACAGTTCCTTTTTGGCGCCCAACGTGGGGCACGAGCAGCTGCTTGCTTGCTTGCTTTGCGTGCTTGCTTGCTTGCTTTGCGTGCGTGCTTGCTTGCTTTGCTTTAGGTACTAGTAGCAAACTCCTGTGCAGGCCACGGAGTTTGCGTGTACCCGCTTATCTGCTGTTTTTCTAAATGTTTACTGAAACAATGCCTCTTTGCCTGGCTTTTGCATTGATAGCTACAGTGTGCTGGGGAAGCTTCTGTCTTGGGAGGATGAAGGGCCTCAGGAGCACCCTGGCACAAACAGTAACGATGTGTTCCGCACTGGCACTGGTGGCTTTGCTGTGTTGGGGGGGGGGCTACCTTGGGGCGAAAATGAATGAATCTCTACCGGAAATTGATGTAGATGATTTATTCGTGCATGCTCCCAAGGTCCTCGTCCACCCTTATGTGAGCTTTGGGATACTGCTAATCAATATCGTTGTCCTAATCCGGGTTGTGTGCAGTCTGGTCCCAGCTTGGCCTGAGAGGAAACAAGTTTCAGGTGGGGTGGCACCGAAATGTGCCCTGAGACGGCCTGTCCCTGGGTGGCAAGGGGTCTGGCAGGATTTGGGCAGGTTCCTAGGACGGTTGTCACCTCCAGTAGCCTGGGACTTTACTCCCGAACAGGCAAGCGACCCTGGCAAGCTGACACAGCATTTAATAGAAGGGTGCCTTGTCTACCCCGATGAGAACCAGCAGCTCCTAGCACTGTACTGGGGCCTGGCCTGTGCCTATCGAGCCACAGTTGAGTACTCTCAGAAGACTGTGGTTGAGGCAGGGACCCAGACTGCATCTGAAGACACCGGAGTTGAGATAGGGACGGCAACCACAACCGCCAAAGTAGCCCCAGTAGTGAAAAAGAAGCAGTGGACGAGGAGAACAACAGGCCCCTACCCTCGGTTAGTGAGGGATGTGGAAGAGGAGGAAGAACATGACCAACAAGCTGGGCCCTCAACAAGAAGACAGGAGGAGGGGGTGACAGAATTGAAGCAAGAGGCAGAGACCACCCGGTCCCTGACATCGTCAGAACTTAGAGACCTGAGGAAGGATTACAGCCGCCAGATAGGGGAACGGATTGTTACCTGGCTGCTTCGGTGCTGGGATACTGGGGCTGACACCCAACAGCTGGAAGGTAAGGAAGCCCAACAGCTGGGCTCCCTTGCTAGGAATCGTGGCATTGAAAGAGGGATTGGAAAAGAGGCAGCAATTTGCAGTCTCTGGAGACGGCTCCTTTCAAGTGTCAAAGCAAGATATCCATTCAAGGAAGACTTAATGAATGCCACCTCCTCAGGAAAATGGTCCACTGCTGATGAAGGTATCCAGTACCTGAGGGAACTAGCAGTACTGGAAGTAATCTATGGGGATTTAGATGATGACGAGCATCCTAAAGATCCAGAGGATGTTCAGTGTACAAGGGCCATGTGGAGGAAAGTGATTAAGAATGCACCGGCATCATATTCTGCCAGCTTGGCAGCAATGTATTATCCACAAATGGATAATCCAACCGTGGAAACTGTTTCTTCCTGGCTTCAGAACTTTGAAGAGAGTCTTGGTACCTCCACATCCCTAAGGGCTAGTGCCTTGGATATCAGGAGTCCCCCAAGGAATCAGCCAGTCAGAGGGAAAGGGAGCCCGAGGCGTATGCCACGTGGTGCACTCTGGTTCTTCCTGCGTGACCAGGGGGAGGACATGAGGAAGTGGGATGGTGAACCAACTTTTAAGCTGGAAGCACGTGTACAGGAATTGAGAGGGAAGACAGCTGTTAAAAAAGGGCCATCCAAGAAGACCATTAACGCAGTCAGTGTTGAAGCACAAGAAGGCAATCGACGATCTCGCAGATAGAGGAAGAATAAAATCAATTCCACCGAGCCTGATGAGGGGACTTCTGGTTTGACACAGCAAGGGTCAGACAGTGAATATTCAGACCAGGAGCAGGAATAGAGAGGCCCTGCCTCTAGCCAGGTGGAGGAAAGGGACAATCGTATTTACTGGACTGTGTGGATCCGATGGCCTGGCACGTCAGACCCACAGAGATACAAGGCCTTAGTCGATACAGGAGCGCAGTGCACAGTGATGCCATCTGAATACAGAGGAGCTGAGCCCATAAGTATTTCCGGGGTGACAGGGGGATCTCAGCAGTTGACAGTATTGGAGGCTGAAGTGAGCCTGACTGGTAAGGAGTGGTATAAACACCCCATTGTGACTGGCCCAGAGGCCCCGTGCATCCTTGGCATAGACTATCTTAGGAGAGGCTATTTCAAGGATCCAAAAGGATACCGGTGGGCTTTTGGTGTTGCTGCCTTGGAGGCAGAGGGAAGTGAACAGTTGTCCACCTTGCCAGGTCTCTCAGAGAACCCTTCTATAGTGGGGCTGATGAAGGTTGCAGAGCAGCTGGTGCCAATGGCCACGACAACCGTGCATCGGCGGCAATATCGCACCAACAGAGATTCCCTGATCCCCATCCAGGAATTGATTCATCAGCTGGAGAGCCAGGGCGTGATCAGCAAAACTCATTCACCTTTCAACAGCCCCATATGGCCTGTGCAAAAGTCAAATGGAGAATGGAGATTGACAGTGGACTATCGTGGTCTGAATGAAGTTACACCGATGCTGAGTGCTGCTGTGCCAGACATGCTGGAACTTCAGTATGAGCTGGAGTCCAAGGCAGCCAAGTGGTACGCCACGATTGACATCGCTAATGCATTTTTCTCCATTCCCATAGCACCAGAGTGCAGGCCACAGTTTGCCTTCACCTGGAGGGGAGTCCAGTACACCTGGAATCGATTGCCCCAGGGGTGGAAACACAGCCCCACCATCTGTCACAGACTGATTCACACTGCACTGGAGGAAGGTGGGGCTCCGGAGCATCTCCAGTACATTGATGACATCATCGTATGGGGCAACACAGCAGGAGAAGTTTTCGAGAAAGGGAAGAAAATAATTGAAATCCTCCTGAAGGCTGGGTTTGCTGTAAAGTGAAGCAAGGTGAAGGGGCCTGCACAGGAAATCCAGTTCCTTGGAATAAAATGGCAGGATGGGCGTCGACACATCCCGATGGATGTGATCAATAAGATAACAACAATGTCTCCACCAACCAACAAAAAGGAGACACAGGCTTTCCTGGGTGCTGTGGGTTTCTGGAGAATGCATATTCCAGATTACAGCCTCATTGTGAGCCCGCTCTACCATGTGACCCGGAAGAAGAATGACTTTAACTGGGGCCCTGAACAGCAGCAGGCCTTTGAACAAATTAAACAGGAGATTGTGCATGCTGTAGCCCTTGGGCCAGTCCGGACAGGACCAAATATCAAAAACATACTCTACAGCGCAGCTGGGAAGAATGGTCCTACCTGGAGCCTCTGGCAGAGGGCACTTGGGGAGACACGAGGCCGACCCCTGGGTTTTTGGAGTCGAGGATACAGGGGATCTGAGGCCAACTATACTCCAACAGAAAAGGAAATACTGGCAGCATATGAAGGAGTTCGAGCTGCCTCAGAAGTGATCGGAACAGAAGCACAGCTCCTCCTGGCACCCCGACTGCCAGTGCTGGGATGGATGTTCAAAGGGAGAGTCCCAGCTACTCACCATGCAACTGATGCCACATGGAGCAAGTGGATTGCATTGATAACACAGCGGGCTCGAATAGGAAACCCCAGTCGCCCAGGGATCCTGGAAGTGATCACGAACTGGCCAGAAGGCAAAGATTTTGGGATGTCACCAGAGGTAGAGGTGAAACGTGCTGAGGAGGCCCCACCATACAACACATTATCAGATGATGAAAAGCAATACGCCCTGTTCACTGATGGGTCTTGTCGCATTGTGGGAAAACATCGACAGTGGAAGGCTGCTGTGTGGAGTCCCCTACGACAAGTCATTGGAGTTGCCGAAGGACACGGTGAATCCAGTCAGTTTGCAGAAGTGAAAGCCATCCAACTAGCCCTAGATATTGCCGAACGAGAAAAGTGGCCAGTGCTCTATCTCTACACTGACTCCTGGATGGTGGCAAACGCCCTGTGGGGGTGGTTGCAGCAGTGGAAACAGAGCAACTGGCAGCGCAGAGGCAAACCCATCTGGGCTGCTGGGCTGTGGCAAGACATTGCTGCTCGGGTAGAGAACCTGGTGGTGAAGGTGCGCCACGTGGATGCCCATGTGCCAAGAAGCCGGGCCACTGAAGAACATCAGAACAACCAGCGGGCAGACCAGGCTGCCAAGGTGGCAGTGGCTCAGGTGGATCTGGATTGGCAGCGGAAGGGTGAATTATTTATAGCGCGATGGGCCCATGACACCTCGGGTCATCAAGGAAGAGATGCAACGTATAGATGGGCTCGAGATCGAGGGGTGGATCTGACCATGGAGGCTATCACAGAGGTCATCCACAAATGTGAAACATGTGCTGCAATCAAACAAGCCAAGAGGTTAAAGCCCCAGTGGTATGGAGAACGTTGGCTAAAATATAAATATGGAGAGGCCTGGCAGGTTGACTACATCACTCTCCCACAAACCCGCCAGGGTAAGCGCCACGTACTTACAATGGTGGAAGCAACCACTGGGTGGCTGGAAACGTACCCGGTGCCCCATGCCACTGCCCGGAACACCATCCTGGGCCTTGAGAAGCAGATTTTGTGGCGGCATGGTACTCCAGAAAGAATTGAATCAGATAATGGAACCCATTTCCGAAATAGTCTCGTGAATGCCTGGGCCAAGGAGCACGGCATCGAGTGGGTGTATCACATCCCTTATCATGCACAAGCCTCTGGGAAGATTGAAAGGTACAATGGGCTGTTAAAAACCACTTTAAAAGCATTAGGGGGTGGGACCTTTAAACAGTGGGACAAACATCTAGCAAAGGCCACCTGGTTAGTTAACACCAGAGGATCTGTTAGCCGTCCTGGCCCTGCCCAAACAAAACCCCTGCCTGTTGTGGGAGGAGATAAGGTCCCTGTAGTGCACACCGGGAGGTGGTTGGGGAAGGCAGTGTGGATAGCTCGACCCTTGGGAAAAGGCAAACCCATTCGTGGGATTGTCTTTGCTCAAGGACCTGGATATACCTGGTGGGTAATGCGGGAGGATGGTGAGACCCAGTGTGTACCTCAAGGAGATTTGACCTTGGCAGAAAGATAATCTGGAATGTGAGTTGTATGTTGCAGGAAGTGATGCTGTAGAAGGAGATGGAATAACCGAAAGTGAATTTAGTGAAGGACCAAGATCTAGCCGGTGTTGGTGCCCAACAATCAGACGTACTGCTTCTTTCCAGAACATCCACCTTGACAGATGAGAACCAAGTCATCGACTGAAGGAATCTCATGGAATGAGGGACTCTCTGTTAAAGGACTGGGAATAGTAGTTGATGATAATGTATTGGTTGGGTTTAGAGATGGTTTAAGCATGTATTATGTGGGGCCTGAGCATGACGCAAATGGTATGGAATAAGGGGTGGAGATTGTAGTGGGTCTGGCTGGGCTGCTTTTCCCCATCCAGCCCTCATGCTGTAGCACTGGGAGCTGGAGGGTGTTGATAACACACCCGTGTTGTGACTGCCGGTGCTCGCATGGCACCAGAGGATGGGGAGCAGGAGGGGGGAGAAGATACAACCAGCCTGAGCTGACCAGTGGGCTATTCCATACCATATGACGTCAGCTCTACTATAAAGGGAGAGGGCAGGAGGAGGATGGGGGGGCATTCTGCTTTGTCCTCCAAGCGGCTGCTGCGTGTTCCCGGAGCCCTGCTTCCTGGACTCAGCCCGACATCGCCTGTGGACGGGAGTTAGAAAATAACATCTTGTCTATCATAACCCACACCCCTGTGCTTTGCGTCTTATTCTCTCCCTGCGTGCCGTGCTGAAGGGGGTCGGGGGGAGTGATAGAAGGGCTTGGTGGGCACCTGGTGCCGTGCCAGGGTCAACCCACCACACTCAGTCATGAAAACTAACATTTAAAATACATGTTATTTTAAGATACACCTGTTTTATATGTCTTTATATTAGTGAAAATTCACCTCCACAAACGCTTAAAATGATTGAAGATCAGATTCCCTTTCTCCCAGGAAGCTATTTAAAAACAATACACAACAGATTTGTAAAACCTGTTTAACCCAGTCTGTTTTCTGCTGTGCCTGAAGTACTGTATGTGCTACACATGAAAGACTAATTAAGAAGAGCTATTGCTACTCTCTCATTAAATAAGCCTTGGTGCATAAAATACCAGCAACATACATATTTGAGACACTCCATATTAAGAAAATTACCAAACTTCTTAAAAACTTAAGACACTCTCTCAAGTAGCCTACAACCCTTTATGCATTTGATATCTCAAATAGTAAAGATATCAAAGTCTTCATAGATTCAGTTGCTTTTCTAGTATATATAAAGACTCATCGTCTGAGTATGAAACCAGAAATCCAAATGTCTTATGTAATGATTTGCCACACCACACTATGAGAACTAACCAAATTGTACCAGTCTTTCCACAGTACAACAGAGATAAATTAATTTACACTGAATTGATCAAATTATTCAGTCAAAAAACACATGAGACATTTGGCTTCTGCGAGGGAGTTTTAGAGAATGGTAAAGCAAATCTTTAGCTACATGCTAAAACCAACTGAAATGGCACAGCTAGTTACTGAGTAACTCGTTACTTCAGAATTTTTACAATTGGACAATTTATCTAGTCTTGATAGAGAATGATATCAGGTAAAACAGAAACCAAAGGACATTAAAATTTCAAGAAATAAGTATCCAAATCTTTTTAGGCAATAAGTATCCAGATCTCCCTAGGCAAAAAGAACTTGCACAACTTAATTTGTAGAAATTATGCATATAACTTGTAACATTATACTGAAGTAAAACACAGAGCAGTGATAAAAAACATAAAATCATAAGCTGGACAAGGCCACTGACCAATAAAAAATAAATGCTAAAGGTAGGGAAATTTTAATAGGGAGTTATAACTTACCAGCTTTTCAAATGACAGAAGACTTGACAGAAGTCCTGAGAGACAGAAGACTGAAGTCTGTATATATACTGCTGACAGTTTAAATGAATCAAGATATCTAAACATGCACAGACAGCAAAACCAGATAAAGTGCAAAAAGGAATCTGTAAACTTTCCAAAAAAAAAAAAATATTACAGTTGGCTTTACCTTAGCTTTTGAACCAATTAGAATTCTCTACTTGTTTTTATACATTTTAGAATAAAAACTAACATTCAAAAAGATACTAAGTTTTTTCAGGCCCCAAGTGACATGAGCTTTTTCCTTAAATCTACAGTCTAGCATTTATAGTCAAATAAATGGAGAGGGAAAAGTTATCAGACCACCTAAGGGATATTAAGTGTATGCTGTCCTCACATATTCAGATCTGTGTTTGCTATGCTTTTTACAGAAATATCTTAATATAAGCTTTCAAAGCAAAATTAATCATGCTTTCTATCACATCATTAGAAAAACCACTTCCATGAGAGAGAAAATACAATTCATTGAATACCAAGGATTGCAAAACAGAGTCTAACTAGAAGACAAATATTTAAACATGATTTCTTCCCACTCTCTCATGCTTGCCATGCAATGATCACAATTAGCTCCACATTCCTTGGAAAAAGTTACCAATATATAAATACTAAAAAATTAACAATTCTTGATGTATGAAAATGCCTTCTTCTTGCAAGAGGGTGGATACTCTTGGCACTTTTTTCAGAACAGTTTTAACATTGTTTGACAATTTAGTCTTTTTATCTTCCATCGGCATCTGCAGTCAAGTACCACTTTGGTCAAAGAGTCCATAGTTTTCTTTTCATTTTATTTTAAGAGAGGAGGCACAAACTCAGAGAAAAGAGTTGTAAGTCCTGCAGTTTCAAATTCCTCTCGTAGCTCATCCAGTGTTGAATATTCTTTGACTTCAAAAATCTGAAACCTACATTGTAAAAGGGAAACTCGTGAATACACTTAGATTTGTCAGAATGTAATTATCAATTCCGTTACTTTTCTATGCATAACAGTACTAAATTATACCTTTTATGCTGTGACTGTACTTTTGTCTCACACAGTACACTAATCATTTTCTCTCTGCATTTCTTTCCACTTGAGTCCACATCTACCTTAGAAGTTTTCTGAAGAATCAAGTACTCCTAAATGATAAAAAAGAACAAAATATTAAGTGTCACCTAGTATCTTTGACATTTAGTAAAATGCAAAAATCTGTACAAGATACATTTTTTTCAGAACGTAGCAATCGAAGTTTGAAAAAGCCCATCCCAAAAAAGTACACAACCATTCATCAGCTTGAAGTTAAGCACAGTCTTCAGTGATCTAGAGAACATGGATTTGTAAAGCAAAAAACATTCCCTTTGAATATTACCACAAAAACCTGACTAACACCCTGGGAGTTCATAAGGGCAGACAAGAGGTTCAAAGCCCAGGTGTGTGCCAGGAGCACCATGTGGTCTAAGTTAAGGAATGAGACATTAGCAATCAGCTAGAAATATGTCTGCTATTAATTTCTCGTCACAAATTTTCTGTTTTCTGGGGCATTTAGGAAATACAGGAGACTGAACCTAGGCATATCACAGAAACACGGAGAATACAGGGGTGTAATTACAGTGGGAAGCAAAGCAATACAGGCCACAGGTCTACAGGTATCACAAGTTTCTTTCTTATTCTTTTTCTTTAAATACAGAGTAAAGTTGTTGGGCCTTCCTGCTCTCCTAATGATCAACCTGCTTCCAAAATTGTTAATCTTCAAAAAACACACACGAAATATTTAGACCCATAGGTTCCAGTGGTAAATCGATAGAACTAGTCAGCATTCATTGTTCCTGCACCTTAATGTTGCTCCTGTCACCCTGAAGAAGGATCAATATTATCTTGCCCATGAACATCAGTCTTCCAGTCAGCCTTAGATCTGAAGCCCATTTTTCCACAGTTTTGACGTATTTTGCCCTTGCTCTCATGTGATCTAAATGCAAAAGGAGCATCCAGATACCATCCTCTGTACTTATTCCTTTTGACAAAGTAGTTTTTTCATTGCAAACTGCTGCTGGTCGCTTAATGACATATTTAAGATGCTGCTGTATCCAAAGAATCAGATCGTGTACCATGGGTTCAGAAAGATGCTTCTTTGCTTGTTCAAGTAATTTATCTTTCACGTCCATACATTGGGCCCTTGTAAGCTGGTCTGAGTTAACAGAAATAGCTGGTAGAGTTGATGGATAATTGACTGGTAAATGAAATAACAGCTTTAAAAGTACATCTGTATCCAGCAGTTCTTTCACGCTGATTTGAATTCTAAATGTGATTCCATGTGTCTCTGCAAAGTATTAAAAAATAAACATTAATAGTTTGCTTGAAGTTGAAATACATACATGTTATTTTCTTTTACAGTTCAACTCAAATGACTGCCATTGTATATAAAATAAGGGGGGGTGGGCTTTTTGGTGGGATGGGGGATTGCAGCCAATGACTCAAGCTATACTTGCAGGGAATCCTGAAATGAAACACTTCCATATCACACTGGAACAAAAGTTATTAACACATTCTAAAAAACATCGTCTCTCGTAGAAACACATAAGTCAGCTTCTGCAGCTCAATAGCAGCAGCAAGGACAAGTGAAAATAGAGACTTTTCTGGATGCACTCTGCACTGCCCTAACATTGCTCCTAGAGAAATATGTAAGACTTCTAACATCAATACCAGCAGAAGGCAAATAGATTTGTACCGGGTATTTTTTAAGACAACCATTTAAAAGCAGTTCCATACTCAAGAGAGACTCAGAAAAGTCAGGTTCTTTGTCCCCTACAACTTTCAGAGAAAATATGCTTAATTCTCTTCTGCCAGCTTCTCTACATTTACAACAGTTGGCTTGACAAAATGAAAACATCTCTGTTGTACATCTGACCCTAGACACTACATACATATATATATGCACATACTTATATAAATGTCTATGTATATATCTGAGTATCTACTCAAAACACGTTGTCAGTCTACTTTAGTACAGAATTATTTTCCAAGTGAAAAGGACACCTACGGTATGTAGCAGGAAGGGCAAAAGACGACATCCTCCTGATAAATCACATAATCAAAGACTCTGAATATGAAAGTTAAGTACAGTAATTCCTATAATAAAACCTTCTTGACTAAAACCGGGTTCACTGAAAAACAATAAAAAACTCCATGAAGTGAAAAGCAGGGACAAAGACCTAACCTACTTTTACACCTCTGCCATGAAGAAAGAGGGTATCAGATAAAAGATGATCTTCTTCAGATGTTCTCTGCTTCACCCCTTTGATGCATTCTAACCACTTCTCCCCTTTTCTTTAAAAAATCGCTAAAATGTCAGGTTGATTCATTCTACGAGGGCAGAAGAAGCCAGATTTGAAAGGCAGATTAGAGCAGAGCTGAGTTTCAGAGGAGCTCTTTTGAAGTGACTTGCCTTCTTCTCCCCCTACCTTATCTTACCTTCCTTTACACCACAGTCAGTTGAATTATGTTTGATTAGTATTGCTGATGCTGCTAACCAACCCCAGTGCTCCCTATGATTTTATATTTGAACCCTACTAAATAAGTGAAAGAACCTAAAAGTGACTCGGACAGACAGAAGGACTTTAGAGAACTTAGCCAAGGGCTTGTTTCCAAACCTCCTTTGTGGATCATACAAAGAACTCTCTAGGTCAGAGCTGTCACAAAATAAATAAACCTTCCAAAACCAATAATCAAACTCTAGCTCTACTAATAGAGTAGTCTCCAAACGTCTACAAATCATCACTACCTAAACAGTCAGATCCATTGCGGAAAGCCGTGGATGCAAATCCAGTGAATTAAATGAAATTACACCCAACCATCCCCATACCTACAGGCACTACGTGTCAAAGTCTTGTTCCTTGCCACCAGTAGTTGGTCTCCAGTCCTCTAAGACTCTATGAAAGGTTCAGACTATTTTTAGGGCAAGTATATTGCTCAGAAAAAGACCAGCCTTGGAAGAGACTCTAGTCTCCACAGCATCCATCTGGCAGCATGTGGCACACGCTCACGGGCAGTGGTTAGACACGACCTCAAGACTTCTGTGTCTCTGCTGCCCTGACAAACATTTCTCACTGGACACCAGTAACGATAGCTCCTCTGCCATTATGCCAGACTCAGTGCACATAATCAGGCACACAAGGAGATAAGCCTGCACTGCACCTCCTGACACCCACAGCACCCATGGAGTGTCTCCACACACACCTGAGCGCTGCATCCAGTGCCTGCCAACCCACGTCCTTCCAGCTGCCTCTTGCACAGGGCAGCCCCAGCAGGTACATGGCCAGCTGAAGGCCAGCTGCATTTGGCTGAATGGGATTAACATTATGATATTCCTGACCATGAATCACTTCAGTTTCAACTACGTTACCAAGACATTTTACAATGCACAGCCTGTAAATGAGTTGAAGAATACAACTCTATTGCCAGCTTAATTACAGTGACAGAAAAACATGTTACCTTTCTGATAATCCTCCTAGGATTTTTTCACTAGCTTGTCATAACAGATCTCACCAACTCAGAAGTAACTGAGGGATAAACAGACAGGCCAACCTCGCCCCTTCAGCAAGGACCTCCTGCTGCAGCGATCGTATTTGTAAGTCTGCAACAATCTCACACCTTTCCCTGTGATGATGAACTAATCCGAAGGAAGCAGCGCAGCCTCGCGTCCCAAGGTGTATCACCCCGAGCCAGCGCGGAAAGCCCAGGCGTGCTCATTTACATCTGCTTCAGACTTACTTTTAAAAGGGAGAAGGGGTTTAAAACGTTTGTGAGGCTACAGCATCTAAAGTTTATTTAAACATTGCAGCGTCCATTTTCTGCACCAGCACTGCAGACGGCTGGCAGAACAAAGAGCAAACCACCATCGCCCTGCGTAACGAGGCTCTAAAGAAATATTTCCTTTGTTTGCACTGAGTTGTCTTCTGAGCAACGGTGATTATTTCTGAAATAAAGGGTTGGGTAGGACCATCCTGCTGGCATTTAACGTGCTAATAAGACTGAACTCAATGTATTTTAACTCATTTTCCCCCTTAGCTGCATGCTTATCAGTATATTTAGCTCTAGTGTACTTCAGATTTTTTCTTATGTTTCAGGTCAGCCAGACAGATATCCCCCTCCTCTCCTGCCCAAAGGCATTTTATGCAACACATGCAGTCTATTTTTAAATTCAGAAAAAGGCACCTACTGACATACAAGCTTAGAATATATAAATATATTTTTATAGCAAGCTTGGTGAGCAAGCCAGAAGAGAACAGATTAACACGTAAATTATGGATTTCTATCTGTAACATTAATCTTTCTAAATAGATATGTAAGGTTAAAAAGATACACTGTAATTAGTTTATTTAAATTCATCAACACATTGGTTTTGATAAAAACCTATTGAACATCCTAAATATTTTGGTGGTAAATTCCAGAAAGACAAAGTTTTTAGTATACCAAGAGATGTGCAAAAGCATTCTTTTACATTCCTCAAAGCCATAAACCCCCCATGGTCTCCTTTTTGATCGTGTGGATCTAGACACAAATTACTCCTAATGTATTAGAGACAGCAAAACATAACAGCCTTACTGGAAGTTACTTCTGTGCACCATTTGTCAGTGACAATTTATATGTTTTGAAGAGATAAAGCGAACATAAGCTAATGAATACAGCAAAAGCTAATTGTATACAAACTCAAGGATCCTGTAGCTCCAAAGGAAAAGATAAGTAAATTTCCAAAGTAGGAACACTACCAATAATCGGTGCTGTAAATAATCTTTTCCATTTCAGCAGAAAACGATGGAAATCAACCAGATATGCATGATCCTAACCTATCATGAACACAGCCTGGCTGAGGGCCTTGCAAGGTCACAAAACATCAATATAAATATAATAGCCTCTTCCTGTTGTGCATTTGTTGCACTTCACTTGATGTTCCAGGAAGGTTTCTAAGCCTTTTACATCCTGGTAACTTGTAAACACAAACCCATTTTTCTGTATATGAGGCACAGAGCAGGAATACACAGAAGTGAGTATACCTCTCTCCCAGATTGGGAGGAACAGACGTGCATATGCACTGTTCAGATATGTTCACATTTTTAAAAATAAACATCTGTTAAGCCTAGATGCTGGATTTTCAAACTATGCCTGAAATAACATTCCTGAGCTTTTTGATTTTAAGAAAATAAAACTCAGTTGAAAAATTTCATCATCGATCGCATTTTAAAAATACAACTCTAAATACCAATGAAAAAAAAATAAAATGTCAGAATTACCTGCCTACACTGGAGCGGGAGGTGTTTGTGTCATGCAGCTCTAGACACAAAACAATTCTACTTTTAGATTACCCCAGTTAATTTTGCTTCATACAGACACTAATGTCTTCAAACCTCTGCAGCTGTCTATACACAAAGTCCTCTCTGCAAATAACCACTTGCTT
This sequence comes from Todiramphus chloris collaris, assembly GCA_025345505.1. NCBI lineage: Eukaryota > Metazoa > Chordata > Aves > Coraciiformes > Alcedinidae > Todiramphus > Todiramphus chloris. The sequence continues at coordinate 14,913,910 of JANVCC010000034.1, forward strand.
TTCTGTGAGAATCTATTTCAACAACTATTTTTAAATAAAAGGTTGAGGTTTGTTCAATTAATTTCTTAGCAACTTTTTAGCTAATGTGAGTCACTCAAGAGTAGCCACATGTAATCTGACACCAAAGCAGCACAAAGTTATTTTCATAGAATGGTTGAGGTTGGCAGGGACCAAGAGGTCGGCTCTGGAGGTCATCTTGTCCAACCTCCCTGCTCATGCAGGGCCCCCCACAGCAGGCTGCCCAGGGCAATGGCTAGACTGCTTTTGAGTATCTCCAAAAATGAAGACTCCACAATGTCATTGGGCAACCTGTTCCAAAGCTTGGTTACCCTCACAGTAAAAAAGCATTTCCTTATCAATCTCAGGGTTTTTTGGACTGAATACATACGCAGACAAAACCTGACAGCAGGCCACTGGATCCATTTTTAACACCATTCTCCAGAACTTTACTGCAGTCCACCAGCAGGAAGCTGCCTGCTGTCCATCAGTCTGCTGGGCAGCTGGGCAGCACACTGCAACAGCACCCAGGACACTAGGGAACAGTGATACAGAATACATGCATATTCCCTGTGTTTGTACATATATAGATATATAGATATAGATATATCTCCGCACTCCTGGAATACAGATTTATAGAGTTGTCACATCTGTGGTAAGCACTAAGCAAAATTTACTTGTGCTCTGGATCTGAACTGACACACAACACTCGCATATCCCACCTGCCTCTTTAAGCCCGATAGTAACTGCTTTTATACATGGGAACTACTGAGATTTATTCTCCCTTCCTGAAGGGGCCTCTTCACAGTGCTGTGACAGCACAGACTGATAAAAAGTCATTTCTTAAAATTATATTCTGAGCAGCAGCCACCATGGCTGGTGCAGAAAACATGCAGTAGAGGTGCCTACACTTCCTGCATTCGTAGCCTACAGCATCCAGCAGCGGATGGAGCAAGCACTACAAACCTTCTCACCTTCCCACCTGCAGCAAACATGAAAGATTTGTCCCATATAAAACCTACAAACCACACAGATATTGCTGGAGCACGTTCAGCACATCGTTACGTCCCTAAGCCTCAGAAAGAGAGATGACCCAAAGCTTCTCATGCACAGAGCTGCAAGCCCATTAAATATTACAGGGCAAAAACCTCATCTTATTACACGTGTGAGATGCAGCTGTGTATTTACCAAAACAGCAGCCAGCCCATTCCCACCGCTGCCCTTCGCCTACTGCAAGCTTCTGCACGCACTGCGAACAGCTGAAATTAAGAAGGTCGCTAATTGTACACGAGTAAGACTTGCTAGGATTTACCCCCTGCCAAGAGCCCAGCAGCAAAGGCACGCGGCAGGAGAGGGCCAGGCGAGCAGGTACCCATCGGGTGATACCGCTAGTAACAACCGACTACGCCGGTGCTGCCCGGCTGGGCAGAGCCCCCCCTCCCTCCTTCCCTCCCACCCTGAGAGCGGCCCCGGAGCGCCTCCTCTCGGGGCCGGGCCCGGCCGCCGGTGCGGAGCAGCGGGAGGATGGCCGGCTGAAGGGCCGCGGCGCCGGGTCTCGTCTGGGCGGCGCGGCCAGACCCGGTCGAGCGGGGCGGCCCGCGGCTCTCGGCAGAGAAGCGCGGCCGCCTTCACCTGAGACCGCCAGCACCTCGCAGGCGTCCGGCTCGCAGTAGATGGCGGCGAGAGCCGAGAGCTCCTCCAGCGCCTGCTCCGACATGGCTGCGGAGACGCGGTGGCGGCGGCGCCCCCTGCCGGGGATCGGCCCGGGCCCGCCGCCGTCAGGGGGCGCCGCCGCCACCCGTCTCCGCAGCCGCAGGGCGGGAGCGCTGCCGCCGGGTCCCTCCCAGCCCTGCGGCGGCCTCGCCCAGCGCTGCCCCTCGACCGGGGCGGGTGCGGTGACGAGCGGCCCGGCAGCCCCCGCGGCAGCGAGCGGCAACCGGCAGCAGCACGGGCCGGGGCCGCTCGCTGGCGGACAAAATGGCTGCGCGCTGAAGCCGCAGCCCGCTCTGCCCCGCTCCCCGGCCCCGAGGCGTGCAGCGTTGCCCGAGAACCGCTGGCACACGGAAAGGACGGACCGGAGCGTCCCCAGGGCGTAGACCATCAACTTGCAGCGCAGCCACGCACACGCGTACGGAAAGTTTTGCTGGAATACGGATTGATGCTGCTTGTGCCCTCCTATTGCAGCTTCATAATGCTGTTAGCAGCCACCTGCCTGAGGTGTTCCACAGTCCGTGGCATCAGTAACTCCCGCATATAACAGTCTCAAAAGAAATACTTAGTATGTTCCACTATTACAAAATCACTTTTAAAAGCAAGGGACAGAGGGTTTGCTGTTCCAGGAAAGTGTATCATGCTACACCCCTAATTAAGAAGAAAAGTTGTGTGTGCTGAGCTCGGAGTGGGGGAAAGAACATGAAGGGAAAGAAGACGGGAGCTGTCAGGAGCACTGCCAGGTAGCAGCTGTCAGAAGGCTTTGGTGGAAATTAGCCTTAAAAGTGCTTCAACCTATTACCAAGAACTTTCTCGCCCCTGGTCTTTCCTCCTTCTCCTCACCCACTTTGCATATTCCATTTTACATGTTTAAATAAAAAAGTCGATGTAAATGTCTTTTAAATTGACACTATCACAAGACATTGAGGTCCCTATGAATAAGTTACTGCACTCTGACATTTGGAAGTCATCAAATGAGACAGTATAATGTCAGCTTGATATTTTTCACACTGTGAAAATATCAGCTTCATGTCAAAGATCTAAATTCCATCTTAATGTAATAAATTTTCTTGTATTCGCAGACTGGTGAAAATGCTAAATATTTAAATTTGAAATGAACTTCTACAGTTACAATCTGACCTTCATATTCCATTATTATTAAATTGGAAGTCAAGATCTTATTTTCCCTTTTTCCCGTATGATTTCTTCAAACACTGCAGCATTTGATAGAATAACATTAGCCATATTCATTTCTCTAAATGCATACATTCCCATCAACATGTGCCAAATAAAGTTAAAAAAATAAATAAATGCCGCTTTTCAGAGTCAGCCTACATTAAAACCTGCTCCAGCATCCTGTATAAATTTATTTGCCACTGACAATACCAGCATTTTCCGCTTTGCCTGACAAGGCAAACAGAATGCAACCTTTCATCCATAGGCAGGACTAATCTTCCCAGTGTTATCTGCCAAAGTAGCATCCTCTGCTTTCCACTCACTATAATTACATCATTATGGCCCCAATCGATTAGGTGTTGTGTCGACAATCACTAAACTAAAACCACTAACCTGTACATTTAGACCTGTTTTCCCCTAAGCTGAGTGGTGGATAAGAGAGGAGGAATAGATGGACATTTGGGGGAAAAAAAGCCAATTCGGAACATCCATCTACATCTTTTCACTGTCATTTCCCTGCCCAGCTACCACAACTATAAGCCATCCTAAAAGCGTGAACTATAGAAGCCACTAAAGGACCACTAAGAAGAGTCTAAAAATCACTGCAGTTGCCCATTTTGGGGTCAATGAGACAAACACTACAAAGGAACCCACAAAAACAGCTAAGCATGATGGCTAACCCAGGCAACTCAGATCACGTCCATCTTTCAGCGCTGCTCTAGGACAGCTGCAGTTCCTGTATTTTTTGCTGCTACAACAATGTTGACAGCTCTAATGCAACCAAAACTGGTATTACCAGATACAACTGTTCTTAACAGAGTTAAAAAGCACCAATTTTTCAGATACCTAAGAAAGAAGCTATTACTTCTGTAGTGATAACTGTGTTATCACAATGGTAGAAGTTTTCCCAAGAGTGGTTTGTACAAAAATGGCAGAGAGAAAGCAACATGAAAACCTGTAGAAATCACTCCAAATAAGCTAAAAGGCAAACCTTTAAAGAACACGGAAGGAGAAACAACCCCTGTAATAGTGAAAAATTGTGATAAAGCATGGAGATGTTTTTCCTTGGTATTCTCAAGTACAGCTATCAGAAAGTTTTCATCATTTTTTTTGGCCCAGGGCATGTGTTTTTTAAAGTTGGAATAATTTAACAAAAAAAAAAAATTCACATTGCAAATTAAAGCTGACAAAAATTGCACAGTTTGTTCCAAGGTTAAATTCAACATTTTCATGAGGTTTTGCTCTTCAGGTTTTGAAAATGAGCTAATGAACTCTCACCGATACATAAAAAAGCCTTCTCTAATTTGAGAGAAAAAAAAACCTCAGAGGAAAAATCCTTTCTATCACTTTTAAGTATTTTAGAAGGAAGTTTTACAAGGATTTGTGGTCTAGCACTGTTTTTTTTAAAGGGACTTGCATTTATCCTCCATTCATCAAACTGCTGTAAGTCAATTCCCTAAGACACTTAATCTTTTGGCAGATGGAAATTCATTTTGAAAGTCTACTAATGATCAATTAAAGCATTAGCTATCTCTATAGACAGGAGGTTTATGGGGTCACAGCCTTCAGAAGTTGGAGGCTAGAGCAGCAGCACGTTAGTAAAATAGCTAAAACTTTCTGTAGTTCCCCTCAAAAACTGGCAAAACATCAGAACACAAAAAACTATTACTTAAGTCTTTAATGTTTTGGGGTTCTTTTGACATAGTATGTTGAAAATCAGTGTGATTGCTTCTGTTTTATTAGAGAGGCCATGGTTCAAAATGAACGTCAGCAAAGGAAACTAGCTATTCTTTTATTTTTTTGTTAATGAGGCCTAATAACAATCCCAATACTTCACATAAATTTACAACATCCTTTGAAAATTGGATTCTCTCAGACTCGGACATAAAACTAGGTACCCGTGCTGCAAATCTGCAGACATGTCCTGTGAGTAGCTGTCAACAGAACCAGCGGTTCACTGGTAAATAACGCACCATTTCACACATGCTCAAGGCCACAGGTTTAGGTTCAGAGTCAAGACTAAGTACTCTGCTCACAAGTCTGTATACAATTTGATGTACAAGTGGTAAGACCAAATAGATGGTACCGTTACATTCATAGAATTTTAGATTCTTGCTCTGGCAAGCCATTTTTTCTCGAATGAGATAAACATAGAAGTGATTATCTAATGCAAACTAAAAAGGGTGCTTTTTACAAAATGACATATCTAGTATGACCATAGGTTCCTATTACATTGCTGAGAGAATCAATTACTTACTTGATTCACTGCATATAGATCTTTGCCTGAAATTTACCTTGTATAAAGTAAGACAGAATAATAATAGAACACATTTTCTTTCAGTGAGAGGGAAAATGCATGAGGTTGCCAATTAAAAGTTTGCAGAAAACTAGTAATGCTGTGCATTTCTAAAAAGAGCGTGTGTGAAAATAATTGTGGGTAGGGAAGGGTGTGACACCCAGAACTCAAGCACAGCTACCATTATGAGCAGTATATTCTATCCTCAAAAGAAGTTCAACTTCCATATCAAGTGCACCTGCTTTCAGAATCTTACTACATGGATTTTCCTCCAGGTGTAAGCGAGACAAAAGGGAGACAAAGGACTGAAGTGCCGTTTCATTTGGCAGATGTTGGGGACAGGTCTCTAGAAAGTAAAGGAGTGGTGTTTTTGAAAGGGGCATTCCTACCCTCTATAAAAAAAACCCACATTAGTAAGAGTCCAAAACGTAGGCAGTTGTCTTTAGCTTACCAGTTCCCTTCATTTTTAGTTGCTGAGTTACAGCAACCTTAGTATCTGTGGCTCCATCTTCTGAACTTTGGCACATCAGCAATTCTCTTATTCCCCCACACACTGACACAAAAGTTGAATGAGTAAAATGGGAGTGCATAAAATGACAGACTATTTACAGTCCTTTTCAGGACACTGAGAAATCCTTTGCCTCTCTCACACCTTTGGAGGCAGAAGAGTATTCATCATCGTATTTTACACTTAAATGATTACTTACAGAGCAATTATTTACAAAGCACATTAAGGTCCTGATAGTAAATACATTATGTAAGCACTAGACAGCATTGTTGTCTCATTACACACAAACTAGCGTACCTCTTTTCATAGAATCATTAAGGTTGGAAATAACCTTCAAGATCATCAAATCCAACTGTCTACTAAACATTATCACAATCACTAAATCATGTCCTGAAGTGCCACATCTACACATATTTGGTTTTTTAGATACGTATCAGAATTCAAAAATGGTAATCCAAACCACTTCGGTTTGGCAGTAACAAATAGCAATAATTAACAATGGATAGAAATACCTTCTTACCAGACAGTCTCTTTCTTCTATAGCAAGTAGAGCAGAAATTCTACAGTTTAGCTGAAAAATTCTTAAAACACATTGAAGTTAGGACCATGACATAACATGAAAGGGAGGAGCAAAGCCACTTTTAGGGGAGAGGGAAATAAATATAAATACATACATACATAAATGGTGAGAGAAGATGACTCCCCAAAGGACAAGCCTGTGAATTACTCCTTTAATTACAGGTCACTTATGTTGGCCAGATACTGACAGGACATGCTGCAGAACAGCAGAAAGCCGGGCCAACGTTACTGAGTAGGGAGGGTGTTGTAAGCACAGCACCCACATGTTGAGTGCCCCTCCAGACTGGCAGCGTGGTGACAGCACCCTAACTGCAGCGTAGTTGCTGGCTGCTGGAAGCGATGCAACGGCAAGAGGCCAAAAGCAGGTATTTGAATGGAGAACGGTCTCCTGCTCCAGGTAATACAGAGCGGTACTACTCTTGACTACATACGTATAACAAGAGCTGATGACAGCTGGAGTCCCATCAATTTCCATCAGTCAGTCACAGAGGCTGCAGTTTGTGAGCTCTGCAGCAGCCATGAAGAACACATGTTCAGCTGCAGACCAGGAGAGCTCTCCTAACTTGTTTTTACTGCAAGAATCAAACACAGTAAGTCAACTGGCGCTTTGACATGGTGAAACAGAACATAGGTTCCGAACGTGATAGCAGAACTTTAGATACCTAAATACACAATTGATTTTAAATGTGCTTCTGCTTACATACAGTGTCCACATTTTCCCTTTTGCATATGCACAAGGTTAGCCAGGTTTAAGATGCTGGGTTCTGAACTCGTTTCAGCCAGACTGGGAACCTGATGCTTCTGCAAAGTTCCCTGCAAGTGCCTGATCAGGATGCTTCTTCACATTCTTGAGCTTCATGAACTCTCTCCATACCTTCCTATACTTCAAAGGATAGAAATGTATTTACTTATGCACATATACACACACATTACCTTTGATCTAGTAAACAATGATTTTACAGTTAAAGAATCTTCCTAAAGGGTAAAAACCATCAATTTAAATCACCATTTTTCAAGTTTGCATTAAAACTCTGATCACTCTGACATCAATCTTCTAAGAAATAGTGAACTGCCAACATCACGCACAAATTAACCCCAACCTTAAAGAAAAAACTTCATGTTTACTTCCCTAAGTCTTACTGCTTGTAGAAATGAATTATTTTAATTTACACTTTAAAGATTGTTAAAAAAATAAAATTCCTTGCATTTCTCTCTTCAGAGGTTAGTCAGACCCAGGATGAATATATTTGTGTCATAGGCTCTTACTTTGAGAGGTGCTGGTTTGGTTGGCAAACACTCAAATTTAGTCCTTGCTTTTTGGTTCTCTATTTACCTAAATAAATGAGTAGTACAGATGCAAAGATATGATTAGTTATAGGAGATTATAGTGTGTTACGACACTTGCAAGAGCTCAGCTTACTAATTCTTAAGGAGATAAAAATACCATCACCAAATACCCAAGTTAGGAAAAGTATATTTATTTGATTCTCCTTTTTTTTTGACGTCAAAGGAGTACATTTCATTAACAGTAACGCAGGAAGGACCAATTCTGAAACTATGCGAGGGGAACATAACAGAAGATGGTAAACATGGCATGTGACACTTTTCACCAGATTTAGCAGCAATTACAGCTTCCATAATGCAGTCAACATCATGCTTCCAAAATCAACAAAGAAAACTCGCTCTTTTGAAGCCTCTGAAGCACTCCCTACATTGGTGTACCTTTTCCATATTCAGCTGTGAGAAATGCAGAATTCTGTGTATATCAAGTTACCAAATAAATAAGCTGAACAAACAAACAAACAAAAAAAACAACAAACCACCCCAAAAAGACGTAAGCCTTTTATGTATGGGTGAGCTTGTATGAAGCATACAAGCTCACCCAATTCTTGCACATCTCATACATCCATTGCCTACTCAGATGGAGAATTTTTTCCCCAAAAATTATTTTTCATTTAGATATATATACATATATGAACCACTAAAAAGGTGAAGAAGGAATGAGGAAAAGCAGACAGGGTTAAAAGCATAGTCTTCTGTTAGGATTCTGGACTTCTGGGCAATTTATGTATGGAAGCTTCCCTGAACAATTTTTTCCTAAATGGGAAGTTGCTTGACTGAAACATTTAGGGGCTTTCCCCTCAGGAATAAAAAAAAATAAAAATAACAGTAATAAAAATAATTCCAATAACCAGTTTCAGAAAATGAATGCACAGCTGGTTCCCAGTTAAGGCTGTGGAGTTTCATGAAGTAAGCTTCTCCCATTTGAGAAGCTACAATGGGATACTCTCCAAGTGTTTTGCATGGAGGACTCATTCTCAAGAGTAATATAAATTGAAAGGGAGGAATAATTTAAATTCAGGGGTATATGGCACCTGAAATTCACCAAGCCATGCAAATTCTATGTTATTACAGTAGAAGACTTAAAAAACAAAAGTCAGTTTCCCTTATGAAGCACAAACATTATGCTCTGTGGCATAAAGATTTGATTAAACTCCCAAATCAACCTTATTTCTTGGCATTTTTGATACTCTTTTTAGCCAAGTTATATACACACCTGTCATGTGCCTCACTCTAATCACTATGCCGAAACATGCAGTCATAAACCCTTGTGTGATTCCATATTATTTAAAAAATCCACACTAAATAGCTGATGAAGTAAGGATGCAAAATATAGATGCACTACATGACAAGTATTTTAAATAAGGCTTAATTCTGTCCTGAATGAACTACCAGACACACATTAAAGACATGAAAATACTAAAAGAGTAGTTTTCCTACATTAGAAAACAAACCTTTTAAATACTCAAATAAATAGACATTAAATATCAATTTTATCTCCTTTTAGAAATGTTTTAAAAGTAACCAACACTAATTTTCTACTTCCAACAGAGAAGTTCTTCTGTTCAAAGATAAACTGCAGATTAAGGCATATTTTCAACACACCTTTAAAAATACTCTAATACTACACTATACTTCCTTTAATGGAATAAATTTGACTGAAGTTTTCTGAAGCAGCATGTATAGTACCCATGTGAAAACAAATACATGGTTTTATACAGCTAATAAAACATGCAATTTGAAACAGTACAGATCTTTTACCCTTTATTCACCAGCTAAGTATCCAAACACTATAACTGTATGAAATAGTTTATGAAACTTCCAGTTTTCACTATTTATTAACAGTAACAGAAACTAAGTATTAACTCCAAACTCCAGTCAGAATCATAAACCTAGTGGTATTTGGTGCAGCACAGGAGCCACGAAATGAAAAGGCAAGCGTATGCAGAATCCGTTACAAAGTAAGAGAAGATTTCCCAGCTCTTAAGAAAATTAAGATACATGGTTTTGCTACTATAATTTTATTATTTCATTCAAAACACCATAAAGCATTGATGTACTTAACAACGGATTTCCCCATCCTCCCTTCCCACCCCCAAAGAACAGTGGTGATGATGAAAATAATGACAGTTGCAGTGAACTTCTATTTCAAGTCCCAGTATTCACTCATCCTCGGTCTAGGAGGTAAATGGTTTACTTTTCAACTACGCACCATGGGAGTAGTTATGAAGTCCACCGCCACCACGCTACCTTCATTCTGTCCCATACAGCTGAGAGAGAGTCAAATGCAGGGCGAACATCCAGGATAGTGAACTGGTAGTTCTTATCTACTGCTCCACCATCATAGTAATCAATAACGTATCGCACTTCTTTTCCACATCGGTCAACAATCCAATCGTGTCTGTCAAAGGGAAGTTCGTATCTGGAAAGACAGTTAGGTAATAGACCATGGAGATATTTTAATGGGTATTATGAATCTGGGAGAGAGCGTGGATATCCTTTTTTGAGAAGATATCCAGATTCTGGCATAAGATTCCCATTAGTACTTCTATTTTCTGTAATTGTAACTTGCAATTCCAGTTCCGAAACATCTTAAAATTAATTCTACACCATGTTTTCAGACACATCTCCCTACCCTCCCATCTCACTGGAAGACCTTCTTTCCTGCCAACGTACCCCATCCAGGAACGTATTCTGGCTCGTGGTGAATACTCCTTTGCTTTGCCTCCGAATCGCATCAGTGATGGCCCACACGGACATTCCCTGTGGACACAATTAAAAAAAGAAAATAGTTTTAACCTTTTAAAAGAGTCTTAAAGTGTTTAAACCACTATGGTAGTTTGTTTTAGTAACAGAAAAAAATGAACAGGAGAAAGAACAGCAGTAAAAAAATAATTACAAGAGATCTAAAGCAGCTTTTTTTTTTGTTTAGAGGTTTGAAAAGTCCCTCAGTTTCAGGGTACTTGTTGGTATGATAAACTACCTTTGATACTCTCCACGCCATTGTTCTAACTTATCAACAAAGCACCTCTCAGCAAATCTACTCCACAGATTTAATAGATTGAAGAACAGAAAACTGTAATCTATACTACTGTGTAACAAAGATCGTGGAATTACAGAGGACTCTGTATTTCTACATATAGAATTCTTAACTAGTCTGTCTCTTGTAGGAACCAGAACTATACTGACCTAAAAAGTGACCATTTGTTTTACACCAGTCACTGCTAATGTAAATTTACATATCATAACTGTTTCATAACATAAAGATTTTAATTAAATCATTCCCAAGTAGATATAGTAAGAATAAAATTTCTCCAAATCTGCATTATACACACACCACCAAAATGCTCATTTCATTACCATAATAATTACTCAGTTTGAGTTAAGTTCTTCCATATTAATCAAAATGCAGGCTCCTACAAGATTGTAACTTTTGAGATGTATCAGCACCAGAATATTTCTGCGAAAGACATTCTACCATCAGAGAATTACAGAAGCAAGAGCTAAACCAAAGGATTTGCTTTTCATTTCACATGTACATACATAGCATGAAGAGCTTCCCACTTCAAAATCTCCTTCCAAGCTTGCTCATTATTTTGGTTGTGAATCTTAATAATGTTGGTCATGTCTTCACCCGTTATGTCATCATCTTTCCACCTCCACCTAAAAATACAAATTTGAAACTGGTTTACAAGCATTACAGCATAACCACTCCACGTTCCCCAGTTTATTTGATGGGCTTTTGAATCAAGAGATTTAAGGTTTTATGCAAAGACACGAAGCAAGTATGGAAACTTCTGGCTCATATGCTTAAGCATCTTGAGAACCACTTCACACTTATATTTGGAAGTGTAATTATCAAAGTTAGCATCAGAGATTCACTAATTCTGGTTAGCTAAATGAACAGCTTAACTGGATCAGAAAGTTATTAAAGTGTGCAAACATCAGCACATCCACAGTATTCGTAAAAATGCTTAGGAAAAATTCCACTGGTGTTCCTGTATTCAATACATTTTGCATACACTTAGAAACACCTTTAATCTCTGCACTGTGACTGTGTGCATGATTCCCTTTGCAACTGGCGTAACAACGAACACATTTAAGTGTTTACAGGATCAAAACTTATGTGTTCACTATAGACTGCTTATGACATATTGTCTTAACAACAATATTGATACACAGAACAAATTACTACTGTTTTAATAGTAAGAGCCTTTGAATGACAAATTAATTACAAAAGAATGAGGAAACAGCAGCACAGAAGGTTTTCCAAACCACAGGAGACATTTATCATTCAGTTATATCTTGCCTACACTGAATTTTTGCAAAGATTTAAAACATCTACTTGTTAAACAATTTTCACATTTTTAGCAATTCTGCAATCATGGAACTTTTACTATCAGTTGCTAGGAAACCAACAGTTTGAAAGCTGGCAATCATGCAAAGTTTGTCCATCACTATGCACCAGCTTGTAAGAGAATTTTCTGAGCTAGTGGCAGTTGCATGACATCCCCTATCACCTTGCTGATCACTCAAGGAGATGTGGCCTTTGAGACCAGCTCACCGTTTAAAATAAAGCCATCTCTAAAAAGAGTAATTTTGAAAAGAGCTAGTTAATTATTTACTGCATAGAGTCCACAAACTCTTAAATAGTATCAGTGAATAATAACTAAAGATATTACTTCATGAATTCCCGGCTCACAGACTCCATCTGATAATCAGTGTATTTACCCTTTTCTTAGCATAGCATTCCAGAACATTTGCTCTGAAGGGTAGACCCATTTCTTGTCAGAATGTGCTCTAGGAATGGATGATTCTTCTCTGACAGTTGACAATGGAAATGGTTGGTCTGGGGATGGCTGCTGATTAGGAGGAGGCATCTAGAAAGCGAGAAGAATCAACAACAAACTAGAGTATGATTTATTTTTTTTATCTTATGGCATTAGAGAAAAATCAAAGCATAATCAATCAGCTGCTACAAAGGTCAAGAAGTTCAGCATTTAACTCTACCAAAATCATCATCCTGTTTTGCAGTAGAACTCTTTGCACAAGTGTTACCTGAAGACTAAAGGAACCCTTAAGTTAAGGAACTAACTAACCCTTAACTGAAAGGACTTAAATTTCCGAAGAGCAGTGCTTCCCATAAATTGAGAAATCTTGGAGAGATTCTGAATTAAAACTTACCCATGCTGCTATCATAAAGAACCTAAAACCCACTAACACAGAAAAAAAAAACCAGACACATAACTGACAAACAAAAACAGAACGTGAAAGATATTTACAAACTGGAAAACCAATTTTTATCAAAATATGAACATTTGAAGAATAAATTGTTAAATAAAATGTACCTTGTTCTTATACAAATACTTGCATGCAAAACGAGGAAAAGCACTGTTAAAAATTTAAAAAAAACCCCCCACATTATTTGCCAGAGCTTCCACCTTAGATGGTATCACTATCTACATTTTAGGGATACTATTTCAGAAGAAACAACACTGAAGAAAACATGTGAAACAAGCAAAAGTTACCATATTGCTAGGATCTATGTCATCTTTCACTTGAGATGCACCAGATTTCACTGGACAGGCTACAAATTCATAGGCTCTTTCCTGATGTGCAGGAACATCATCTGTGTTCTCAGTTCTATGATCAGGAGTCTTCATGTGCATTGGACAGCCTGAAACACAGGGAAAAAATAGCATAAATTTTGCTACGAAATGAAAACTCTGAGACATGACAGGAAGTGAAGAACGGTTTATTGAATGCTCATGTAAACACAAACTAGCATTTGTTTTTTTCTTCACAGATTTGCGACAGTTTTAACTGTTCTCTTTCCTGCATTTTAGAACCCAGAACTGACCAACTGACTGGTAAAATCTAAGCTTCACACATAGTCCTTGAATGCTTGTTCCCTATCCCATGTTGGCTCCTATACTGAACTCTCTGCACTTAAAATTTCCTCAGCAATATTAATCCAGCATGTGTCGATGGAAAAGCTGATGTCCTTCTCCAGACATTCACCTTATTCCACCCTTCTGTTGCCTTCTTCCAGATGCATGTTTTCTAGTGATGAGCACCTGCTCCCAGTTACCATCTTTGTAGGGGTCCCTACACCTCCCTGACCTCTGTGAAATGCATCAATTGGGAATGACCCATGGGTTCTCAAGCAAGCAGCTACTGTCTCTACAAATCAGTGTGCACGCCGTGCTGGTGAACAGCTGACTACTTTTCATGAAAAGTTACTTAAGAGCTACTTTTACTACAGGAAAAACTCAAGGTTTTATTTCTAGAATCACGGGGGCTTTTTTTTTCCCACAAAAAAAATATTTTTTAATCTGCTTTCTATGTAAAGAGTTTATTTACGTTTCAAGAATAATTACCGTTCATTTTTTCCTGATGCATAGGACATTCTGAAGGTGGAGATGCCATCTGATGCTGCTTGGCTGCATTGGGTGACTGCCCTGCAGCAGCTGGGGAGGACGCGGACAAACCCATGGCTTCCACACACCAGGCCTTTTTAGATCAAGTTTCTTTAGAAGCTTCCTTCAGGGGAAAAAACCAAACAAGCATCTGCAACGCAAAACTACACTGTTTACTTAGTAAGGTGAATGCAAGTGTAAATATGTTCCTGCACCACAAATTAAGACACTGAACAAAACAAAAAAAAAAAAAAAAATCGGCTTAAGTAACAAACATCCAGCCTAAATAAAAGCCCACAGCGCCTACCCGGACAGACAGCGAGCGAGCTCCGGTAGGACGGAAAGTCCGGGGGCTCCCCGCCGGCAGCATCCGCACTCACAGGCGGCGGGGCAGGCCTCTGCCCGCACCCCGAAATCCGCCGCAGGCCCGCCCGGCCCGCGCAGGGCACGGACACCCCCAGCCCCGCGGGCAGGAAGCGCCTCCCTCAGGTAGCGCCGCCGCACCCTCACACGCACCGTGACCGATCCCCCAGTCGGCGGCCGCAGACAAGGTCAGGCCCGCCCCCTGCGCGCCGCCGGCCCGGCTCAGCGGCGCCCGCCCTCCCTCAGCACCCGCCTCTCGCTGCCGCGTCTCCAGCAGCAGCAGCAGCAGCAGCCGCCGCCGCCACCACCGCCGCCGCCGCCACAACCATCATCGCCACCGCCTCGCCGCCTCACCTCAGCCGGGCGCGCGGCACGGCCACCGCCGGCCCCCAACGCAGCACGAAGCCACGCGCCCCGCCTCGCGAGAACGCGGCGCCGCGTGCCCGGCCCGCGCCTGCGCCCGCCCCTCCCGGCGCACCGC